>OU612045.1:157720667-157980777 GCA_914767935.1 Coremacera marginata
ATTTCTAATGATAAGAGTAGATTAAATACATGATTTATTATTGCACTGAGAGATTGATGGATACAAATTTTGTTCAACTTTTATTAAAATTTGAGAAAAAAAAAGTCTAGTACACATTTTTATTATGATTTTCTTGGCTTAACATCTGAAAGATAAAAACATTAACACAAGAATGGAAGAATTATTTTAAGCAATTAAGGCGAGCTTATATCTAAATCCCAGCTTAAGCAAAATATTTTTTTTTTTTTGTTGGGCTTTTATTTATCATGTAAGCATTGGAAAATATGTAAACAAGTGTACAAATCAATGACCTTAAGCTAGTTATTATTTACACATAACCTTGAAAATTAAATTCGTTGTTTATAATTTAAAGTATTTTAAATTTTCTACATAAGAAATGAACATATAAAGTTTTAATAAAATGTCCGTATTCTTGAACAGCTGTTGATAAATCTTCAAACAAACGAAAATATACAATATGTTCAAGTTTTAAATATCCTCTTTCTACGTTTTATTAAAATTTATCATAACTGCTTTAAGTAACGCCTTTTTATTTGATAAATACTTAATATTTTCAATGTAATTTGATATTATTGTTGAATGAATATGTTGAATAATTTATGACACCCATAATTAAATAATTGCATAGACGCACATCATAAAACAACAAAAACAACCGTAACAATGAAAATAATAACAACTATAGTAGGAACAAAAGCACATTTATACGTGTTCAAGCTATAATATTATAATTTGAATATTTATTGATATTAAGTAGAACGTTTTCTGAGGTTTGTTGATGGCTGTCGCTCTATCTCTGTCTCTCCATCTGTCTGTCTGTCTGCCTGTCTGTCTATCTGACTAGCTGTCGTCTCTCAGTGGCTTACATAGCTATGAAAACTTATATTAAATGCATTCATGTGCAAAATTAAATGACGTTTCTGGTTAGCTTAGGTTATAAATTCAACTGAATAGTTGAGTTAGGAATGTGCGGTTAAAATCGATGCTTGAATTGAGTATGCTTTCAAATATGCTTTCTACCGTTTTAATAAAAATATTCCTTAATATATTTCAAGAGATAAAAAGTATTTCAATGTTAAAATATCCTTTAAAATTTTGTTAAGGCGGTCTTCTCATTCAAAACCCTTTTTTTGGACCCTTTTTAAAAAAATTCTTATTTGAAAACGCAAAGAATAATTGAAAACTTTTTTTATTTATTGTATTTATTACAAAAGGTTCAAAGTAAATAAAAAAATTTTTTTTGCCTCGATACGTGGGCTGTTCAAAAAGTAATGAGACTTCAAAGTTGGTGGTGAAAAAAAAGGTGTCGTCACGGCGGCCACGATTCCGGGTCTCCGGAGCGTCTGAAATGAAAAAAAAAACGGGGTTATAATCAGTATAGATGTAATTCTCAAGTGCACCTCAAGCCTAATTTTTGTGATTTTTTTTGACAAAATGGCGGCCATTCAAAAAAAAAATTTCAATTTCGGGGTTTTTTTTTTGTAGCTTAGTGTAAAAAAAAATAGTAAAAAATTTTTTAAAATTATGGTCGAGGTTCACCCGAGAATGGTGACAATTCTGCGTCGATTCCACTTTGTTTCATGAAAATCGGTTCAGTTGCACTGGAGATATCATGGCCGCCAGTTCGAAAAACGTGGGTTCGAGATAAACGCGTTTAAAGTTTGAAGTAATTTTTTTGGGAAAAAAAAAAAAAAATCAAAAATGTTTAAATGCAGTTTTAAAGAGCTGACAATTTTTACTTACAAATATTAGTCGGCGATGCCAGCTCCATACAGGCCACCTTCCTCTTTTACGTAGAAACTGCTTTCTGCTGCCCTCTCTGCTCTGCGAGCCGTTCTGCCAGCTTTTGATGATGCCGCAGCTCGAGTCTCTGATCGGTTCAATCTGTCTTGATTGCGAGATAGTGCGTATTCGTATGCGTTTTTGCCAATCGCAATACCCATCAAACCCATAATTTTAAGTATGGGTATAAAACCGTCGTTGAAGAGGCACGTTGCAATGAAATTGGCCACTTCGATGGTGCGTGCGCCTGAGTTGATGTGCTTGGGCAAAAGTGACCAAAGAACAGAATTGTAGGACTCATTGGAATTCTGAGTTTCAGATCCAAGGCATCTTTCAAGCAAATTATCTGCCGACAGCGCTTCGTAAGCTGGTTTTATTACCTCCATCACCTTCTTGTCCATCAGACCTTGCTTCACAAAAAAGGCTGTATCTTCTAAAGTATTTCGAATTTCTAAAAATCCTTTTAGGGGCATATTCACAACTACCCAAGCTATAAATAAATGCAAAAAAAAAGTTGAAAAAAAAAGTTGCTCAATGAGAAGACCCCCTTAATGACAGAAACGCTTTTGATTTTAAGTGAAAAGAGTGTCAATAATGGTTTGAGAATTTGATAGACGAACTGATTGAACAAAATAGTTTTTAGTTTTAAGGAACTGACTCAATGAACGACTTTTTTGGTTCTGCTTTTAGTCGCTTTAGAGTCAGTCCAACTGAATTGGCTAGTTGTTCGACCGTTTTTAAAAGAGTTGATATTTTTATTAACAGTTGCCCAGTATATTTGAATCTCAGAACTGCTTTAAAAAAAAAAGTTTGTTTTCTTTTAAAATGGCGGCCATGTTTTCTTTGTTACCTAAGCAATATATGCATTTGTGATAACTTATATTTCTCAACTCCTATATTACATAGAATGATGAATTAAAACCACAATATTAAGCGGACTTTGGCCTTTAATCTGACGTATAAACGATGCATATGAAATAATTGTTTCATATTAAAAAAAAGTATTATATTTTTGTGTTCAAGACGTAATATCTTGCAGCTTTAAGAATTTTTTTCCATAGAAAGCAGTAAGTTGCATTAATAAATTTTTTTACCATTCTGAATCATCAAATTTTTTGTTTACAAGCTCTTCAAAATTTGGGTTTTGAGAAATTTTTCTGAGTTTTGCTGTCTTTGGGGTCAGCAATCTCTTGTGGTCGACACGGGTTAAAAAATTTGAAGTGTATTCACAATAAAGTGCCAATAAAGTAAAGCCTCGTAAAGTAAAGTAAAGTTGGTCGTTATATTTCAAATTTCAATAATGGATGGTTGTTGATTGGATCCAAATGTCGAAATCGTCGAAAATAATTTTTATAAAGGATTTTATGGGATTACAGCTTTTTATGAATACATCCGTTATATACACCGAGAAAAAGCGTATGTTTAATTGAAAAGAGACCTAGTATAATTTATAAGATGGCTTTGGCAGTTTTCGGCCACCCCAGTACTGTATCAAAACGCCTAAGTTTTACATATTGACTTGCCAATTTTTATTAGGTGATAAATAAACAAAGTATATGGTAAGTTTTTATACACTACATTAAAAAAACATTGCATTTCAAATATTTAACTTTTTTCGGGTTATGGTTTTTTTTCCCCCTTTTTTTTTTTTAAGCGGCTGCCTCTCGTTCGGTGATTTGCTTGACTGAAATCGGCAACAACACAAATTTTTCTTTTATCAAAACCATTTGTTTCTTAGAAATTAATGACTTCTCGGCTTTTCCTGCTGCTTGACTTATATTATAACAAGAACATTAAATTAAATTAAATATCATATACAAAAATTTTACCTTCGCATGCCGTTGAGATTCGAACCCACACCCATCGATACCACTGTGTATGAAGTCACTACACTAGCTTCGAGCAAAACTCCAATTAATTATAACTGAAGCTATGCTGCTGCTATCAACAGAATATTGCGACATACTGCATCTGTTAACATCTGCGAATCAAATATTTTTTTTTTGGCAGGGTATCGAAGTATGTGCTTTCAAAGCAATGTATTAAACAATAAATTGCTTAGGTGAATAAGCATAAGTTTATAATTCCCATAAAATTCTCTACCCAAGCCGACTTAGGTGATTTACCGTTAGTTTTTTTCTCGGTGTGCAATTTTTTTTTTTTTTTTATAAAATACTACCCAATTAAATTTTCGTTGTTAAAACAAAACTCGATGCTATTAAAGTAAGTTTCTTAACTCAACTCAACTCAACTCAACTATTTTCTAAAACTACTTCTAAGAAAGCTTTTTTTGTAATATTTTGAAAACTAGATTTTAAATTGAGTTCTCTATTTCAAGCACCTAACCTACACGTGTAACTCAAAATGCCTGGCCATATCCGGGTATTTTCGAGTCTCTTCGGCAATTTTGCTTTTACATAATATCTTGAAACAAATCTTTTAAATTAAGTTCCGATTTTTGAGCACCCGAAATGCTCGTGTAACTCAAATTGCCGGACCATGGCTGGGCATTTTCGAGTAGTTTTGGGGTATTTAAGCTACCCGGGCTGTATTCGGTTACACGGGGTTTTTGACTATTTCAAGCTAACCTGGTATTTTCGAGGTTTTCGAGTAGTTTGATCATTTATGTTAGGATTTACAAAGATTTGATGCAAATAATTCATTGCTTTCCCGGGATAACTCCCATAGGGGTAAGATGTATCTGTCACTTTTTCGCTCCTATTATTTCTTCAAAACATACCCACTCATCTATTTGTCACCCTTCTGAGGGTCACCTATAAAAACACATTAAAGAAAACTGTCGAAACAAGTTCATATATGTCCCTAATTCTCCGCGAGAGGAGGCAAATGTATGAGTTCGTCCTCTTTTTTTTTTGCCTCAACATTTCTCTTGAAGCCAACCACCCCCTATCAGCATTCCTTCTGGGAATCCCCATACAAAAGAATACAAAAACTGAAGAGATATGTATATCATAGTTTATATTTCTCCCAAATCGACCACTAGAGAGGTTAAATGTATGAGAGGATCCTATAATTTTTCTTTCTTCAACATTTCTTCTTAATACACCCACCTCCTTTCTGCCGTCCTTCTGTGGGTCCCCAAACAAAAAAATACAAAAGCTGAAGAAATTTGTCGATTATAGTCCATATCTATCTCAAAGTGATGCCTATAGGGATCAAATGTATGAATTGGTCCTATAATTTTTCCTTCTTGAGCATTTCTTTTGAATACATTCACCCCCTATCTGCCGTATTTCTGGGGATACCCATATAAAAAATACAAAAACTGAAAAATGTATAGATGTGAGTTCAAATCTCTCCCGGTTTGACCCATATAGGGATCAAATGTAAGAGCTGGTTCTATTAATTCTTTTTCAACATTTCATCTGAATGCATACACCATCTATATCTGCCACTCTTCTGGGGGTCTTCCTTCAAAAACTGAAGCAAGTTGCAGATTTTAGTTCATACCTCTCACAAATTGACCCTTAAAGTAGTCAAATGTATGAGCTAACCCTATTATTTTCTCTCCTTTGACATTTATTCTAAGCACACCTACCGCCCACCTGCCATCCTTCTCGAGGTCACTCAACAAAAAAATCAAAAATTTAAGAAAAATTTCGTTTTTGATCATATTTCTTCCGTTATGACTCCTAAAGTGGTCAAATGTATGAGGTGGTCCTATTATTTTTTTTTTCAACATTTATTCTGAACACACCTGCGATATAACCCTTCGGGGGGTCTCCTTACAAAACTCCCAAAAACTGAAGGAAAATGTCAATTAAAGTTCATATATCCCAAATTTAACCCTTGAGGGGTTATACATATGAGCTCGTCCTATTATTTTTCCCCCCTCAACATTTCTTCTAATCCCACTCATTGTCTATCTTCCACCGTTCTGGAGGTCACCCTACAAAAAAACTTAAATTTCCTGTGAATTCTTTGTGCACGTACACTGAGAAAAAGAGCAATAGTTAAATCACTTAAGTCGGCTGGGGTAGAGAGAATTGTATGGGACTTATATGCTTATGCTTATTCACCCAAGCAAGTTATTGTTTAATACATTGGTTTGAAAGCACATACCTACTTCGATAACCTGCCAAAAAAAATATTTAGTTTTTAGCAATTCTTTAAAATATAAATGTTTAAGAATTACATATCGTAGCTTTATGCCAAGTAATTCATAAAGCAACAGGTCGCCATAACAATATTATTTACAGAACAACACCCAGCAGACTAGACAGCTGTTTCGTTGGTCGCTATACCAACTCAACTTCTGTGGGTTATGCAGTCCATTAACTTTGAAAATTTTATAAGTACACCTTCTGCTAAAACCTAAGTGGTATTGCAGTTGTGTGCATTTAAATTTAAACAGCAATATTTTTCTACTTCTTAGCACAAAGCAAACAAAAAAAAAAAACACAGGTGCGTCGTTGGACACACGAGAGAAGTGAAGTCTTTTCGCAGTTTCATTGATTTTTTTTTAATAAAATAACTCTTAAATTCAAAATTTAAACTAATATAAAGTAAATAAAAACACACGTTAATATTTACACCTGTGAATTTTATTCCATTTCATTATTTTATTTATTTTATTGCATGTAACATTCATTGTTATTTCAACGAACTTGGTAATTTTTCCTTCGCACTATGTAAAAAAAATGCAAAAGCATATATCAACAACAACACACACGCGTTCATATCAACAAAAAGAAATGAAAAAATATATCTCTGCCCGCCATGGAAATCGATCTTAGACGATTCATAGTCCATCGCTCTACCTACCGATCCAAACACGCACGCAAACTTGTTACGCACGGTCATTGATTTAATATTAGATATAACTGCAGCCATGTTAACAGATGCTATATTAATGCTTTTGATAGCCATACAACAAAAATCTACTAATACATTATTGTGTTGTGCTGCAGCATAGCTTCAGTTGTAATTAATATTGAATCAATGACTTTGCGTAACGAAGAAGTTTGGGTCGACGAGTAGTGTAGTGAACTCTGAATCAATGGGTAGTGGTTTCAATCCCCACGTCGGGCTAAGGAATGATTTTTATATTTCACATTTAATGTTATGGTTGTAATAAACGCATGCAACAAAGAGGACATAAATTTCTATGAAGAACGCTGTCGAAAAAAGAAACGAAACTCGGAACAGAGTTTAAACTTAACTTTTTTATTAAATAATGTACAAATTATCAAATGTTTAGTTAGTCAGTCGCCCAAATAAAAATTGGCAAAATAGAAGAAATTGTGAGCCAGAAAACTGCCAAAAGCAGCTTATAAATTATACTAGATTTTTTGTTAATTTAACATACGCTTTTTCCTCTGTGTACATTGAACATGAGTTCGAAACTACCCAGGTAGCTTGAAAGCTATGCACTATCCATATATTGAGTATCAGAATCCTGGTTATGATCGAAAACCTGGGCCTTTAAGCTATCCGGACTTTCTAGCTAACCGGGCTATTTCGAAATTTAACTGCATGGGTACCCGAACAAAGCTCAAAAAAATCGAAAGCTCTTCTTTTAAGTCAATTCATCAATATAGTTTCCTTTATCTGGCATAGGATTTTATTTTTTTTATTTTATTTTTTATTGTTTTGCTTGACACAGATGCCATTTTATCTCATCACATTCGTCAAATAATTCGCATAATTCATGAAAATCATAACAAAAGAATTTTAATAATTTCTACTTCTAACATTCTATGAACAGCAATTTATGCATAATGACTTGAAAACCAAACCACAAACATTCATAGTTCCACACCTTACATCCTTTCACCCTCCCCCTTCCCAACCATCTTACGCAATACGCCTCTTCTACAAACACCGCAACAATTAGAATAATTTGAAATGTTCAGCTCATTGAACACAACCCAACTTGGTATTTAAGTGCATTGCCAACAATAACAACAATTACTACAACAAATACTACAACAACACTCAAGATCTAGGGGTTCTACAACAAAGGATTTCCATTAATATTTTGCAGATTCATTTGCATGGAAATCCATTAAAATTAAATTGCTGAGATTTTTGCCATTGTTTCTCCCATTTATTCATTCATATGGCTTTAAATGGTATTCAAAGTTGTTGTTGTTGTTGATGTAATTGTTGTAGAAATTATATTGAGTATAAACTTATTGCTATTGTTGTGACACTTTGGGTATTGTTCTTGGAAATTATGTTCAGTATTAACTTATTTCTTATGAATATTAAATTATCTTTTACGATCTATTACTTTTTTTTGTCTAAGAGACATTATGCAATTTGTGGATATAAGCTCAGTTTTAATTAATTGCAAAATTGTTGCTTAAATTTTTAAAAAACTTCGAATCCGAGGTCAGAACCAGAGAAATTCAGATCTTGGTATATAATCCAAAGTATACTCTGATGCTGGCCCGTATAATTGCCTCGTTTATTCTAGACATGGGTAACTCAGCGCTGCGTTGCGTTATTGAGTTGAAGCACTTAGCTGCGTTATTGCGCTGATGTACCTTCTTTATTTAAACTAACGCAATAGCGCAGTAATTAAGACTGATTATTGGGTCTTTTTTCGTCTATTCGAACATGTCCGTTTTCAAAATTCTAGGCAAACTTGAATTCGACTTCAAACTTTCAACTTATTGTACAGACAAGAAATATACATGTGTTTTTTTATTACTTGTGTTTCTTTAAATCACTTTAATTGCTTTAGGTTAAGTTTTGTTAATTGTTGGTGGATCTACACGTCATTCAGACATGATTCATTTCCATTATAGAATCGATTTCTAATTAATTAACTTTTTCTTGTTAGTTTTTCACCAATATTCCTTTCTTATAATAAAATTTTTTTTGTTCAACATATGCTAAAAATTTTTGATTTGTTATATTTTCTCTAGATGAGACCATGTTACAATTGGAACATAGGGTAAGCAACTTCACCACAGCTATCGTTAATATCAAAATTTATTGTAGTGGTGCTACTACACTCATGATTAAAAGCGGCTTCGCTACAAAAAATTTTGACATTGACGAAAGGTGTGATGTAGTTGCTAACCCAAACTTCTAACTCTGTCATGAATGAGACTAAACTAAGCTTACTTCACCACGTAATTCAATGCGCTGTCCAACTCACCACACTCAATAAATTGACCTAGTAACTCAACGCACTCTCCAAAACAGAATCTTACAGCGCTAATTAAAATTTGTTTTTTTGCGTTAACGCATTGCGCTGATTGGTGCGCTTCGATTGGTGTATCAGCGCAGCATTTATTGCTGCGTAACCCATGTCTTATATATACCCAACTTTTTCAAGGACACATTTTTGCACTTTTTTTATTATTGGGATTCTAAGGGTCTGCAAAAGCAAAGTTTTATAACTGTCTACGCCGAACCCTATTTTTATTGTAAAACACGAAGAGCCATTGTTGTGAGAGCCATTCTCGGAAATAAACAAAAGCTGGTAAGATCGACACCCTAACCCCCTCCTCCCACCCACCTCTCACCCTAAGAGAAGACACATGCTAAAAAGTGTTACACATCAGAATAAAATTGTATATTTGAAGTAATGCAAATGAATGACCTTAAAAAATAACAACAGTACTTTCCGCTCTTCAATGTGTTTTCTATTTTATTTCAATTCACATTCAACAAATTTCGTACAAAACAAAATTAATCAGCTTTAATAAAATATGCATATCTACTTAAACTTGTTCCTAGAAAAAAATACTATCCGCAAAATTTCTGTACGTGCCTATTTTGCTTAAATTTCATAATATATTAATATTATTTCATGAAATCCAATGACGCATGATAAGTACAACAATAAAAAAGAATAATAAAAATCTTGTCATTAGTTCACTTTGTTTAACTTTGTGTTTCTTGTGTGCGAGCGGCTAAGACAAATTTACGACGAGCAAAAAATAAATACCAATAATAAAAAAAACAAGCTAGCACAATAAATCTAAAACCAATAAACATATCAACGATGTGTCATAAAGTGATTTCTTTTTTTTTTTCTAACTGCTTTTATAGCTTGTATCTACAACTTGAATTTTAGTTTTTTTTTTATCTCTTAATATTTGCCAGCAGCAAGTGTGACCACAAAAATTAGCAACAACACAAAAACAACAACAACAGCTACATTGAGAAGAATATCAGCTAGAAAAGGTAGACAGCCTCTTAATTAGTATTCAGTTGGCAACACATACGGCCCCGGCTGTGGTCCGGGGTCTGTTTAACCATTTAAACAGCCATCCACCAGCTGGCAACAGTATAAAGTACACCAGTCACTTGCTTACTTACTCACTCACTAACTCACTCACCCAGTCACTCACTCAGAGTTGGTCGCCCGCTCGGTTGCAAGGTTGTTGCGCGCCACAGTGAACTGTTTCCATATAAACGATGAACAAAAATCGAAGTTGTTGTAAAGCTATGATATTTGTAACTTTAGTAATTTGGGCTCGCTCAGCTTAAAAATAAAATGTTTTGTAAATTTTATAGTATTAATATAGCATTTACTAGCTTGTAACCGGCGCGCTTCGCTTTCCCCGCGCTTTTTGAAATATATAGCATTATAATTGATTTGTGGGCGGTAAAAGGGGGTGTGACAAGTTTTTCTTTGCCTGTTACCTTCGTACCGTAATCATCTGCATTAAAAACAAAAACAAATAAGTTCGTAAAATATAACGCGTTTTATTCAATTACGATTTTTACAGAGAAAAATATCAACGGAAGCGGCAATAATAATAGCACTGGCTCAGCTTGTTTCAAAAATAGTAGCACTGATCAAAAATTAACGCTTAAAATTAAACTAAACGCCAATAAGTTTCAAAATTTATTCATTCATAAATACGAGTATTTTAGCGATAATAGGTAGTGTAAAGCAGTTTTAAGAAACGAATGAAAATGTCAATTTCAGCCCTTGAAAGGACTTTGACCGAACTTCTTATGATCAATTGCGTTGTGTGTGTTGTGAAATGTTTGAACACAAATTATCGAGAACTGAACCTACCAGCTTTATGCCGACTCCGAATGGCTTATGTTCTCAAGAAGCTTTTCATGGCAGTTTTTACTCTCTGAGGTTCGCCATTGTCTGCAGAGAGGTGACGGCCGAACAGAAAAATTAATTCAATTGAAAAATTTTTCTGTGTCAGATGGGGGCTTGAAACTGGGTCCTCTGGCGTATGAGCCACACACTGCACCCACTACGCCACTCTGGAAAAACAGGAAATAATAAAAAAATTGATTTCCAAAGTCAAAACTTATGTGCAGTTGAGACAAATTGTGAGCTGCTCCAACAAAATGATCTGAAATGCAATTTCGTATGCGGGTTGGAAGCACGCAATGTCGTATTTACTCGTAAATCGCTTAATCCGACATAGCAAGAAGGAGCCATTTAAGCCTGTGACGGAGCTGAAAAAGGAAATTAATATGCAAGCTAGCATGAGAACATAACCTAAATGGTCGTAGTGCAGAAAAGTCCCTCTTCTAACTAATAAGCAGGCAGCTAAACGTTTCAACTTTGCCAAGGAGCTTTTGAACTGGTCAGTGGAGAGATGGAGTAATGTTCTCTGGACGGACGAAAACAGGGTAGTGTTGAATGGTGGCAGAGGGTGCCGTGATATGTGAGAAGACCACCGAACGCAGAATATAAGTCGAAGTTCAGTTACAAAACATTTAAGCATGGCAGTTCAGGTATCTAGGCTTACTTTTCTTACTACGGAGTTGCTCCTTTACATTGGATTAAAACAATGATGGACCAACATATTTATTTCGACATTCTTCAGAAGGTGATGCTGCCATATGCGATCGATGAAATGCTGTTAGTGTGAGTTTTCCAGCAAGACGACGACTCCCAGCACTAGAGCGAAAAAAATTCGAAAGTGGTTTAGGGATCATTCAGTCATTGTTATGGATTGGTCTGCACAGTCACCAGATCTCAATCTAATTGAGAATCCTCTAGAGTGATGTTAAAAAAGCTGTTTATAATATCAAGCCGACAAGCAATGCAATTCAACGTATGCATATTTCAGTGCAATGGTGCCAGGCTTTGGTAGATTCAATGCCAAGGTAGAGTGCAGCCATTATTTTCAATAAAGGACATGCAACAAAATATTAAATCTAATTATGAAACCTGTAATAAATATTTTAAATCCTTCTCTTGACTAAAAATTTAGTCAAAAACCTTTTTTGAAATTTTTTCCTCAACAAAAATCGCCTAAAACCGCCCTAGAAGTTTCACTTAAAAAAAAGATGTGTAGCAAAACCTTAACCTCTTTTGTAAAAAACTCTTTTTTTTAATGTACATGTAGAAGGTTTTGGACAATTACGTAAACAAACCTTTATTTTGAAATACACAGTAATTTAAAAGATATAATTTTAATATTAAGTTTATAGAGTTCCTTTATTATGCACTTGAACTACTCGTATTATTAAGGTTTGCTTTAGTTTTTTTGTTTTTTTTGTTTAGGTTGAATAAAATAAGCGGATCCAAAAACAGTCGGTTGATGGAAAATGTAAAGTTCTCATCATGAATTTTTGCTTAAAAATCTATGTTAATGTGGAAAATTGATTGGCAGTATGATCAAGTGCCAATCTATCGTCCTCGGTTCCGATATTTGGTCCGAATTGGAAAGAAACGTGATTTTGTAAGAATATCATAATTCCAGTATCATAATATAGTGCTTATAATATAATATTCATAATTTGTGTGAATATCATAACTGTGGCGTTCGTGGAATACTGTTTGATGTGTGTGGCTTGTTCAAATCCCATCTGATACAGAATGTTTTTCAATTGAATTCAGTTTTCTGTTCAGTCGACACCTTTTGCAGACAATAGTTAACCTCACAGAGTAAAAACTGCCATGTAAAGCTGCTTGAGAACATAAGCCGTTCGGAGTCGGCATAAAGCTTGCAGGTACAGTTCTCGATCATTTGTGTCCAAACTTGGAGTGCTCTAAACAAAACTTATTTTATTGTGCAAATTTTTTGAATTTTTAATAATTTCAAAAGAATTTCGAATCATACAATTATTTGATTTTTGTTCCCAGTACGTTTCACTGTGCGTCCGTATAATTCTGACTGACGTGTGGTTTAGACATTGTATTGTTTTGTTTTATTATTGTTCGGCTCGTTGTTGTTGTTTAACAACATTTTGACGTATTTTAAACACTCATGAAATTTTTTGTAGAATTTTTTTATTTTATTTATATATTATTTTTTTTTTTTAATTGTTGAGTCAGCTCTTAAATATTTACTGCTTCGACATTGTTGCCAAGATATATATTACAAATATGCTTAAGTTGAGATTTAAGCATTATGTTCAAAAATAACTATAATATAATCAAGATTTAAGACGTGTGCCTAATCGCTGCTGGCCTACTTTAAAACGTTTCAGACCTAAGTCTCACACAGAGATACATTTTTGTTTAAGATCGAAGACCAGTGTAATGGTTGTTAAAGTGTTATTAATACCGGTAAGCACTTCAACGTTAGTATCGCTGAAATTAGCTGAGTTTTAAAAAAAGTTTGTGTAGTTTTCGTTTTTTTATATAAGCTCACAGTTTATTGCCTCTCTTAAGGGGTCAAAGAGTGCATGCAAATTTTGAATTTTTTTGTTTTTATTTATGAAAAGAGCAATGTTGCCAAAAATTGTGCAATTCTTTCTGATAGCAAAATTTACTATGAATACAATATTAATTACATACCATACAATATAGTACTATGAATGCAAATCGTTGCATATTTGAAAAAGTTTTGTGTTTAAAATATAATGTATTTGTTTTTGTGTGAGTCAAAAAATTACTACATACAGTGCCGGACCATAAAATGGAATCAAGTTCTCATGCGAATTTCAATGATAAAAACACCGTTATAATATTAAAAAAAAAAAAAAAAATAAAATTTTAGCCTTTGAAAGGACTTTGACCGAGCTTCTTATGATCAATTTGGTTGTGCATGCTTGTGAAATGTTTGAACACAAATGATCGAGAACTGGGCCTACAAGTTTTATGCCGACTCCGAACAGCTTATGTTCTCAAGAAGCTTATCATGGCAGTTTTTACTCTCTAAAGGTTTTCCATTGTCTGCAAAGAGGTGACGGCCGAACAGAAAAATGAATTCAATTAAAAAAACTTTCTGTATCAGGTGGAATTTCAACCAGGATTCTCTGGCGTGTGGGCCACACACTCTACCCACTGCGCCACAGCCGCCACCGCTATAAGAATCCAAAAATCTTGAAATTTTCTTTTTATTTACTTATCATTATAGATTTGAATAACAAAGGTTTTGACAATATTGCAATATAAATAAAAAAAACGTAGGCAGTGGGGGACTGCCGACTGAAGTGAAAACTTAAAAATATGTTTATATATGTTTGGTTCCAAAAACAAAATATTCAGAGGGAACCACCTAATGATTAAGAATTTTCCTTCAATAACATTATTTTTCGATATAAGAAGTTATTAGTTGTGTAGCTAAAAAACTAACGTCTATATTAATATACTTGTAACAAAATAGAATTGTGTGTTTCTACCCAATAAAAATATATTTGCATCACTGTTAAACTTAAAAAGAACAGAACTCTGCAAATTTAAAACAAACAGAACTCCTTTCTTTTATGTGTTTCGCCTTGACATACATATATCTGTTTCTTTTGCACTTGCACGAAAAATAGCGGAAACCTTATTGAAACAGTTTCCAAGTCTTGCCGTCATTTTAAGTTTCAAGCAGCCGCGCCAAACGTGTTGAAAAGCTTAGCTCTTGTGAAAAGTGTTTCTGAAAATGTTTGGTTAAATTAAAAGTGTTTGTGTTTTCAGATTAATAAAATAAAAAACAAAATAAAAGAAAAATAGGGTGGTTCAGCAGTAAAAATAGGTGAGTTTTGAAGCAACTTTGCTGATAAAGAGGGTGCTTTGTTACAAAAGTGGGTGCTCCGCTAGCAAAGCAAACTTATTTACTGTTTTCTAAACATATTTTGTTTGCTTCAAACCAACAATTACTTCTAAGCAAATATTTTGTCACCACAGTGAAAAACTTTTGGCAGTTCTTTTGCTAAAATTTGTTTCCAAGTAAATATAGTGTAATCATCGGTAAATATATTATGTTGTTCTTTATTATCGTTTTGAAAATAATTGCTTGACTGCAATTAAAGTATGTATTCTCCAATTAATATATATTTGTCCGTGAATATTTAATGTTATTCTTGACTAAATTATATTTCCAAGCAAACAAATAATAATATACTTAAAGAGTTCTCAGTCGATTTATAATAACAATATATTTATATGAAAACATATTTTATTTAAAACAAATTATATTGTTTTTAAATTCAAACAACAAGTGCTAAGGTACAATTAAATAATGTAAAGATGCAAATATATATATATATAAAGAAAAATTGTATTAATTAATCATATTATATGTGGAACCAATTATGATTACTTATTTCCAAGAAACATGCAAATTATGTTTGGCAAGGCTTATTATTTTTCAGCGTGTACGAAATAACAAAGCTGTTATGAATTTCCGAAGTAGCTAGAGTCGGCCAATCAGACGTGATCTACTTTTTTAACTCTTTTTTATCAATTTATGCGTTACTGAATGTATAAATTGCTATATTTTAATGTTTATATATAATCCTTGCTTCAGTAATCGATAATTGGCTCGTTAATTGGTTGGTAATCGCTTCAGTAATCGGTTAGTAATAGCTTCGGTAAACGCTTTGGTAATTGGTAATCGGTTGGTAATTCCTTCGGTAATCGATGGTGGGTTGGTAATCAGTTCGGTAATCGGTAAATGTTTGGTTATCGCCTTGGTAATAGCTTCGGTAATTGGTAATCGATTACTTATCGCTTCGCTAATCGGTATTGGTTGGTAATTGGTTTGGTAATCTGTTGGCAATCGCTTTGGTAATTTGTAATCGGTTGGTAATCGCTTCGGTAATTGGTAATCGATTGCTAATCGCTTCGGTAATCGGTAATAGGTTGGTTATCGCTTCAGTAATCAGTTTGTTATCGCTTTGGTAAATTGTAATCGGTTGGTAATCGCTTTGGTAAATGGTAATCGGGTGGTAGTCGCTGCAGTAATCAGTAATCAGTTGGTCATCACTGCGGTAATTAGTAATCGGTTGGTAATCGCTTTGGTATTTGGAAATGAGTGGGTAATTGCTTTAGTAATCGGTAAACGGTTGATTATCGCTTTGGTAATTGGTTGGTAATCGCTACGGTAATCGGTAATGGTGGGTTGGTTATCGCTTCGGTAATCGCTAAATGATTCGGTAATCGGTTGGTAATCCCTTCTGTACTCGGTAATTGGTTGATAATCTCTTCTATAATTGGTTTGGTAATCGATTGGTAATCACTTCGGTAATTGATAATGGTTTGTTCTAGCTTTGGTGATCTGTTGGTAATCACTTCGGTAATCGGTAATTGGTTCAGTAATCTATTGGTAATCGCTTCGGTAATCGGTAATTGGTTCGGTCAGTGGTTGGTAATCGCTTCTCTAATCGGTTGGTAATTGCTTCGTTATTGGTAATAGGTTGGTAACTGCTTCAGTAATCGATAGTCGGTTGGTAAACGCTTTGGTAAGTAGTACTCGGTTGGTAATGGTTTCGGTAATCGGTTGGTAATCACTTCGATAATTGGTTGGTTATCGCTTTCGTAATCGGTTGAAAATCGCTTCGGTAGTTGTATCGTTAATTGGTTCAGTAGTCGGTTGGTAATCCCTTCGGTAGCGATAATTGGTTCGGTAATCGCATTGGTAATCGGTAATTGGTTCGGTTATCAGTTGGTTATCGCTTCGGTAATCGGCAATCGGTTGGTAATTGCTTCCGATGTTGGTAATCGGTTGATAATCGCTTCGGTAATTGGTTGGTTATCGCTTTAGTTATCGGTAATTGGTTCAGTAATCTGGGTAAACGCTCTGGTAATAAAAAAAAAGCTCACCAAACATGTTTGCCTAGCATAACCACGGCATAAGCAATGCCGTACAATGCAACAGAAATGAACAGCTAAAAGCGTGATAAAATCGCGAACAGAGTGATGATGTCGCTAACAGCGTGATGATCTATAGTTTTGGTCTCTACCAAAAAGTGCTCAACACACCTAAAGAAGTTCTTACTTCAAAAATATTAGCAGACCTCACGGTATTTCACAAAATGTGTTGCTGTTTAGTCAGTTGTACTCAAACTTTTGAATGTATTTTTAAGGTGATTTTACCGTTGTTGCGGAATATCTTAACGATAATTTTTAACTTTTATTTTTACTTTAGGAATAATAGAACGTTATGCTATGAACTGGATTTATGCATTTAAAACTTTTTTGTTATACTTACAATATATGGACAACGTCCAACTGAACTTGAAGTTATGCTCTGTATACTTATTTCTGACTCCCTGTAATTGCTGCTAAATTTAATTTTAACTAACACAAAATTAATCAACATAATACATCAATTTAATCAAATATTTTGCCACTTATCTTCTATATTTTTACCCTCTTATTAAAGTGAACTGCTGCCAAATCTGTGTTTTCTAACCTCTACTTCCTTTCTTCACAACACATTTGACATGTTTGTACCCCTAAAAGGCTGCAACAAAAAAAAAATACGCCCCCCGCTACTCAATTTATACTCTATCGGCATTTTTGATGTGCGGCTTTGTTGCAAAATTAACAAAAATACTAATAGATACAAACGTCAGCTCCAACAAGCATGGACTTCGTGCGTGTATATTTGTGCTGTTGTGTGTTGTTCAGAGGGAGGCAGTAGCGGCTGTATGTGCCGATTCAATTGTTGCTGCAACTTGACATCGGTCTGTCATGCGCAGCCATATTAAAGTTTATCACTTTTTATTTCACCGTTATTAAGTGCGCTCTTGCAACAACAAAAACTACAACAACAAAAGTAATTCTAACACCAACAAAAACAAAACCAGCAACAACAGCAAAAATTTAATGTAATTTTCTTAATTTATGCAACACTTGTGCATACAACAAAAACACCAGCAGCAGCAAAAATGGTACCAAACCATTATAATTTTTTTTTTTTTAATTTTTTATCGCGCTTCTTATGCTGCTGCTTACACTTCTATTTTTCATTTGTGTCCCCTGCATCTGCAACAAAAACAACAACAATAATTACATTTTTTTTCTTTCTTACTTACTCCCTCCCGCACTACTTTCTCACTGTTACTGTCAATTATTACAGCGTTTTTTTCATTTTTTCTCGTCTTGTTTCTTTACAGCTCATTCGTCTTCGTAGTCGTCGCTAACGTCGTTGTCGTGGTCGTTGAGTTCGTCGCCATTCCTTATTTTGCTCTCTAGTCGTATTGTTGGCAGCTCAGCGTGAAGACGACATTGCTGCCTAGCTGACAGCTTGTATATTTGATCAAAGTGTCAAAGTGGCAGCACTGGACAAAAACAACAGTAATAACAACAACAACAAACACACCAGTTGTATTTCACCATTGGTGAAATCCGTGTGTTTTGGTGCAAGCTCAAGAACATCAAGCGTGAAGACCAGTGACACCAAGCGTGAAAAAGACAGTATTACATGCGTGTGAGCGAGAACGTGAGAAAATGACAGACTCATTTAAATTAGCCGAAATGCAACGTACTAGCATAGAATTTGAACGTCAGAGGCATTTGGCCAATTGGTTCATCAAAAGCAGTCCACACATGGCAACACCGTCAACACCGTTAAGTACAAATGGTAAGTGAGTGCGGTGTATTGTAGTGATTAGAAGAGAGAGCGAGAGAAGTAGTGTATTTGCTTGTGTGCGTGTGTGTAAGTGTCACGTGCTTACAAAACGTGTTTTAACTGAAACAAAATATAAACAAGACAAATCTTAAGAGACCAAAAGAACGAACAAAAAAAAATTTATTAACGATTAATTTTAATCAGTCTAATTCTAGAAATCTCATAAAATCGTTATGTTGATAGCATATAATGACAATAAAAAAATTAAATAATAAATCGAACAATGCTCTCTAGCAGCCGAATATATTGAATTAATTAGAAGCAAAAAACAAACAAAAATAAAATTCATAACTTTTGAGAAAAAAGTGTGAATTGGTGGATTGAAACGCCATCAATAACTTTTTTTTGACAGATTAAAGTAAATAAGTAAATGCTAGTGATGTGAATTTGAAACTTGGCTTGGATGGCTTTTTAGACTTCGTTAATATTTAAGTGTAGAAAAGGATTTCCTACTCAATGAGCTTAATTTCTATACCCCAACGCGTATTGCGTAAGGAGTACGAGTATATTAATATTGTCATTCCGTTTGTAACACCAATAAGGTGGCATGTCAGATATAGAAAAGTATATACAGTGAATCAAAAAAGTTTAGGCACAGTCAATTTCTCTGAGAAGATATTTGCTTTAATAGTCAAAAGCAACTAATTTGACCAACTTTTTGATGTAGTTAGTATCATTAGATGAATTTTAATTGAAATACACAAAAAAATTCCTTTATTTTGTACACTATTCGAAATATAAGCGGAAGGAGAAAAGATGCATATGAAAAAAGTTTAGGCACAGGCTGTATGTGACCTTGTTTTTGCA
Source organism: Coremacera marginata (assembly GCA_914767935.1). Taxonomy (NCBI): domain Eukaryota; kingdom Metazoa; phylum Arthropoda; class Insecta; order Diptera; family Sciomyzidae; genus Coremacera; species Coremacera marginata. The sequence goes on from OU612045.1 coordinate 157,740,035, forward strand.
AATATAACGGTAGTCTATAAGTTCTCTTTGATCTATTCCGTTTTCTGCACATAATTATTGCGCAGCAATATCATTATTATCTTGATGAATGAGCAAAATAAGCAGTCGTACATAAATTTCGGTAGATGTTCGAAGAGTTATTATAAACCTTCATGTGCAGCAAAAATCTTATCGCAAAATTGGTGATATAGTGCAGAGGCCCTATACAAGTGTGCGAAACATTATAAAACATTACATAAATACGGGAAAATTTGAGCGTGAAAGCAGATCTGGACCCCCAAAATATATTAACACCACGCCAGGAGCGCACTGTAGTAGCAGCAGTGGCCCAAAATCCTAAGATTTCGTCTGTAAAATTATGCAATGAAATGCAGCAAAGTATCAATCAAAATTTCAGCCCCCAAGCAACACGCAATACTCTACATAGAGCTGGTTTTCATGGAAGAGTTCCTCGGCGCAAAGCATTTATTTCGTCTATTGATGAGAAAAAGAGGCTGGAGTTTGCAAAACTTCATGTACATCAATCGGAATCATTCTGGAACAGTGTAATATTTAGTGATGAATCTAAGTTCAATCCTTTTGGATTAGATGGTGCACAAAAAGTTTGGCGGAAACCAAACAATGAGCTCTAAGAAAAAACGTAATTAAAACAGTCAAACACGGCGGTGGTAATGCCATGGTGTGAGGGTGTATGGCGGCTTCTGGAGTGGGAAATCTTGTCTTTATAGATGAAAAAATGAATAAGTGCTCTTATCTGAATATTTTGCAAGACAATTTGTTTCCTAGTGTTGAAAAGTTGGGCATGAATGGGAAGCCATTTTTGTTCCAGCAAGATAACGACCCGAAAAATGCGGCGTACCTTGTGCAGGAATGGCTTATTTACTATTGCCAACAGCTCAAACACCTTCACAGTCGCCAGATATGAATGCTATTTAACATATTTGGCAATTATTGGAGAAAAAAATTCGGAGCCATCGCAAATCATCAAAAGATTCACTAAAGGAGGCCCTTCGCCAAGAATGGGAAAATGTAACACCCGAACAGACTTCAAACCTAGTTGGGAGTATGCAAAGGTGCTTACAGGCAGTTATTCAAGCCAAAGGAGGCCTAACAAAATATTAAATGTATGAAAACAAAAAATTAATTAAAATTTTTTACTCATGTGCCTAAACTTTTTCTAAGTAAAATTGTGACTTGTTTGTTTTTTAATAACATAATATATAAAAACCAAAAATGAAAAATGAAATATTTTTGCAGTGAATAATAAAAAAAACTTTCAATTTTCAAATGATGCCATATTTTTTTTTTCGTCCGGACTTAACTGTCCGATTCGAAATTTTTTTTTAGTAGGTTGCCACATGTGTCTATGACAAGGCTGCCAAATATTAGCGTCTCTCTTTGACATTTGGTAAAGTGACAGTGTTTTGTGTACAACAACTTTTTTCATGTCTTCGATTTTTACGATGGAAGAAAAAATTGAGCAACGAGCTTGTATCACATTTTGTGTGAAAAATGGTTTCAACTGCGCCGATACGCGTAAAATGTTGGTGAAATGTTACGGTGACTCTGCTCTATCGTATCAGAAGGCAAACAAGTGGTTTAACCGATTTGTGAGTGGCCAAGACGAAGTAAAAGACGACCCTCGTACCGGGCGACTATCGTGTTCGACTGCCGAAGAAAACGTTGGAAAAATCAAAGAAATGTTGGTCAAAAATCGCGAATTGACGATTAGAGAGCTAGCAGAGGACGTCGGCATTTCAATTGGATCCGTTCAGAACATTTTGAAGAATAAATTGGGCTTGAGACGTGTCGCTACGAAGTTGGTACCGAAATAACTCAATTTCATGCAAAAAAGAGACCGAGTTGCTATCGCGAAAGACATGCTGGAAGTTGTCGAAAATGACGAATCATTCATCGAATCCATTATTACTGGTGATGAGACATGGGTATACAAGTATGACACGCAAACCAGGCATCAGGCTAGTGAATCAGGCTCAATTTTTTTCTTCCATCGTAAAAATCCAATTTTCGAATCGGACAGTTAAGTCCGGTTCACAGTGTGAATGCACCTTTCTTTTTGAACATGGTGGTAGCTTTGCCTAAACTTTTTTGATTCACTGTAAAAATTTTGCATTGTTTTTGAATATAGAGTATGTCATTGGCGGATTTTATGAATGGATAAATAAAATAAAAATAGAAATAGATATATGAAAATTATACATTTTACTAGGAATTCTAGGACGAGCTTAGCCCAACTAGAACTCTGATTCGATTCGACATACAGTCAGAACCGAGACACAACTATTTTTTTGTTACAAAAATCAATCTTTTGATACTTCTCAACACGAAATAAATAAATTAATTCAGTAAACCTTGCACTAATGTTTAAAATTAAATTTATGCTTCGCATAAATGAATGCTTTTTAAAAATGGTGGACCTACAAAATTCCACCTTAACTCATTTTGTAGAGTATACCAGTCTTTTATGTGACTTTCTTAAGTATATTACTTTTGTAGTTATAGCTGTACTTTTGTATGAAGACATCAACTCTTCAAACTGCCTTATAGTGCATTTATTGAGAGTATAGTATAGTTTGTTAATAAAACTTTTAATTTTCGTTTTTGCAAATGGGGACAGCTTTTAACCGAGGTGTAATATGAGACTCTTACGATAAAGTTTCCAGCGCATTGCAATTTATGCGTTTATGTGATAAAATATTACACCGCACATATACAATATTATAGCTGTTGTAATTTCCTACAAACATAATAAAAAATGTTACATTGAATTTTAAACATTGTTACGTTGGTATTGGAATATTACAATAACAATTTCGTTATATTAAAAAAGTGTTGGTAGTATTGTAATAATCTTAATTCTCGTAAGAGTATATATCTGAAAGAGATCTGTAAGTCTTGTCCAAGACAATAATTCTTAGAGTGTTGATCTTGTTTCAGGTGTCTAAGAGGTCGATATAAGGGCGTTCCAAAAATTACAACTCGCACTTATATAGTACCAAAATGAGCTTAGAAGAGTTTTGCAATTATCTTACAGATATCGTTTAGAGTTAATCGTAAGTGTGTCATTCTGAATAATTTCTCTTCAAGAAGTGATCAGGATAACATAAGGATAGAAACTGTTGGTTGTTGGTTGGATTGTCCTCTACTTGGTCCTTCCAACGGAGATGCGGTCGTCCTCTTCTGCGTTGACTGCCGCTGGGTACCAAATCAAATATTTTCTTTGCTGGAGCATCGTCTTCCATCCGCTCAACATGACCTACCTAGCGAAGCCGCTCGATTTTTATGCGCCTTACTATGTCGATGTCGGCGTATAGCTCATACAGCTCATCGTTTCATCGTATTCGGTACTCGCCATTGACTCAGATTGGCCCGTAGATTTTATGAAGGATATTTCTCTCGAACGCTCCCAAAGTCTTTTCATCAGAGCTGCTCAACGTCCATGTTTGTGCTGCTTATAACAGGACTGGCATGATTAGGGACTTAAAAAGCGTGACTTTTAGTCATGAGAGAGAGGGCTCTACTTCTCAATTGCCTACTGAGCCCAAAGTAACACCTGTTGCCAAGAGTTATCCTTCGTCTTATCTCTCTACTGATATCGTTGGTGGAGTTAATGCGGGATCCGAGGTAGACGAAGTCCTTCACAATCTCAAAGGAGGTGTTGTCGAGAGTGACATGGGTGCCAATACGCTGACACTTTTTCTTTGTTGACACCAGATATTTCGTCTTATCTGCGTTTACTGCAAGATCCATGCGGCTCTTTTTCTAAATTAGAGAATGCTGCACTGACTTCGAGTGTGTTATGGCCAATAAAATCAATATCATCAGCATACGGTAGCAGCATAACAGGCTTATAGAATATTGTGCCGCTTTGTCTCAGATCCGCATCTTCTCCATAATTAGATTAAAAAAGGCGCACGATAAAGAATCACCTTGTCTGAAGCCTCGTTTGGTAACAAATGTGGAGGAGGGGTCCTTTCCGATTTAATCTACGCTGCTGGTGTTGCTCAGTGTCATCCTGCATAGACGGATTAGAAATTAAAACAAGCTGAAATTAAACAAAAAAGGAGTCCCCCCTTTAATTTCAGGCCAGATTCCATATATTTATTTGAAATATAAATTGATATTCAGACCAGAAATCATAAATGATAATTTTAAAAAAGTTATATCAAATTTTAAGTCTTAAGAGACGTACGAGGTCAGGCCTCGGTCATGCCTGACAGGTCTGAATTTCAGCCTGATCAGGCATTACATTTTCTGCTGGGTTACTTAAAGTGAACTGTTTCATTAATTCATGTATTGCATTAAAATTTATGAAAGATCGGGGAAATCAACCACATCCAGAAATTTAAAGGCAACCCGAGATTCCTTAAGTCCCGGAATTTTAGGCCTTATAATCCTGTGAATATCGGGATTGGAAAAAGTCCGGTATACCGGGATTGCAAGGCATAGTTCAATTTTAACCACATATTTCTTTGACATAATATCTGAAATTAAAATTTTAAATTTTAAGACCAAAGCTTTAGTCTTGATAAAAAAATAGGCTTTTCAATCCGGTTCAAACTATCAAAGAAACCTTTTTTTTGTCTCTTAGATATCCATATCGCAAAAGTTCGCAGTCCACATTGTTTACGATTCGAATCTTATCAGATGAACCATGCTTAAGATGTTCGAATTTGAACTTCTCCTCATTGCTGCAGGTATTTTTTTTTACCATGATTTCACTAAGATTTTTTTCCTTGACCAGAAAAGTTTAAATAGAGCAATTTTACACCTTATGCATTTCAGCTGTCTAGCCCCACGCTTTTTTCGCATGGTGCTTGGAAGTGGCCTAACCTACCCTTATGCCAAATATCAATACCATGGTGTAGATATTTACTGAGATAAGGTATTGAAATAAAAGTATCACATTTCGATGTCTAATCCTGCCTCCTTTTCTATGGTTTGAACTGCTCAATGTACCAAAATATATAAGTGCCCAATGGGTAAGAAGGAGTGCGATTAAAATTTAAATCACACGCCCACTTATCGAATGTACTCAACTTTTCGAGACTTTCGACTACTCATTATCGCTGAAGATATGGTGTAAATGGAGTTCGATTAAAATTCTCACTCTTTTTCGACATCGTAATGCTCTTTATACCAAAGAATATATATCCAAAATTTATTTCAAGTCTGACAAACAGCGAAGAAGGAGATTGATTAAAATTAAAGTGTTACGACCCCTTGTCTAATTGCGCCCATTTCTCTCGACTACGTACTGGTCATTATGCCAAAAAATAAATGTAAAAAATTTACTTGCAATCGGACAAATTGTTCAGGTACATACAGATAAGGTTTATCTATTTATTAGAAGATATTCCATGACAAGTTACTTGTCAAATAATGCCAGTTAGTTGGCTTTGTGAATCATAATACAATTATAAGCAATACTTGCGTTAAACTGGATCCGATGATTAACTTTTTGTGACTCTTTGTTTTCTATATATAAATTATTAAAAATACGTTTCTATCATTACTATGCATTTTAAAGGAATGCTATGCGATGCATAGAACAAGCTTGACATCTTTATTAACTCCTCTGAGGTTATAAAGAGAAGATTTATGAATTTCTATAAATTCCATTTCAAAGTTGATTTAAATGGGGAAATAAACATTAGTCACAGCGTTAATTACAATAAAATAATAATAAAATAAAAATAAAGATAAAAAAACCAAGGTGTTCTATTAAGCAGATGCTTTAAATATCACGTAGTATCAAAATCTTTATGAATTACACTCAGAAGAAAAATTGAGTTTAAAATCAGCAACCACCCGTTAGAAAATTTCTGTAGGTATAAATAAATTTAGATATAAAACGCAAATATATATATATGGCTTTAACAACTAAAAATTTTAGTTTAAAAATAAAATTTTCTTTATATAACAGTTGAGCTGAAAAGTTTGTAGGCTAACATAGTAAAACACATGTTTTTGATAAAATTCGATTTTATTTTCAATACAGTTGCTTTCGAGGGCAATTTAACAATTACAGCGATCATGCAATTTTTCGATACTAATTTTATGGTACGATTTCTCTTTAGCTCTAAACTATACCTCAGTTTTAGCAATTACTTCCTCATAAGTGCTTAATTTATTTATTGTGCTGAAATATTTATGCACGATATATCCAACACGAGTCTCAGCTATCTCGATCAACTTAACTTTACGGTCATCCACAATTATTTTGTGAACTTTTTTTATTTTTTCGCATAATGAGCCCATGAGCATCGTCTTCGGTGCTCATTTTGTCCCATTTAAGTTTAGCAAACCAGTTCTCAATGTTTTTCAAAGCAAGCTTTGGTTTCAAAAGTAGTTTTTCTACGATTAAGCAATACTTCATTAATACACGAAAAAAATTTTTTAATTTTTTTGAATAAAAAAAAAAAAACTCTTACTTGCCGATGCCATGCGTATTGGGCTGGGCCGATATTTTTTTTTTTTTAACTTTCATACGCAATAGGTATCAAAAGTTGATTATTTTTGCGCTGATTTAAAATACGCTTACTATTTTTGAAATGCATATAACTTTTGGCCCACTACAAGAGCTTCTCTGACTGAAATTTTAGGCTGGGCCGATATTTTTTTTTTGCAATTTTAATACGCAATAGGTATCAAAAGTTGCGTATATTTGCGCTGATTTCAAATACGCTTACCATCTTGAAATTAATATAACTTTTGGCCCACTACAAGAGCTTTTCTGACTGATATTTTAGGCTGAGCCGATATTTTTTTAATAATTTTAGTATGCATTAGGTATCAAAAGTTGCGTATTTTTGCACTGATTTAAAATATGCTTACCATTTTTGAAATTAATACAACTTTAAGCCCTCTACCAGAGCTTTTCTGAGTGAAATTATTAAAATTTTTATCAGGTATCTTGTAAAAAAAATTTCGCCCACATTTACAACCAACTAACTTATTTGAGTACTAAATTCAATTATCAACATAAAAAGCAGAATTTTTCTGAATTCAATATGTTTTATTTGCGAGGCGTATGAGTGATTATTTTCATATCGTGGTTTATTTTGCTTAAATATTTTGTTTATTGTGCTTAAATTTAAGCGAAGGAAATTTAATCATGATTTTCGCACTAAGCGATCTAAAAGTATTAAGGAAAAAGTTCACAAGCAAACAGAACTTTAATAGAACTGCTGTATACCGCTCTTACTATGTGAAAAAGCAGCACAAATAAGATAAGATAAGTTTCAGTCATAAAAGCTCTGGTAAAGGGACAAAAGTTCTATGGAACTAAAAGTTGGCTAGCTTTTTTTGAAACTACGTAAAAATACGCAATTTTTATTTCCTATTGTGTCTTGAAAAAAACAAAAAGAAAATGTTTCCTTATAGCATCGGCACAAACTAATACGCATCGTAGCCGTAATATTGTCGATGAACCTAGTTTTTTATTAGGAGCAAATGGTGCATAGGAAAATTGAGTGACTAGTACGCTGGAGGCCCGGGTTCAATTCCCCTGTTTTAACTTTGAAATTGAATATTATTAATTATTTTTAAACTCTTTGCAGCTTAATATTCAATGACTTGAATGGAGTTGTTTTTAATATATATTTAATTTGTAATTTGTTTTTTTTTAATTCTTAAATATTCTCTTTTAGTTTCAAAAATAATTTTATATTTTTATTTCCAAAAAAAATTTCACTCTAATATAAAAAGAAATCTGCTTGTTAGTCATCAGTTAGTTAATCAGTTAATTTTCTTAGATTTTAGGATGTTTCTATTTCTCAGTGTACTTGGGCTTAATATGAAAATTTTAAATAGTATTTAAAAATAAATTTACTTTCATGACAATTCTATTCAAAACACTAATTTTATTATTATTTCATTTTCATAGGTGGCGTTAGCGGCCCTCCAACCAATGGCGCCAGCGGCAACTCGACCAACAACACCTCAGCAACACAATCAGGGAATGTCGGTACAAAGAATAGCAGCACACCTGGTGGCGCCTGTGGCGGTACAATCACAACAACGAATCCTTTATTTTTTCTGATGTCCAGCAATGGCAATACTGGAGTCGGAGCGGGCAATACTAATGGCATTCCAGCAGGCAGTAGTGGAGGCGGCGGTGGCAAACATGCCAGTGCCAGCGGCGTATGCAATTCAGAAGTGACGGTCACATCGCATCCCTCAAGAGCACATCAAGTTGCACCCTTAACCGCAGCAGCACATCACATTGAAGGACGCAAACCTAAACTGCGTCGCTTTAATTCGCATGATACGGGCGCCAATATGTTTTCGGTGGCAGATTTTGAGAATGCGCGCCTGGCAAGGCGAAATGAAATTGAAATGAAACAGCGTCTGCAGAGACGCATGAAGATAAGCTCCACCGCACAGGGTGCATGTGCGTACGGGGCCAGTTCTAGTGGCTATGGCGTAACTGGTGGTGGTTGCCTTGGTGGCTATGGTAGCCTAGGTGGCGATTGCTCAACTGGCGACAGCAAGGGCTCCAAACACAGCAATGATGTGAGTAGTTTATAAAAAAAAATTGTCTAGAGAGGTGTAGAAAAATTACGAAGCTTGAGTGGATATTCCTAAACAGAGATATATTTCCAAAAGAAATTCTTAGAGTCGAAGACTAAATACTCGTATTATAAAATTTTTACAAAATTTTTTTTTAACATATCATAACATTCAAATTCTTCCTTTCAAATATCCTTGCAGTCTCAAACGGAGCCCCTGCCCGCTGAAATATTTCTCGATAGGTACACATTGCCACGCGTTGTACGCATCTCTTACAAGACAAAATTTTCGCAAGAAACACTGCAATCGTCATCGTCCTCTTCGAATGGCTCATCCATGGCTACGACCAGCTCATCGACACAATCATCGAGTGGCAATGGTACTGGAAGTGGTACTGGAACAGGAACCACCTCATCGTCCACATCATCGAGTGGCAATATAAACAATAGCAATACGAATACTAATAATAGCAGTAATAACAACAGCAACAATAACATTAATAGTGGTAGCAGCCAACAGCAGCAAATAAGCAGCAGCAGTAGCAGCTCAAAACATGGTGGTAATGTAACCAACGGAGGGACTACAACCACAACAACAGCGAGCAGTGGCTTAGAGTCACAACAAAAGCAAGGTGGTAGTGAATTGTTTTTGTTGTATAGGCTGGTGCGACAGCGACAAATCTATCATGGTTTTAATGCAAAAACAGGCGTGGCCAATCGCAAGAAAGGAGTTATGATACCGCAAGAGTTTCCGGGTAAGTGGGAAATTTTTCTATAATTTTTATTAAGTAGAAAGCTTATTATCAAGATATTTAAAATTTTATAAAATTTCTAAACTTCCACGCCTACATGGCATAACTTTATTTTGGTCATAACTTTTGGATTTACAACTGTTTGTTTTAGCGCTATAAAAATCGTTCGATAATTCATTTCGCAAGGAGTCGTATGAAGGCTTTGTTTTGACCACGCCTCTACCGCTCACTTTGAATTAACAATGCTCTGAAAAATTTCAAAATAAACAAACTTACAATCTTTTTTATATCGCATAAAAGACATGTTTTACTTAATTTTTTTCAGTGAAGATCTTTGATAATATGTACAACTCGAATGGATACCCTATGATATGCATTTTTTTCTAAAAATATATATAAATGGTAGTCAGAGTTGTAATATTTCTTAAGATAATTAGTTTAAAAGAATTATCTTTTCTCTTAAATTCTTAGTACCATGATGTTTCGAATAAAAAATTGCAATTGAATGCGAAAAAACTATCTGAAATTAAAGTGATTAACTTTGAAAGCAAATATATATATATATTGGTCTGTTTAAAAAGTCTGTACGATTTTTTATTAAAATTTTAGTTCATTTATTTTATGAATTGAATCAACATTAATCAATTTTCATTAATGTTCCATTTTGCCGAATGCCATTTTGTTCGATCACCTTCTCCACAGAAGACTTCAGAATTAATGATTCTCTTTCGTGGGAGAAGCTCGTAGTAAACAGGTGTCTTCCAGTGCCACCAGATTTAAAGCACTACATACTTCTGGTGAATGTCTGTTTTTGCTTAGTTCTCCGACGCTTTATCTTTCTTGGACTAGCTTGACATTTGTTGACATTTGTTGACATTTGTTGTATACAGTCCACTTTTTGTTACCCGCACTCATACTCGTACGCTTAAGAAATGGGTCGCTTTTTTCACTTTTCATGAACCGATCACAAATGTTAAGTTGATTGACTTGGTGAATTTCTTTCAATTCGTGTGAAACCCAGACATTTGTGAAACCCAATTTTTTGATGAAAAAGCATTTGCAATATCTCTTACTATCGAATGCTTGTTTGTCGCCCTCCACTAGCGTCTTGATTTGTTCGTCGTAAACCTCCGAGAGTCAATCAAAACGAGGAGCATCCATGATTGAAAGATTTTAATTTCATTTCTTTCTTTTTTGAACACACCATTATAGAAGTGGAAAATCTTAAAGCTCGTGGTGTGAGTTCAGAAAATGAAACGGAAGCGAACTAAATCCGCTATAAGTAATGCCTTTTCTACACTATGATAATGAATGTCGTAATGTTGGTATATAAGTATGTGACACAGATTATATCAAAATATGAAAGTGACATGCGCTTTTATACTATCGTGAGTATTAAACGTGCAAATACATATATATATAAAATTAATTTACAAATTGGACAAAAAGCATAAACTGGAAATTCAACTTAAAAATAATATAACAAGATTTCTCCCTATACTAGGACGATGAAACTTGCTTAGAAATTGCTTAGCTTATAACTAAGAATATCTTAAAATAAGTGAGAAAAAGATATTTAAAATGATATTATTTTAGGTGTGAAAACATTCATTATAAGACTGTTGGAATAAGCATTTCACATGATGATTGATAAAAATGTTGATGTTATTTGAAATGATTATTGATAAAAATTACCACAGTAGTAGGGCAAAAAATATCCGGTACTTGTTTATAAATCAAAAAATCTTTGTTAATTCTTCTAAATTCATTTCATCCCCCTCAAAGTAGTTTTTGCAATTTTCAAAACAAGCTGCAAAGTCCTGGAAAGTTCTTCCGGTAAAGCCTTCAATTCCTTCTTCGTTTCGGTTACTATCTTTTCTATCGATTCATAACGGTGTCCACGGAGCGGTCTCTTGAGCTTAGCGAATAGCCAGAACTTTCATGGTGCTAAATCAGGTGAATAAGGTGGTTGCGGAACGATATGGGTCGAGTTTTTGACGAATTTATCACGAATTACGAGTGCAGTGTGAGCGTTTTTGGCACCAATCGAGATTTCACTTTTCTTAGGCCCAAACGGTCACTCAAAATAGTTTTCACTGATCCTTCCAATATTCCAACAAGGTCAGTAAGGTCTCAGACTGTCAAGCGAGTATTTTGGAGCACTAATTCTTTGATTTTGTTGACGTGTAGCTCATCAGTTCATGTTGATGGTCGTCCTGGCCGTGCATGGTCCTCAACGCTTTCTCGACCCTCTTTGAATATTTTGTACCACTCATAAGCTCTTGTTTTCGATACAGCATGCTCACCGAAGGCCTTCTGCAACATTTTCAACGTTTTGAAAGCAGAAATTTCATTCCCCACACAAAATTTAATAGAACTGCGTTGTTGAATAGTTTCAGATATTTTAAAAAACCAAAAATTTACTTTTGGCTATTTACAAAAGCACGCGTAACTCAAACACTAATGCATATTTTTAAGTGTAATTTGGCACAGATGTCAGGGACAGTAGTAAATTTAATCGATATAGAATTCAAATGTTGGACTACAAAATTAACCGGAGGTGGAGCTTTAAAATATTATAATTGGTGTTTTATCAAGAGTAAAATGCTAAAACATGGAGTTGGTCTTCACATAAAAATTATTCAGACGAAGATGAGCGTGACACTCCCTTCCTATTTAAAAGTCAATTTAATTTTGGTTCTGTTCAACTTTATTGAATGGAATGTAGTGCTTGGCTTGTAATTATTAATCAAAATTGCTGTTAAAACTGAGTGCGACACGCCCACTCATACCAAAATAGGCGTACTATGTATAAAATAATATCATTTTTGTTTTGTACAACCCTTTGCAGGGATATTTTTGTTTTCAATGTAAAGGTTTAGGGTAAAGGTTTTTACCAGAAATAAACTTGATGCTCCCACTTAAAAGAAAGGGGATGTGGTTGTATGATGAACATGGTATAATAGGTAATATATGATCGATATGGTACGATGGAGAGGATGATGGTCTGATAGGATCGTATGGTATGATACTTTGGTATGACGGTATGGTCCGAATATAGAATTGTATGATGGAATGGAACTATGGGGTGCTATAATGATTTAAGTGTATGGTTTGCCATAATATTATAATATGATTATGTAAGATGTTGATAATATGGGCGTGCTATGGTATGATGGTTTGGTATAATGGTATATTATAGATGGTAGATGCGGTTTGGTATGATGTTACACTAACTCCGATTTTTTTTTAAAGTGTTTCAATCACATACTTTATTGTAGTAAAGTTTATTATATATTAAATGGAAATTGTAAGAAATACTTAATAGAATACACGATTGGAAATGTTGGCACACTTTTAAAGTTGGAATATACTTAAAAAAAAAAAAAATTGTGTGTGTCAGCTCCGACGCTCGTCTGGAGTTTACTCCTCTAGATCGATTACTTTGGGAGTAGAGATGTATATAAAAGACAAAGGGTGTGAATAAAGGCATCTTTTATAATACTGAAAGGATTGTATACTTTTCAAATTTCAAAATAAATTGCTTTCATATGTTGCATAGAAATTGATGGATTTATTTAATAGCAATGTCATTATTAAATAATGTAACAAAAAATGTTTGTAGAAACTGAAATAATATACCTGAAGATCAGAAGATAAATGATTCACGAATCGTGAAAACATATCATGAATGGTTGTACCATATCTAGTTGCTCCTAATGTTAAAAAATTTTACCAAGCACAATTCCTCATCTGAATGATTAAAGAAATACAAATTTCATCAAGTTTTCATATTTTTACTCTTTGAGATCAATCTATGAACATATTTTGTATTGCATGTCTTGTTATTTCGTAACTTGAAAAAATTTAGCTAATTCTTAATCCAGCAAATTTTATTCAAATAAAATCGGTTGAAAATTCGTCGAGCTATTCAATTTGAAGCATAGCATCTTCCCTTCACTAAATATAACAAAAATTTTAGCTTGTTCTTACTTGCAAAAAATTCGGTTCGGCTGTTTTTAGCAGAAGTTTTCAGTAGAGCTATGAGCAACGGCTACGATGCGAATGCGCACAAATTCAAACACACCAAACCAACAAAATTTTTGTTTGTTATGCTGTGCTAGCTGAGCCTAACTAGAGAAGAGTAGAGAGCAACATGGAGTTTATTGAAACTCTTGCAACACACCAAACGAGCAAGCAATGTGTGGCATTGGGGATGATTTCATAAAAATTTTACATTCTAATGCTTTATACTTACTAGTGAAATTTCGAAAGGAAAATACCCATATACTGTGCTGTAGCACAAATATGATAATTGAGAAAATGATTAGTTATAAAGTCACATAACTTATTAAACCTTGATATTAATTTACAAAAATAAATTCTCTGGCAGAGCCCGGCCATTGACAATGCGCTTGAGTTGTAAAAAGCTTTGATCTATCTTCGAAAAAAAAGCTTACTTTCACCAATTAGGTATGCATCTAAAATTAGAAGAACTTTAAGCTGCTTCATATCATTTGTACCACGTTCATAAAGTTTAAAGTAATTTAATCCTAATTTTGGCGTAACAAATAATTACTAACAGCTTAGTGGTTCACTGCAAACATGCAAGGCTACTGATGAGTTGATGTAGCGGCCAACAAAACAGTCTGTCTAGTCTGCTGTGTGATTACTACTCTATACAAGGGTGTTGTTATTGTTGTTGGTTGTTTTCTTCAGAAAGCAACATAGACCTTGAGCTCGAAAATATAACTCTTAATTAATAATTGAAAAAATTATTAGAATTATTAAATTACATAACATATGATAATTTCTTGCAACTTATTTCATAAAAATCGGACCATTACTTTTGGAGTTTCACAAAATTTTGCACTTCAGTTTTTTATAATAGTAAAGATTGCTGCTGTATGTTCCATGGTAGAATAAATGAAGGTAGTCACCAGGCTGAGAGTCGAAAACATGACTGTCAAAACGACATTTCTACCATTGAGCGGAGAGTCACTAGACAAGTGACAGAAAATGTAACGCTTGATTTAACTCTTAACGCTTTAAATCGATTCTAAAGGAGTAAACTCCAAAAAAATTTAATAGAATTTTTTAAATAGTGTAACAGTGATTTTGGGCTCTACATTAATTTTCACAACAGCAGCCTTGCTTAAAGTTGAATGATACTTATAAAAGTTGAAAAAATTTCAAAATTTCTATGTCATATACATATTTTTTTGGAAATTTACCAGTATACAAAGATTCCATTTATAATTTATTTGTATTATTATTAGTATATTTATAATTTTATTCTGTATGTCCTAACATTATAAAAATATCAAAGCTTTAAAAGGGAATGAGAAATAAGAAGAAGAAATGTAAGAAATAATTTATTATCGAGACGTATCCTGGCTTTAAAAGTTTTGTCAAGTTGTGAGTTTTCGATTTCATTTTAGACTTATTTAAACTAATGTGTTTAAATGATAGATGAAATACATTAGCAAGAAGTGTTATTTAATATAAAATTTTAAAAAATTTTCTACTTTAAACATTCATGACTATTCATTTGTGTCTACTTAGTGCACTTTTATATATCTCTTGGATTTTTTTTATTTTTTCAAAGAACCCTGCCAACTAATTGGTTCAATGCTAACAACTTTGTTTATTTTGAAGTGGAACAAAAATAATACCCATCATTAACTTAAACAGCATAATCAACGACCTCTTTGCTGATGCAATAACAATAATAGTAATTTTTGAAGTCATTCCTGATAGTGGATTTTTATCCGAATGCATATGCGTCTGGTAGGGCGGAACGGAAGCTCTACTTAAGCCCCATACTGAACGAATATAACCACTCAACACATTCATGTAAGGAGCATTTGGCAGGAGATTGCAATTTGGCAGCAATGCAGAGTTTTAATCCTTTGTCCAAATAGCAAAGAACAACGTGCGTTTCATGAAGGAAAATGAAAAGTGGACATCGTTGTTGTTTTTGTTGTTGTTGAACTTTGGTTTTTTTTTTCCCGCACTAGGTACTTAACATTAATGAAAGCTAATATAATGTAATAGCATTGAGCTGGTTATAAATTTGATGGCTGGTTTGTAGTTGTGGTAGTTGTTGTGCTTATAGCTTTTTGCACAAGCGCTAATAATACTTAAAATAACAACAACAACAACAAAAACAACAACATAAGAAAAATGTCAAAGTGCATACATCATATGAATAAATTTTGCTTTCTTTCTTTCTTTCTTTCTCTCTAGCAGCTTTAATTTTTTTTTTTTTTTGCTTTTTTAGAACTGCTTCGTTGCTATTGTTTATTATTAATTGCTGTTGGCAGCTCTATACTTGACTCTATTTCTAGACATTGCCTAGGCCATACAGTCAGCCCGACAAACTGCCAACTTATATGGAAAAATACACAAACACTTAGACGATTATGAAGCTGTCATTAAATTAAAATGCATTTTTATGATATGACGAAATGTTATTGTTCCTTATATAGTAGTTGTTGTTGTTGTTGGCATGCATGTGGCCGTCTTTGTTGTTGTTGTTGTTGTTTGTGTTTATTTTGTTATAGCTTAACTTGGCTCTTTTGGCAAATTGTGTGCAGACATGAATATTTGCATTAATATAAATGACAAAGCGACTGCCTCCCCGTTGCGGGTGCTTGACAAATTGAGTACGCCTAAATGTATGC
This sequence comes from Coremacera marginata, assembly GCA_914767935.1. NCBI lineage: Eukaryota > Metazoa > Arthropoda > Insecta > Diptera > Sciomyzidae > Coremacera > Coremacera marginata. Next base: position 157,756,007 of record OU612045.1, read on the forward strand.
TTCATTAATATTATTTGGGTTTGTTTTGCGTTGCAAATTTAATATGCATTGATGAGTGCCAAGTTTGTTTGTTTTTTTTTTTTTTTTGGTTTTGTTTTTGTGTAGTTAGCTGCACTTTAGAACGAGGGAGTTGCTTGCATTATTTAATCCAGCTAGTTGTGGCAAAATAATGTGTCTGTACCTAGCATGAATTTGCTATACAAACAAGTTGGGGCAGGTCTTATTATAACGTTTTTCAACTTTGCATAAATAGATGAACAGGGATACTTATTAAAATAAACCTTTTAGAATAAATATTTTAATAATTCCAATGTTTACTCTAAATATTATAGGAAAGAGGAAATTTTCTTGTATTGCTTCTAAAACAACTTCTTTTATCCAAATAACTACTTCAGTAATGAACATTTCACATCTATATCTACACTTCTATATCTTCTATACTATTAAAAAAATTTTAAGAGCAACATTTTGTTTCCTGGCAAACTCCAAAAGTACTGGATAGATTTTTATGTAATTCGGCACAGCATAGGTTTATTTTAATTTCGAAATTTTAGTAGGAAGTATGTTTATATGTTTAATTAAAGTGTTAAGTTTTTAGAAATCATCCCCGATGCCATGAATTACTTGATCGTGTTCTTTTCACTCGTTTGTGTTGCGAGAGTTTCAATAAACTCCGTGTTGCTCTCTACTCTCTTTCTTTTTCTACACAGCTAGCACAGCGCAACATAAAAAACAGTGAGATACACATAAATGCAGTGCTGAGCTGCAAAACAAAAGAAAAGAAAAGAAAACATTTTTTATTTCGTTTGACATGAATTTTTTTAAGGTCTGAGGTCACACGGTGATCTTTTGAACGGCGTTCAAAAGTTTTTGTTGGTGCTTTCAATGGAAAACGTTGTAAAGCAATATATATATATTTTAATAAAAGTCAATATATGGAGAGGTGGTTGTGTAAGTTAGTCGGAAAGTCAAGAAAGTCATCATATTTTGATGTTGCAATGAGCTTAAAAGCAATAAATGGCCACTTTTTCCTGCCATTTGTACCAATGTGCCTTGGTAGCGACCCCTAAATATCATTTAAAATTTAAAACAAAATAATGTACCTGTGGTATTTATTCAAATAATGGTTTGCTCCGTGAAATTAAGAGAAAAAAATATTTTTCTTAGGAATAAAGACCACCCTCATATACAGGGTGGCCCATCTTGGACTGACTGATTTAAAATACGTAGATTTTTTTTTTGTTTTCAAAGCTTTTTATATTATTATTTTTTTTTTTTAAATGAAGGCATAAATTATTTAATTTTTTTTAAGCTAAGTGTGAAATATGACATCTTTTAAATTCGATAAAAGATTCGATTCGATTCCATATTGGCAGTTAATGGCTCTTTTAAACGCATTTTGCATTACTTTGCGCTACGTTTGTGGCTATAGTTTTGCAATTTCTGTGCGAATATTCTGCTTTCGATCCCGAATGTTTTGTAATTTGTTGACCAATGCCCGTTCCTTTAAAAAACCCCACAAAAAAAAAATGTATGCATTGGGGCGACTGCTGACCGAAGTGAATATGAAATTACATAGCTGTTATGAATTTCCGAAGTAGCTAGAGTCGGCAAATCTGACGCGTTCTCTTTATCAATTTATGCGTTATTGAATGTATAAATTGCTATTTTTTAATGTTTATATATAATATATTTGTAACACAAATATTATGGTTGGGTAATCGGTAATTGTCTCGGTAATCGGTTAATAATTGCTTTGTTAATTGATAATCGGCTGCTAATCGCCTCGGTAATCGGTTGGTAATCGCTTCGGTGTTCGGTTGTTAATCACTTCGGTAGTTGTTAATCGGTTGGTTATCGCTTCGATAAAAGGTAATTGATTGGTAATCGCTTTGATACTTGGTAATCAGTTGGTAATCGCTTCGGTAAATAGTAATGGGTTGGTATTTGCTTCAGTAATTGGTAACCGATTGGTAATCGCTTCGGTTATTGGCAATTGGTTGGTAATCAGCTGGTAATCGCATCAGTAATCCGTAATTGGTTCGCCTATTGGTTACTACAATTACTTCGGTAATTGGTAATCGGTTGGTAATCGCTTCGATAATAGGTAATCGGTTGGTAATCAATTTAGTAATCGGTTGATAGTCGCTTTGGTAATCGGTTGATAATCGCATCGGTAATCGGTTGGTAATCGCTTCAGCAATTTGTAATCGCTTCAGTAATTGGCATTGCGTTAGGAATCGCTTGGTAATTGCTTCAGTAATCGATTCCTAATCGCTTTGGTAATCGGTAATTGGTTCGGTAATCGGTTGGTAATTGTTTCGGTAATTGTTAATCGGATGGCAATTGCTTCGGTAATCGGCAATAGTTCGGTAGTCGCATCGATAATCGGTAATCGGTTGGGAATCGCTTCGGTAATTAGTTGGTAATTGCTGCGGTTATTGGTAATCCGTTGGTAATCGCTTCAGTAATTGGTTCGGCAATCATTTGGTAATCGCCTCGGTAATAAAAAAAATCTCACCAAACATGTTTGCCTAGCATAGCCAATGCTGTACAATGCAACAGAAACGAACATTTCAAAGCGTGATGATATCGCTAACCCCCTAGCCACACGTGCCAGTCCGAAGAGAGTAACAGTTCGAAAAACTCAATACACTCTCACTTTTCACTAATCCACTCACACCTTGGCATCACTGGCAGTCCACTGGCAACAACTTTTACTGAGACAGTGAATTTCGACAACCACAGCCAGTGCGAAATCGAAGTAAGAAAACAGTGTTGTGTTTTCTCCCTAAAATATTCGAACTTTAATTATGCACTTTTCTTTCATGTCTTATAGTGAAATATATGCAATTATTTTAATTGCCTTCATTTGACACATAAAATATCATATGAATAAGATGCATTTCATTTTGAAAAATATTGATAAACACATTTTACAACATATAATTAGTTCCCCATTTTTATCCCGTTTAAGTTTGGTGCTGTGTTGGCATATAAAACATCACTGAATAAAAGCAAACGGAATAAAAAAGTGGTCGAACCTTTGGCTTTGATGACATTTTTCAAATGAAAATTTACTATCACGTGTGGCCGCAGTGAAATTTGTTGATTATTTCGGAATATTTTCGAAGTAAATACATATTCTTTATTAGCATGCCAGTACTATCACGTGTGGCTGCAGCGTAACAGCGTGACGATATCGCGATTCTATAGTTTTGCTCTCTACTAAAGAGTGTTCAACGTGCCTTAAGAAGTTTTCACTTCAAAAAATCAGGTGCCATCAAATCTAGACATCGAGGCGGTCACGTGAAATCAGCATTTTTTGAAATTATTCGCTCATCGAAAAGTTTTCGCAAATCGCCATTATCTCTCCCGCGGTATGACAATGTTTGTATCTGTAGCTCCATCTTACTTGAACCATATGTCATGATTATTTAGAATAACGGGACGTACAAAATTATCTAACATGGTCCGGTATATCCCCCTTACCCCCTCCCCCTCCCCTGAAACGGTTTGTGGATGCTCAGCTTCTTTTTTTTTTTTTTTAAAATTGACCGATAACTATATCAGCCATAATTCCACAACAACCGGTGTAATTATCGCTGATGCACTGCTCTCGGATTCTCCGTACCCCAAATTTGGCAGTTTTGTTTATTGTTGTATCCATTTAAATGAAAATGTGCTTCATCGCTCATCATAAAGGTGTTTAAAAAGTTTGCATTTCTTGTGGCAAGCAAAATGAATCTATTGACATTTTGTAACCGTTGGAATAGAGTTTTATATGGAAATATCCTCAGATCATCTTTTAGAATGCGTTGTAGCGATGTTCTGGAGAGGTCTAATTGGGTAGCACGTCGAAGAGTGGACACTGATGGATCCGTGCGGACACTTTCTCGAACATCAGCCACAGCTTGTTCAGTGCGAACAGGTCGATCAAAGATTGTTCGTGGTTCATTACATACTGAACCCTGATCCACAAAACGGGTCATTAAGTTCCTTATCATGTGTATACTGGGAGCTGTCGCAGTATTAAAATTCAGTCGGCATTTTCTTTGTGTTGTAGCAATTAATCGTTCGGAAATATAGTCAACAATTTTTACTCGTTCTTGCACTGAGTTTGATGATATCGCCAAATTTTATAAACGTCTTTATTATCTGAAAGCAAAATAAAAAAGCAAAAATTAAAATTAAAAAAATACCTATAAAATTAAAAAATAAAAAAAATAAAATTTAAAAAATAAGCATTTAAAATCAGTCATTCCAAGTTGGGCCATCCTGTATTATTTGTTTGTTGTTGCTCTGGCTTCTGTGGTTTTCACAGGAAGCAGAACCATTACTGATTAAAATATAATGGTTGTGGGGACGCACAAGAAAAAAAAGGAAAAACTTTGTTGCATAAACTCATAACTGTCACATAAACATGCATTTGACACTCACTCACACACAAGCACACACACGCACTGAATGAAAATGCACACCAAGCTTAATGCTGTTTAAACCTTTTAAGTCGCTTTAAGCTGCATTTCCGTGAAAATCTGAAGTATTTAGTTGCAAAGTTTTCTGCTAAAAGGGTACTAAATAGGCAAGTATTAAGGACAAAAAAAAAAAAAAATTGTGCACGTTGAATAAAAACCTGTAAACAGTACATGCATTAAAATACTCCAAAGCACAGTGACTCGCTCCAGACATAAAATTTAAAAAATTTTCTCTCTCAAAACCCAGCAATAATAGTTACTGATCAAAAGATGCGGCCATAATAAATATAATAGAAAATAATCACAATAATGAGAGATTTTATTAAATTTTTGATCAACTAGAACTTTTAAAAGCTGAGATAGTTTATGGAGCAGGGTGACCGTTTGTAGTAAACTCACTACAGGATTAGTAGATTTTATAGATTTTTTCAAGCCCCTAGTAGCTTTTTGGTAAAATTTTAAATCTGGCAGATTTTTAGTAGACTTTGAATTATGTAAAAATTTTGTAACAAAAACTGTACCTCAGAACCTCAGAATATCTTATTTTTTACCTCAATTTTAATACATTGAAATTTTTCCCAGAGCAGCTCAAATTGTGTTTAGGCTAAGCTTTGATAAGTGCGAGTGACTAACAACAGAACAAATTTGTGAAAAAATGTGAACACAGAAACATTTTTATTGATATTTACTACAGCTGCCAAGCGGGGAAGCGCGAATCCGGATGTGGATTCGTCGAAGGCCGGAAACTACGCCACATTGTTTTCCCGTTCACAACTGTGAACGAAAAATTTAAAAAAAAGCCGACTACGAAATCACTTCAAAGTAAAAAATAATTTTAAAATAACTTCTTCTTTTAATTTCTTGGTTATATTTGATAATTTATTTTAACATATTATTATCATATTTATGTAGTTTACCCACTTTTTTCGAAAATTTATCATATTCTCGAACCCTGGCACCAGTTATCGTTAAGGGCTAAAATATTACTGTTCTCGAAAACAATTTCGACAATTTAAATAAATTCAAAAGAAAATATTTTAAGTTCTTTAAAAATTTAACAGTTTCATTTTCTCATGATTCAATTCCAATAACAATTACTATATATATGTATATATTTTTTTTTAATAAAATTTTTTGAGCAGAGGAATTGACTCCGATAAAGTCATATTTAAATTTTAGACTATTTTTCAAAAACCGTAATTCGAAAACTGGTTTTTGCACAGCACCAGATTCTTATACCCAATTTATTATATAAGATATCACATGAAAATAAGTTCATGTTAATATTAAAATAATTACTGCGCTAGATAAATTTTTATAAAAAGAATGAAACAGTAACTTTTTTTGGATATTTAAGAATTAAATCGGCAGTGGATTTATATTTAAATTATTTGCAAATTAAAAACACTAAAAACAAAATTTTTTGAACTTCGAAATTGTTTTTTTAATTTTTTAATATAATTTAAATAATTCTAAAAATGCTGAAGCTTATAAAACTATAATTGTTAATTATTTTTATGAAGATTTGGTAACATGATTAAAACAGCATCAAATCACTATAGAATTGGACTGTATAAAATGTTTTACAAAAATTTTTTTCTATTGAGAATTTTTTTCGAAAAAAAGCATATTTATATTCAAGGTGATTTTCCGAAACCTGTTATTTCGAAAAGACTTCGCACAGGGCTAAATTTGTGTGCAAAGTTGGAAATTTTAGATGCCTTATATATAAAGAAAACAACAAAATAAAATAGTCAAACTTTTTACTCATTAGCTTTACGTGGAATGCACCATAATGTGTTAAATTTTGCGGTTCATGTCACTTTACACTTGACACTAAAAATGCAAAAAAAAACCCACTCAAATGAATGCTTTTTCAAAAATTTGGGGTCTAATAAGCTTACCCAGCAAACCATAGTTGACGACATTGTCCAAATTCCGACGAATTCATAACTATATCGAGCTGTCTGCAAATATCGGAACACATTCACTTTTTATACGAATTTATAAAGAGTTTCGTTATGCGACTGTTTGTAAAACATATTGAGATGGAAACGAAGTAAACTTTCCTTTCTTTTGAACTGTGAACGAAATCGTAACTTTTTCGTAACGTTTTCGTTAAGACTTGTTACGAAATCGTTACGACATTACGTTACAAAGTCGTGTTAACCGCTTCATACGATATTCTTTTCGATTCCGAAACCGGAAAGATTGCGAAATGTTTGTTACGATTTCGTTCAAAATATTGCGAAATCGTAACGAAAATCGTATGAAGGGGTTAAGAAAGAAAATGTTACGAAAAAGTTACGATTCCGTTCAGACAGTTCGAAAAAAAGAAAATTTTGCTCTGTTAGCATTTTAATATGCCGTAAAGTAAAAAATAATTTTAAAATAACTTCTTCTTTTAATTTCTTGGTTATATTTGATAATTTATTTAAACATATTATTATCATATTTATGTAGTTTACACACTTTTTTCGAAAATTTATCATATTCTCGAACCCTGGTACGAGTTATCGTTAAGGGCTAAAATAAGCCCTTATAAAAAAAAAAATAAAAAGTCGCATAACGAAATTTTATATAAATTCGTATAAAAGGTGAAACTGTTTCGATATTTGCGTAACGAAATTGTAATGCTTTCTTTAAGACAGCTCGAAATAGTTACGAATTAGTCGAAATTTCAACATAGTCGTCAACTATGGTTTGCTGGGTAGATATGGCATAAAAAATGTCAAGCTAATTTTCTTCAATTTACAAAATTATATTCGTTCTAGGCATAATTTCATGTATATATTTTACTAGATTCAGAGACTTTTTGAGCATTGAAACTGATTTTTAATATACAAACTGCTTGGACATGAATTCCACTATAATGATTAGGACTCTTATAAGCAAAATTAATCTTTCTGTTGGCCAAAAAAAATTTTCAATAATTAAGTGAAGTTTTCAAGAAAATAAACATCATTTTCACAGTATATCTATTTGTGTCTCATTTGTGTTATTTCTTTATACTTTCTGGACCCTTGTCTACGGGCCTGATTAGATGTTACGTGTGTTGTAATAATAATACGCATTCTTGTAATGAATTTTATTACCCTAGTGTCAATTTTATTTGAGATATAGTGTTTTTCTAATATAACCACGCCCAATTGCTGAATACCGCCCATTTTCTTGACCGTAATTTTTTTAATAATGCCTAGTCTTTTCTAAATTGCAGTACCATAGTATCAATATTATTCGAAATACACTGTTTTTCTAATATTGCCACTCCAATTCGTCTAATTACGCCCATTTTATTAACTGTAATTTGTAATAATTATGTCTACCCCTGCACTTAATTGCAATACCCTAGTGTCAATATTATTCGAGATACAGTGTTTTCTAATATTGCCACGCCCATTTGTTGAACAACTCCTACCAATACACCAAATTGCAGTACTCTAGTCTCAAAATTATTCAAGATACACTGTTTTTCTTATATTGCGACGCCCATTTTTTGAATAACGCCCATTTTTTTGACCGTAATTTGTAATAATTGTGCTTACCCATACACTGAATTGCAGTACTCTACTGTCAATATTATTTTAGATACAGTGTTTTTCTAGTATTGTCACGCCCCTTTCTCGAATATCGCCCACTTTTGGGCATCTCCGTGCTTATAATATCTATCTCTTCACCAAAAATTATGGCAATCAGGCATATACTTTAGGAGTAAACGATGTACATTAAAAAAAAAAACAAAAAAAAAACAGAAAAACCGGCGAACTTGAGTGCCTCCTCCTTTTTGAAGTCGGTTAAAAATTGGCCACGATTCGCATTAAAGTTCAGTATGCTGTAGAAACGAAAGCAAAATTCACATAAGAAGTACATTGAATTTTTTGACAGCGAACAGTCAGCGGACTATTTTTTCACTAGGTAGTACGCTATTGAAGGAACATTTTTTTTCAGTATAGCCAAGTTCACAACCATGTGTGGAGAGTTAAAATGCCAAAATTTCACTGGCAATAATATGCCGGTACATTTAATTGCCGCGGAAATTCAACAATAAAAAACTAAGTAGTAAGTATGTGTTGGTGTTGAATTTGTTATTAAACAAATGTATTTAGTTTATTAATGTGTAATTTTGCCTTTTATAAGATATAAAATTGCAGCAATAAAAATATGAATCTGTCAACCAGAGCAGCTAGTGCTTTTTCTCCACACAAAAATTTTGAATCTACACCAAAATTTCGCGTGTCAAAAAATTTTCGTTCCTACAGCATACTAAGCTTAAGGCAAAATTTTTCATGAACAATTATTGGGTGAATTTTTACTTTTTTTTTTTGAGCGATTTTAATTTAAGAAAAAATTTAGTTCAAAGCAACACCCCATCCCACTAAATTTTTGAAAATCTTTAAAAATATATGCTAGTTCTACGAGAAATATTTCGCTAGCTACGCCCCTGTTGCAGAGCTCCTCATTGCAAATTATGCCGTCGCTTTTCTCGTTTAATGTTAGTAGCTCTTTTTTTTTTTTGCTTCCATTAAATTTTCATCCCTTTTTTTATGCAAAAATTTTTTTATAGTTTTTTTTTTAAATTGCAATTTTCTCTGTTATTGCTACGGCATACATTTATTTAATTGTCATTTATTGCAACACTAACGCCCTCTGGTGAATGCAATTAATTTATCACATTCATGTTTTTAAGCCATGTTGTGTTTTTCTTTTTTTTTTATTCAATGTTTCATTCAATGTTCAGTGATACATTTTTATGTTAAACTTCATTAAAAAGCAATAAAAAAAATGGGGGGAGGGGGTTAAATAACAGAAGCAAATAAATAAAAACAACGGACAACCCTGCCATTGAGCGCTCAACATCAGTTTAACTTTACAGCAGCTTTTGTGCCCTTCATTTGGCTCCTTCCTACTCTTTCACTCATGTCGAGCTTTAGCTGTCTATTTTGAATAAATCCTAGCGGCTTCCGTTTCCGCAACGTTTGAGTTTTAAGTGTGACATTAACATCGAGCTTAAAGTGCTTAAAAGCTGGGCGCTTTATATTGCTATGCATACGAATACGCAAAATATGTATGTATGTATGAATATATTTCTTTATATGATATTATATTAGCTTATAACTACCCTATAGGAACAAACTAACTTGTTTTTAAAAACAACTAATTAAAAAACTAGTTTAAAGTAAGCCAGTATATGAACTACTTTGAATTATATTAAGGCGGCAACTACTCTGATTTTGACATATGTTAATTGCAAATTTGTATTATATTACAAGCTTATATATATATATTTAACCATGTTATTTCATCAAATATTATTAACTATAGGCTTCACTAACACTTTGTTTCAAAAAGACATATTTTTTTATTTACGACATTGAGCTGCAAGACAGACCTGGTAAACACACTTTAAAACTGATAGACTGCCTCAAAACCCTGTGAAACGATTAAAAATTCTTTATTATTTATGATATTCATATTAAAAACTGGTAGTGTTTAGCAAACATTGGAAAATTTGGACTCTGTACGGAAATTGATGCATTGCTTAACCATTCAGCAAACACCTCATCACTTCAGTAGTGAAGACGCAAGCCTTTCCCTACGAAGCATCGAGTCTGCTCCATCACGTCATTGCGATTGACACTTAAAATAGGCACTAAGCAAAATATCGGTGTGTCCATCGACCATGATTGATGGTTGCAATGCGTGGAAAATCCCGCCGACACGCTTGTTTACCTCATTTTTTGAAATAAAGCATCAAAAAGCTGGCTTGTGTTAAATAACAGTAAGCTGCATTCACGTAATGAACTAACTAGTTTTTGATTGATTTATTTTTAAGTAGTTAAGAAATAATTAAAATTTAACTAATTTAACAAGTAGTTGAAAATAAATGCGACGAAAGTCAATTGACTTATTTAGCGGACATCACCATACAAAATAAGTTAGTTCGTTCTATGGAAAAAAGTCCGAATTTCAACTAGTTGTGGTTGACAAAAAACTACTTTTTCAACTACTTTTAAATTAGTTGATTTTCCTACAGGGGTAGGCATACTTTCTTCAATGCTTTCAACACACATACACACACACACACTTGCATATAAGTGGGCTTATGTGTGCTTATGTCAATGCATTATTTCGATATTTATTTGCAAAATATTTATTTAAGTGTTTTAATCATTTTGCAAGAACGTCAGTGTTTTATTTGTGGAATTGCTTTTTTTAGATAAACTTTTGTTTTTTTATTGAATTCAGTTTTTCACCAAAATAAATTGTAAATAGAACACACTGCTCCTAAAGGATCGATAGGTTTCATGAAAATGACAACAAAAACTAAAAATGAGGCTTGATTTGTAATTTTCTTACGATCAATAATATGTTGAAATTTAAGTCGGCGCTGCTCCTTTTTGGGAGCTAAGGGGTTAAGAAGTATTTGACGATGTTGATTCATGCTATTGTTTCTAGCAGAAAAACAAACACACATAATACGTATTTAAAGAACTCATTGGAAAGGTAATAAAATCACCTTTTTAACAATATATCAACCAACATTATAGGCTTGCTCGTTCCCGAGCTGTGCTCGTGTGAAGATGAAATCAATCAGTTGAAAGTACTAAGTTTTGACTTGGAGAGCGAATTTCTCAGAATCAGTACTTTCAATCTTTAAGATCTTAAATCTTAAATCTTAAATCTTAAATCTTAAATCTTAAATCTTAAATCTTAAATCTTAAATCTTAAATCTTAAATCTTAAATCTTAAATCTTAAATCTTAAATCTTAAATCTTAAATCTTAAATCTTAAATCTTAAATCTTAAATCTTAAATCTTAAATCTTAAATCTTAAATCTTAAATCTTAAATCTTAAATCTTAAATCTTAAATCTTAAATCTTAAATCTTAAATCTTAAATCTTAAATCTTAAATCTTAAATCTTAAATCTTAAATCTTAAATCTTAAATCTTAAATCTTAAATCTTAAATCTTAAATCTTAAATCTTAAATCTTAAATCTTAAATCTTAAATCTTAAATCTTAAATCTTAAATCTTAAATCTTAAATCTTAAATCTTAAATCTTAAATCTTAAATCTTAAATCTTAAATCTTAAATCTTAAATCTTAAATCTTAAATCTTAAATCTTAAATCTTAAATCTTAAATCTTAAATCTTAAATCTTAAATCTTAAATCTTAAATCTTAAATCTTAAATCTTAAATCTTAAATCTTAAATCTTAAATCTTAAATCTTAAATCTTAAATCTTAAATCTTAAATCTTAAATCTTAAATCTTAAATCTTAAATCTTAAATCTTAAATCTTAAATCTTAAATCTTAAATCTTAAATCTTAAATCTTAAATCTTAAATCTTAAATCTTAAATCTTAAATCTTAAATCTTAAATCTTAAATCTTAAATCTTAAATCTTAAATCTTAAATCTTAAATCTTAAATCTTAAATCTTAAATCTTAAATCTTAAATCTTAAATCTTAAATCTTAAATCTTAAATCTTAAATCTTAAATCTTAAATCTTAAATCTTAAATCTTAAATCTTAAATCTTAAATCTTAAATCTTAAATCTTAAATCTTAAATCTTAAATCTTAAATCTTAAATCTTAAATCTTAAATCTTAAATCTTAAATCTTAAATCTTAAATCTTAAATCTTAAATCTTAAATCTTAAATCTTAAATCTTAAATCTTAAATCTTAAATCTTAAATCTTAAATCTTAAATCTTAAATCTTAAATCTTAAATCTTAAATCTTAAATCTTAAATCTTAAATCTTAAATCTTAAATCTTAAATCTTAAATCTTAAATCTTAAATCTTAAATCTTAAATCTTAAAATTTAAAACTTAAATCTTACATATTTATTCTTAAAAATAAGAAAGTTTAGTAAGAGTCAATTCTGATTTAAACCAGAGTCATGACAAAAATTCACAGTCGAGTTGGACTCTTGTGCGAGTCAAGTCAGAGTAAAGTCAGAGCCCCATGGGAGCCAAGTCAGAATAAAGTAAGACTTCAGTGCGAGGTAAGTAAGTGTCAAGTCAGCATCTAGCAAGGTTCATATGAGACTTAAGTCAGAGTTCCTTTGGAGTCAAGTCAAAATTAATTTTGAGTTCAGTTCGGGGCAAGTAAGAGTCAAGTCAGAGTCTAGTTAGATTTAATACAGAGTTAAGTAAAAGTAAAGTCAGATGCAAGTCAAATTCACTTTAGAATCAAGTCGAATATAAATCAAGGTCACGTCTATTTAGATTCAAGCCAGAGTCAAATCAAGGAGAATTCATGGTCAAATTAGATTCAAGACATAGCCAAGGCAAGGTCAAACTGATGTCAAGAAAAGTCAGAGCCAAGTATGAATCAAATCAGATTATAGTTGGTATATCTTATAAATTGTATCTCTAAACTTGTATATGTATGTTGGTTTTTTGCATCCTGTACATTTAAATTTTTGTACATGTAAATTTTTGTCGGTTACGACTGTTCGTTTCAATATTGCCGAAACCGAAACTTCAAAATCTTATGGAAAATCTCATCTTTTCTATGACATACGTCAAAAAATTATTGGAAAAATTTATTAAATATGTATACATTTTTTATTAAATTTTTGTTTTTATATGCATGAAATGTTATGTCTTCCGCTTTAATTTTATAAAATGAAGTTCTTTAAAAAATTTTAATTTTCATATAAAAACTCCGTTTTGGTTGCGACCGAATATTACAAAACCTAGTAAGGAATGGAGCTTCGGCAGGGTACCGAAGCTAAAATACCCCCGCCCCACCCCCCCCTGCGGGCGAATTAAAGTATATTCGAAGTCTTTAGCCACGACAGACACGATGACATTCAGTTTTAGATACCTTCGAAAGTTTTCCTATTTTGATGACGTCACTTTGTAAAAGAGGTAGACGTGGTTTTCATCCGATTTTGTTGAATGGCAAATATGGTTCCAAAAAACCATAATAGATATAGTTCATATTATTTACCAAAGCTCATGTGCAAAATTTCAAGATATTTTTTTAATTTTTTGCATTTTGAAGAGATTTTACATTAATAAAAAGGCCACTTTGTATGAGAGGTAGGCGTGGTTTTCATCCGATTTGTCCCATTTTCAAATATGATCTTCCTTTTTTAAAAATAAACTTATATTTTATTTAGCTTTAAAAGTACGGCTGTAATCGTGTCGAAAGACGGACAGACGGACACACGGAAATCGACTCAGTAGGTGATGCTGATCAAAAATATATACATTCTTCTTTACCCGCCACGCCACCTTATTAGCGTTACAAACGGAATGACAAAGTTAATGTACCCCTTACGCAGTACGCTTTGGAGTATAATAACTGAATTTCGGTTCAGTTTCGGCTTGAATTTCAGTTTCGGTCGGACATATATTCTATATAGTGTGTTTTTTATTGCATTTAGTATCTGCTATATTGTACCTTGTATCTCTTGTGTTTCTATCTTGAATCTTATATGTTATATTTTGTATCTTGTGTCTTGTTTCAAATACTATGTGTCTTGTGTATTGTATGTTATCTTGTGTCTATATTGCATCTTTCCAACTTGTATATTATGTTTTGTATCTTGTATCCTGTTTCTTGTAGTTTGCATCTTATATCTTTTATATTTGTTATTGTATTTTTTGTATTGGGGCTCGTATCTTTTATTGTATCTAATAGTTCTTCATGTATCTATTGTAAATATTTTTGTATCTTTTATATTTTATCTGTATCTTTGAATATTATCTGACAATATATCTACACAATTTCTTAAAATTTTCATATATTGTGTTAACTGAATGTATTTTGTATAGATGTGTCTTAAACATCCATAAATTTAAGCTCTTCTATTTTTCAGCTTTGAATCTTAATAGTAGCCTAACTTTTCTTCAAAATTATACAGTCAAGCACCCTTTCTGCAAATCCTTCTTCAAACTTGCCACAAGCATCAGTTGTTTGTTTCTTGTTGTTCATGATATCCTTGAAATACTTATAAACTGAAGCATGCCTAGTCAATTAAAACTTCGCTGTTATGAAATCTTGGGCTATGTTGTTGTTTTCTAAGCCCCTTTGCGCCTTATCCACACAATATCGTGAGTGCAAGAATTTGTCAAAAATTATGACTGTCAAAAAGTTTTTGCTCTTGTTTTTCGCATTTACTGTTGTTTTTTGGCTCTTGTTGTCAAAGTATAGCCTAACTTTAAGTTGTCATTTAATTAACTACTTATTAAAAGGCTTTAAACATATTTTTCCGTCTGCGAAAAGCCAAATTAATTTAAGTTTCATGAAGCTTTAAGCTTGAGTGCTGCTATTGCCGTTGGCCTTAAATTTGAATGAGAAAATTTTTGAAAAGGGTTGTAGAAATAAGGGTTAGATAGATGAGTCTGAGTAAGATTAGTATGTCTGAGTGTGGGGGAAAAAAAAACACATATAAAAAGCATGCTAAAATTTATTGCTGCAACTTGACTGACTTAAGTACTAAAACAAATTTAACTTTTGCTTGTTTTTCATTATCAGCAGTAGTTCTGGGGTAGAAAGATTTAAAATTGCGTTAGCAAATTTTGACTAAGACTTAATATGGTGAAAAGGGAAAATTGTTGCCAACTTTTGCGCCCTACAGCATAAATTGCTCGAGTTTTTCCCCAACTATTTGATTAAGTATTATGAAATATTCAACAGCTGCTGTCGTAAAAAATTGGTATTTTTATTTTACTTTGCAACTTTTTATATTTTTTTTTAAAAAAAACAGACATTATTTTATTTCTTTTTTTTCTCATTTCATCACAAATAATAAATACAATTTATGCAAATTTTATCAGAAATCCTATTGCGAAATATAAGTCAGTAATTGACAAATATTTTATGATATATTTTTTTATTCGCTGTTTGTATGTTATCATTGAAACTTTTCGCCAAACAGTCATAACTTCTGTCAATGACAGCTAGCTAGTTGAGTCATAAAAATATGCAACAGAGAAAAATAAATTAAATTTTTGATACACCCACCCAAGAAGTTTTGTGCAATTTTTATTTTGCCATAAAGAAATGCAAAAAAAAAAAGGAAATGGTCTTTTATGCTGTTTGTTGTTAGAAATTAAAAAGTTTTATTGCTTCGTCGCTACTTTATTCATTTTTTCTGGGCGCATCAAAAACTCGTTAAAATAACAGTAACAAACAGTTAAATATAATAAAAATTCTTTACTTTTTACGTTTTACGTTTTTAATAAACGACCTTTTAGTTCTACAAACGTAAAATAAAATTAAATGCCATCAAAAGCTGCTAAAATAATGAAAGGATTTTTAAACTTCAGCTTAAACCAAGGTAAGCCCCCTCATCCCAATAGACTTGAAATTGGGATAAAAAAATTGTTTGATAAATTAAGTACTTTAATTCGCTTTTAACTACATCTTAATTTTACCACGTTTGTTACAATTTTGCCAGGAATTGGATTAAAATGTCAAAGCATTGGTTTCTTTTTCTTGTGCATTGTTTTCCTCGTTTTGGTTTTTTTTTTTATATGATAATTTAAAATTCAGTCCACTTGCAAAGCTTTCGTATAAGTCAACCAAATATCCCCAATAAAGAGAAAATTAAAACCGGCGGTACTCTTTTGTGACAGCTCGAGTGACAGTTGACTACAGACAACTGTCATAAAATGAATGGAAATTGAGTAAAGTAAAGTTGGTTTGGAAACTTTTTAAATTGCATATTGTTGGTGGACAATGTGCTGAGTGTAATGCAGCAAACGCGAAACATATTTGAATAAAATGTTGAATGCAGAGCATGACTGAACTTCAGCCACATCATAGTTGACAGTTTTTTCTATTTGATTAATGAATGAAATTTCGAGTGTCCCTTATTGGGAGACTCAAATGAAAGAACCGCAAGTCAAAATTATAGTATTTAAAGTATTTTTTAGTTAATTTTTCTAGCTGTGTCCAACTAACATTTAAGCTTCTATTGAAATATCGATAAGTTATATGGTATATAACTTAGCTATGGAAATATGTTAATTTTACCCTGAAACAAAGTTTGTTCTTAAAATAAATTCAATAATTTCAATGAACAATTTTTTTGGCTTAAAGAAGAAATTCTATGAGCTTCCTTCCTTTTCAATGTACCCTTTAATGTTTGTATGAATCTGCGTGCATTGAAATGTATCTCTTATTTTGTGGTTTCCTCAAAATGAGCTTTAAATGAGCTTCAAAAGAACACATTCATTAGAGCTTAAGAACGTTTTTTCTTAATATATAATTTTGTTTAAAGAACTAAATTTTTAATTTAAGTACAACACATTCACTTCAATAACTTTGCATTAGTTCCATGAATAGGCTTTTTAAAGTAAAAACTATTTCCTAGATTTAAAGAAACGATGCTTAGGTTGTAAAAAAGCTCATAAACTCTAAGAATGTTATTCATTGTTTTAATGAAAAGTTCCTTAATTTTGATGAAAACGTCGATGGCGTAAACACTCATTCTTAAATTTAAAAACAGAGATTTATTGAACCAATGAACTAGTACCTTAGACCAATTCATTGAACCCTATCATTGGAACAAATAATTTTTTCCTAAGCGAAGCTTGCTTGAGTGAAATCTTAAAAACAACACTTTTTTCCGACGCCGTTTTCTTTGAATTGATGTTTTAGTTTTTGTTTGCGTCCATTGCTGCCAGAAAATGTAATATTAAAAATAGTTCTTAGTCCTCCGTGCGAATCGAACTCGTCCCCCATCGATTAATAGTTCTATACACTACCAACTGATTCAACCATCTTTGTTGAGCAGACTGATTGATTCAATATTAAGTATAACTGAAGCTATGTTATAACATTTGCCTCTGTACTTTTTGTTTATGTCCACAGAGTGTAATCTTTATCGCAGTTGTAAGTAATTACCACTTCTACCTTTATTTGTTTGAGGTTTGCACTGTGCGAGAATATAAGGTTAATTTCGTAAAGATTTTTGCAATATTCGTGGACTGAGAACGAATTTTTTCTCTGTATATGCATATTGTACTCTGCATATGCCCTAAATAAAGGCACTGAGCGAGGTCCTAGTGAGCGAAGATGGAGATCCACTGGATTTTCATATACTTGGGTATCGCTTACTGCCATTATTCTCTTTACATAGGAACATCGCCCTTTTTATACATTCTGTAGCATATCAGTGTCAGCGGAGCCTGGATATGACTGATCCAGAGATTAGCTCTATGTGGGTTAGGTTCAGGGTTCCATCGCACTTGCTACAATTTTTTTTTCGTTTATAGAAGTCCGAATTTAGGAAAGGTCCCTGCTTTTAGACTCTCTATCTCTCTCTCTCTCTCTCTCTCACTCTCTCTGATTTGATTTCGCACATTTGGGGTTTTTTTCCTAATTGCGAAATCTTTGTAGCTGGCGATTTCAATGTCCACAACTAGGCATGGTTATGTCACACCAAAAAACACCTGGAGGGCAATACGTTGAGCTTTTTGCTGAAGTGATTTAATTGATTAAGCTAATGAAGTAACAAACTTTTTTCCACGAAGTGATAGCGCCATTAGGGTATGGAACTCACTACCTCAAAATATTAAATCCATCTTCAATACGAACAATTTTAAGACTTCTGTTATATCCGTCTTTTCTTAATATCAAATATCTTTTCTATTCTATTACTTGTACTTTTTCTCAACTCTTTTTTCTTTCTCTTTTTCTCATTTTATGAGTTTTAAAAAAGTTTTAAATTAGTTATAAGTTTTAAATTATATAATATTCAATCTTTTTTATAATGGCATTTAGTTATAAGTCTTAAGCAATTTTGTTTTATTTATTTTTGTTTTTTTTTCTCTTTTTTTACTTATGTAATGTTTTCTGTTGACGATAAAAAATCTCTCTGTTGTACGTTAAAAGATATTATGTAATCTTACTGTACTAATTAATCTTTTAAATAATAAAAATAAATAAATAATTTGCATAGCCATAATATCTGAGACCTCTTTCTGACTTCGCTTCGTGAAAAATATGATGTGAGTGTCAACGCACTTCTTGGAAATTGGGACCATTGCACCATCTTCGCAGTTTTTCCTTGGCAGCTCTACGCCTGAAGCCGCGAAAAGGACTGCATGGTTTTATGGAAGAGCAAATTGGACTGCGCTGAATAATTTTTATTGCAACTTTAATTGGAAATTATGTTTTGCTGACAGAAATGGGAATACCGGGGCTGTTATGGTACAAGAAATCATCTAATTGGGTAAGCGCTCTTTCATCCCCAATAAGATGAGAAGCATTAAACCAAAAGACCACTCATGGTTTAATGAGACTTGCAGGATTGCAGTCAGGTCCAAAGAGGAAGCCTATCAGAATTGGCGCTCTGATAAGAATGCCGTTACGAAAAGACTTTGCATTGAGGCGAGGAATCGCTGTAATGCTATTTTAAAACGCGAAAAGTTTCTTCACAAAATTCGCATTAGAGAACAGGTTCTTCTCTGCCCCAAAGGGAGCAAAAACTTTTGGTCACTTGTTAAGAGAGTAAATAATCAGACGTCATCGACCATTCCAGCATTTTTAAAAGATGATCAAATCTTCACGGACTCGGCTGATAAAGCGAACCTGTTGGCCGGACTGTTTGCACACAATTCCACAATCTCGAATAGCAGTCAGCCACTGTCCTTTGTCTGGACTGGTTCTTCTTCAGTGAAGAAGATATATTTTCGAACGAGAGCAGTCAAAAGAGTCCTTGCAATTCTTAACATAAACAAAGCCTCTGGTTCTGATGGCACACCACCAATTGTGCTTAAAGCGTGTGCTTCTACACTGGCTCGGCCTTTGCGCAACCTTTTCAACATCTCATACAGGACAGGAGTATTTCCATCTTGTTGGAAGGTCGCAAATGTCCAGCCGATACCTAAAAATGGCGATGTCACGAATCCTGCAAACTACCGACCCATTGCGATATGCTCTACGCTTTTCAAAGTTAGTAGAGCGTAATAAACTGCCACCTAATGAACTCTCTGGAGCACAACAAATTGTTAACTAACCGTCAATATGGTTTTCGTAGAGCCCGGTCTACTGGTGACCTTATGGCGTTCCTTACAGAAAAATGGAACCAATGCGTTCACCTGTTCGGTGAGACAGGGTTGTTGCTCTGGATATTTCAAAGGCGTTTGACCGAGTGTGGCATAAAGCACTCGTCTCTAAGCTAATTGCATACGGCGTCGGTGGTATCTTTGCTCGGTGGATCACGTGCTTTCTTAAGTACAGAACTATTCGTGTCGTAGTCAACGTCATAACGTCCAGAGAACATGCCATCATCGTAGGAGTACCGCAGGACTCCATCCTATCGCCAACTTTGTTTCTGGTTTTTATCAACGACCATCTGTCGTTGACTCACAACCCAATTCATTCGTTAGCGGATGACAGCGGCATTTTGCCATTCATTTTCGTTCGAAAAACGCCCGAGCTCTTTCCGAGGAGATTGAGAGAAAAGGGCAACTTATGAATGACACTCACTCAATAATGACTTCAAAAAAAATCTCCGAGAGAATAATAGAGTAGTATTTAATGCTAGCAAGACCCAGTGTTGTCTGTTTAACCACAAGCGAATCAGTGGTCCCTTAGCTCCCCTCAATATGAACGGTGTAGATCTTTTGAAGTCGGATGCTCTTGACGTTCTGGGCATATCAATACAATCAGATCTTCGGTGCAATGATCACATTTTTGATGTATCAAAAGAAGCAGCCCAGTGTCTTGGATTTTAAAAACGGTGTAAAAAATACTTAACTCCATCTGATCTCCGTTTGATCTATACCTCATATATAAGGCTGAAAATTAAGTACAATTTGCACATTTGGGCAGGGGCTATAAGATCATATTTGGAGCTTCCGGAGCAAATTCAACGACGTGCGATAAATTTTATGGGAGATAAAAATCTTTCATCTTCTCTCAATTCTCTTGGGCATCGTCGCAATGTTGGTTGCTTAAGCCTTCTGTTCAGGTATAACCAGTAGAGGTGTTCAAAGGAGATACATGGCCCGATGCCACTAGCTCGTGTGTTTTCTAGGTCCACTCGTGCAGCTCTTCAAGCCCATCCCTTTACCATTGCCTCTTTGTCTAATAGAACATCGCATTATCGAGATAATTCGTTCTTTGGTCGCGCAGTAAAATTGCGAGCGCGTCTACCGACGATATACTGCAATTCAGACGGAGTGATCATTTTAGCTTCGGTACCCTGCCGAGCTTCTGGACCAAATGTTGATACTACGACGAGTAGAATCCAATTAGCTCTGATGAGCTGTTTTGAAACCATAACCTCTAGTTTCTGTTAGTTGGGTATGTTCCGCACCAGGAGGCTGGTGTTTTGCCTTATAACCATCAAATGTGCGTAGGTTGGAAATTTTCGCTGCCGAGAGTTCTTCTAGGTTGCTGAATAACGGAGAGCCTCGAGAGCTCATCTGACTTTTCATTAGCATAAATGCCCATATAATGGTGATGTCATGTTGGTGACTTAGCCACGCTAGTTCTTCTTTACACTGCCTAACCAGTTTGGAGTTGGTTTTAACTGCAGCTATTGACCAATATTGGATATAAAAATGAACCAAATTTGCCGACTAACACGCCCACATCCCCTATAATCTTTATCGGCAAACTGGTATATTTCGCCAAAAAATTATCACAGATCAATAAAATTTGATATATGTAACCGTATTGTATAGAAGACAAATTCATTTAAAAATCGACCAAGACGTCTCTAAAAATTCTAAAATTTTATGTTAAAAAATACATTTTGAAAATGATAACATTGTGTTTAATTTGAAACCATGTAAATTTTTTGATGTATCGTAAAAAAAACTCACACTCTATCATCACAGTATTTTTATTTCAACAATGGATAAAAAAGCTTTTCTCAGTCCGGCGTTGAACCACGGAACTCTTGACTGATAATCTGTTTGCCTATACTTTAGGGCTATCGAAACAATTTATAGCTGGCAAATTAAATGCTTATATGAAATTATTTCAGTTAAGGCTTATATTAAGTTTTACTCAAGGAAATGCAAAGCAAATATTAATTAAGTTTTAATGTTATTCAAGCTAATCCCTGAATAGTCAAGTGGATGATGTGTGTGTGCGGATGCCGAGTTCAATATACGCTGGATGATCATGGTCAATATACAAAAATATTTTAAAATGTACAAAGTTTGTCTTTTAAAATGAGAAAAAAATTAAATGAAATGTACTTGCAGAAATATACATGATTATAATTAAATTTAAATCAGATTTTTGTCGCACCTCCCGAGTTCCTGAATAAGCCTTGAATAAGAACGTCATAAAAACCTTTATGCAAGTGCTTATGTTAAACATATATAAAACTTTATATAAGTTATTGAATAAAAGAATTAATTTCATACGCCTTTTCTCCTTGCATAGAAAAAAAAAAAAAAAACGAAATGGCCATTTCAGCCCTTGAAAGGACTTTGACCGAGCTTCTAATGATCAATTGTGTTGTGTGTGATGTGAAATGCTTGTACACAAATTTGATCGAAAACTGAACCTACATGTTTTACGCCGACTCCGAACGGCTTATGTTCTCAAGAAGCTTTTCATGACAGTTTTTACTCTCTGAGGTTTGCCATTGTCTGCAGAGAGGTGACGGCCGAACAGAAAAATTAATTCAATTGAAAAAACTTTCTGTGTCGGAAGGAGAATTCGAACCTGGGTTCTCTGGCGTAAGAGTCACACACTACCCACTACGCCACGGACGCCACCTTGCATAGACCTTGTATAAAACTTGTTTCAATGATTATTCAAGGAAGCTTAAATTTTTCTTCCTACATAAATTCCTTACATCCAGCTTAACTCAAGGCTTATTTAGATGAAATTAATACCTGGGAAGTGATAATTTTTACAGTTTGCTTACGAGTTTTTACTTTTATTCTATCCATCGTTCGAATCGTGAATTCATAAAAAAAAATCATATAGAAAAAAAAACACTTTCAGTTTTAACAGAATTTTTCAATTGCTCATGTACAATTTTTATCCAATTTTTCTTTTTATACAAACCTTGTTCAGACT
Source organism: Coremacera marginata (assembly GCA_914767935.1). Lineage (NCBI taxonomy): Eukaryota > Metazoa > Arthropoda > Insecta > Diptera > Sciomyzidae > Coremacera > Coremacera marginata. The sequence continues at coordinate 157,778,502 of OU612045.1, forward strand.
AACACGAACATTAACAAAATAAAAAAAAAATTAACCCAGCTGTTTTCAATTGATGCCGTTACCAACGAACAGTATTTTATTTTTGTGTATGTTTATAAATAGATATAGACAAGCAACACTATTGTTTGTTCAACTGTTAATTGCATTGAGAAGTCGATTTTTAACAAAAATTTTAAATTAGCAATTTTAATGATTTTGCTAACTCAATTTTTGTATAAATTCTAAGAAACATGTGATTTTTTTAATTCAAGGTTTAAGTTTACTCAAATTTTAAATTCAAAACAAAATCTTTTTCTTACCGTTTTTATTTTAATATCAATTAACCATTATTTACAATAAATTATAAATATGAATGCTTAATATTTTTGGTTCAAAGAGCAAAGATTGGTATATTCTGAGTTTACACTTTCACAGCCCGAAGCGGCTATAGGACCTGCACTGTAAGTTTTCTGACCAACCTCATTTTCTACCTCATAATTGCAGAGTACCCACAACATTCTGCCGTCAACACTATCTGGGGTCTTTCCAACGCTGCAACCAAATTTATTATTATTTTGCTTAGCCATTAGTAAGCAGCTATTCCCATTTTTGAAAAAGAAAAAAAATGTACTTTAAATTATTTTCATATTTTTAAATAAATAAAAAAAATTCACCTGGCATAAGTATATGAATCCGGCTCGGGGAGACTATATATGACCTCCTCAGGATTCGGAACAAGCGTGCATGTATCTTCCCATTGTTTAAATGCCATCTTGACCAATTCGTATCCTGTTGGGATCTGTTTGCCCTGTTCGAAATAAAAGGCAGCTATATTTTGTCCAGAAGTTTTACCTTTTTCGATATCGTGACAAGGATCCCTTTCATATAAACAATCTTTAACGCTATAATAAGAATTTTTGGCATGTTCCTTGCTCCATGACATGGTAGCCATAGTCGTAGCTTTTGGAAAACCTGTCAAGCCACCGCCAGCAACTTTGTTCCGGAAATTATTGTGAGACTCAAGCATCAGTGCCCGGAAGCTGTCAATATCAGACAAGTCATATACTACAGTGCCCTCTGGACAATGTGAGCTGATACTTTCCTGCAGTTAAGCCATTTAAAAGGATATTTTATACATTTATAAATCAATAAATATTTTAACTTAAAACTTACGTTTTTACCGCATCGAATATGATCCCATCCAATTTCTGGACAATTTAACTCACAATAATCGAACGATGCGTTTGCAAAAGCAAAAAGAGTTGCCAAACAGGCCAATACGAAGAGTGAATTCATAGTGTTTAATGTTTTACCCTCAAAACTGTGTTAGAATTAGAAGTGATAAAAATTTAAGCATTTGCAACGGCTTTTATACATTTTAAGACCTGATTTCCTCCACAGCACTTTAACTCACACATGTTCTTAAAATGTGACTTTGAAATATTTAGTAAAGAAAGAACATATTTTGTTTTGTCATTTTTTATATGATGGAGTTTGAGAAAAAACGTAGTGAATATAAAAATTTGGAGGAGCTAAATTTGGCAGATTTTAATTCACAGTTTTATTATGGTTATAAGTATATATTTATTAAAAATTGTATCCTATTTCCTAACAGCTGACGTCTTCTATGCACCGGCTGAGAAATGGTTCAAATATAGAGTTTAGAACTTCAATGTTGAAGTTAATATTAAATTTAATTTTTATATAATAACAAAAACTTACATAAACTTAACCAAAAAAAAGCAGAATTTTCCTCTATTGCTGAATAAAAAAAAATTCTAAGTCTACAACGAGAAAAAAAGCAATAGGTAAATCACCTAAGTCGGTTTGGGTAAAGAGAATTGTATGGAAATTATAAACTTATGCTTATTTACCTAAGCAATTTATTGTTTAATACATTGCTTTGAAAGCACATACTTCGATACCTTGCCAAAAAAAATTATTTAATTCACCTAAGCCCAAAATCCAAATATACAAAATTCAAAAACAACTAGCATGGATAGCTTAAGCAAAGTTTTGAGCTATTTTCTGCACAAAAAAAAAACACGGATGCTTCATTAGACACACGAGAGAAGGATAGATTTGATAATTTAATGATTTTTTTTTTTTGTAATAAAATTATTTTTAAATTCAAAACTAGCAGGAAGTAAATTAAAAAACACACGTTAATATTCACGCCAGTAAATTTTATTACATTTTATCAACTAAAAGAAAAGAAAAAAACTTCCTTGCCCAAACCTGGAACTTTTTCATCACTCTACTCACTGATCCAAGCAGCCCTGCTACTGTTTGCTGACATAACTGCAGCTATGTTAACAGATGCTTTATTAACAGATGCATTATGCCGCCGTATTCTGTTGATAGCCATACAACAAAAATCTTTTTATAGATGGTTGTGTTATGCTGCAGCATAGCTTCAGTTGTAATTAATATTGAATAAATCACTTTGCGTATGGAAGGACTTTGGCTCAATGCGTAGTGTAGTGACTTCATACACAGTGGTATCGGTTGGTTGTGGGTTCAAATCTCAACGGCATGTGAAGGTAAAATTTTTGTATTTGATATTTAATCTAATTAGTTTAATGTTCTTGTTAAAATAATTAATAACTAGTGGCGGCCGTGGCGTAGTGGGTAGAGTGTGTGAATCTTACGCCAGAGAATCCAGGTTCAAATCCTCTATCTGACACAGAAAATTTTTTCAATTGAATTAATTTTTCTGTTCAGCCGTCACCTCTCTGCATACAATGGCAAACCTCAGAGAGTAAAAACTGCCATGAAAAGCTTCTTGAGAATAAAAGCCGTTCTGAGTCGGCATTAAGCTTGAAGGTCCAGTTCTCGATCATTTGTGTGCAAACATTTCACATCACACACAACACAACTGATCATAAGAAGCTCGGTCAAAGACCTTTTAAGGGCGGAGATGGCCATTTCATTTTTTTATTATTAATCTAAGAAAAAAACGGTGTTGATAAAAGAAAAATGTGTGTTGTTGCCGATTTCAGTCAAGCCCAAACGAAATGTCGATTCTTTTAATTTCTGAATCCATTTTTTGTTCCGTACAATATCTTTTTATTATCTCTCACTTTAATTTAGTTAAAATAAACGCTAATAGATTAACCCATAAACGGCACCCCTGGTTTTGTTGTCTTATGTTGGTGAAATTTTGCCCATACATTATTTGAGGTATTTAACATATATCGATTAGGGTGTTATTTTTTATTTAACTGATTTGATCTTCGTTTTTTTAAAGGTTTGGTATAGAAAAAGAAGTTTCAAAAAACATAAGTTCGGCAACTTAGAAATAATCTTTTCGACATTATCAAATTGTTGACGTTCCACTCGTTAGATATCTGCTAAATGTATAATTCTATACAATTTCAAGAAGTGTTTCTTATGTGGCTCTACGTAGTTTCATATGGCTCTACATAAATTATTTTCTAATATCTTTATTACTGGTTTTTTTTTCTAAACGGTAGTGAAGTCTTATTTCAGTATTTTGAGATCACTTTGCAATCATTGTGTACTTGGATTACGATAGAAGCTTAAGATTTTCTTGAGTTTTAACTCGAGTTAAGCGAGAAAATTACTTTTGGGCACATATACTCTCTATTCGCCCTTTACCACCACAACTACGACATGTGTGCTTTCATATACAAACATTTTTAATACAATAACTTTTTTGACATAAATAGAAATGCTGAATTTAGGTTATTGGGTTCTTTTCTGCCGCAAACGCGTGTTCAACTTAATAATCATTGTTTATTTTACTATTGAGAATGAAAATATCCGTAAGCCAAAACTGTTTACCTTTTCGTGAATCAACGATAAACATACAGTCGCTAAATAAACATTAAAAAATTCCCCAACATCTGGTTAGAAACTAAGAAGAACTTCATTTCATAATAGATTTTGTTTAACCCTCTCATACCCTATGTTGCTTAAGCCTGTATGATACTTAATTAAATTGATCATTGAAAATTATAACTAGAGCAGTTCAAATAGCACGAATGCATGGATTCAATTGGTGTGAGTGAGTACGCATATGGTACGAATTGGAGAAAAATGTGTAGGACGTACTGTATTTTCTTTGCATTTTTTTGCCGTTTCTTTCAATTAGTTCTTCGTTAAGTTTCGATCAAATATTTATTGTGCTGTTAATAAGTAATTTGACATTTTTAGAGTAAACAAAACTATTTAATATAAATGTAGTCTGAATTGGAAATTATGTGTATAGCTAATATTAATTTATTTTATGCAGCTGCTCTTAAAAACACCAGATATAAAAAAGTAACAACGTGTATCCTTTTCTTACAAAATACGTCTGTCCTGCTCACGCGCCACTTGTTTTCAGATTTTAAAATTGTACAAAAAAAATAAGGTATCATACGGGCATTATAGACTTGTACTTATAGGCTTCTAGTCATACTGTTTTCATTATTTTGACCCGCAGTTTTTGCATTATGTACATCAAAAAAACACGTACTAAGACTAAGTAAGTCACATCCTCATTTCAAGTCATAAATGTTCATTAGTTGGAATTTTCAAGGCGCACATGTTGGCATCTAATATTTAGAAATACATTTTATTGTTATTGATGAAGAACTTGTATTCGAAATTGTTTCATGTTCACTTATGTTTAATTTCAGCTAATTTTAAGAGTTACCTTTTTTTTTGGCTTTTTTTTTTTAATTTTTACCTTTTTTTTATCAAACTTTTCTTTATTGAAAAATGCACTTATATTCTTAAAAATAAAATTTTTGCTAGAGATAACGATCACTTTATGGATGTCAAAAAAAATTGTTTTTCGATCTTTCCGTGTTGATATTTGTTCCAAAATTTTGATATTGAACAATACTTCCATACAAATTGTGTACAATTTCTGACTTGTTAGCTCGGAGATAAGAAAAAAAAATCATCACAAATTTAAATTTCACTTATTTCCTTTTTGTCAAAATTTTAATAAAACTACTTTATAAAACCTATTTCCCATATAACCGTTTGCTGTGCATTTACATTTTAAATCTTTTTTTCAAAAATCATCCAAAATATTAAATATTTTTCAAAAAGTTATGTAAAATTTTTTTTTTTTTTTAAATAACATTAACCAAAATTTCATTTTAAATTCTCTTTTACATAGCATAATATTTTTTAGCAAAAGTTGTTTGAGTTTTACAGAAAAATTATGTAACTGTTTTTATCATTGAAAAACCTTCATAGCTCACTTCATTGCTCATTTCACTTGGGATATAAAAGGGTTAAGTGAAAAGAGCTGATACAAATAAAAAAAAATGTGCTTGACAACCAAATGAGAGCTTTAAGCTTTCTTGCATTAAAACCATTAAGAAGAAGATCTTCGGCAGAGTCGAATTGTCACAAGACTCCTGTAACAATTTGCTTTATTTCTCAAACTCGCAATATATGGGTCAGATAAAACGGGAAGTCTTTGTAAAAGGTCTGTGTTGCTTTCTACTTTAGAGGTTTTCTTGGTAAAATTCTCCCTGTATGTATGTGTGTCCTTATTTCTTGTCTCCTGGGCTTCTTCGAAAGATTGGCCAATAGGAAGAATACATTTTGACGTAGAATTACGTCTTATAGCGCGGTTTGTGTGCGGGTATTTTCACAAATTTTTTCAAGGCCATGCAAAGTTTTTTGGGGGACACTTTAGTCACCTGCTCAGTTGCTGCTGACGTTCCTATGCTTGTTGCTTTAAGCGTAAAACAGAATGCGATGTAGTTGTAGCGATTCCATGTAGTAACCTCATCAGCTGTTCAGTGTGTAGCAAGGCCAACAAATATGTCCACAATGGCATGAGCGCTACAGAGAACACTTATTTATGAATTTTTTCGATTTTACAAATATTGTTAATTTCAAACACTTATTTCGGTATCGACAACGTTTGCAGTATCGATTTGGTACACTCAATCCTAAAAAAAGCATCATTAATACAATTTTCAGAGCAGCGTAGTACTCAAAAGTTAGAGTTAGCTTAACTTGAGCTACAACTACAGCTACGAGCCACAAACGTGCTACGCATTTCATTTCTAACTTTTGACAGGTCATACTTCGTACTATAAGCTACACCATTCTGGTTCCCACTTTAGTTCGTGCCGAAATTTCGAACGCAACATCGTGTTTTTTCTTCAATAGAATCGTTTGATGAATTTCAGAGAGCTTTACAAGCAATGCATACGTATATAAATGCTTGTGCCGATAAAAAGCTTTCAGTCTGCTGGCATACACCAATCAGTCGCTTTGTACGCCTAATGCCTGAGAAAATAAGACGTTGCAATTTAAAAAAATGCCAAAAAATTCCTTTCCATTCCAAAAAAAGTCCAAAAGAGTCGAAAAAGTCCAAAATCGTTCATCTTATTTGCATGAAAACTTGTATGTAGAGGTTTTCGGATACGGTAAGTTTTTATGACCTACTACTACTCTGTTCTATCTTGAACACCAGAGGTCGCTGTGGTACAAATATTTTAAATAGGTCGAAAAAGTCCAAACCCGTTCATCCTATTTGCATGAAAACTGGTATGTAGAGGTTTTCGGATAGGGTGAGTTTTTTTCTGAAATATATGTTGTTTTTTTTTTATCAAACACAACATTCAAGTTTATTTACTTTTAACAAACATTAAAAATGAATAGGATCATAAAATTCATCACCAAATATATCAAACAAAAAATTCTACGTCAACACATATGATACTATCAAAACTGTGTCTTTTCTTTCCATGGTAAAGTATTTTGTGAACATTAAATGGCATTGGGTACCATGGGTATTCCTTCAAGTATAATTATATGGTAGTTTTTGCATATTCTTCAAATTTGTTTACATTAACTTCAAAGCCCGAATTGATTGTCTCTAAATTAACGTTAAATCACTTTGTCAAATCTTCATTAATTCTAGTTATTCGGCAGTTTTTTCATAATCCATGAAAAATTTTCAGGACGTTAAATTGTACATCGTTTGTATTCTCGCCTTTTTTATTTGTCATATCTACCAGTAAGCCACACTGGTTACTTTAGTCTTTTTGCACTTGCTTTTTTTTAACCAAGCTATCCTTTTTTTTTTGCCAAATTTGGTTTGAGGTACACGACTACGATATATTGCAAATTTTAACATCAATCATGCAAAAAACCAAAACGGTCATAACAAATTTTCGTTAACATTAATGAAGATTTTTATTGAACTGAGAGCATCGATTTGATTTTCAAATCTTTTCATTTCCATGGTTACCAGTTCCTTTGTGTGTACTTTTTTGGTCAGCTCCATCACAGCCCCATTTAAAAACAATTTGGAAATTGATACTTTTTTTGAAATCCTTGCTTTCAAAAACCATTTTTTGAGCCTTCACCAATCTTGTTACTGTGTAGTCAATAAAAGATTGAAAAGGAATATATTTCTGTAATATCTAGATCAGATGGACAGCAACTGTGCTTAGCCTACCTTACTTTAAAATAAGATGGGTACAAGTTGTTTCCCCGTGCCTTAACTCCAATGCGTATGGTCGTTTATTGATCGGTTGATAGGTTTGCATCCAGTACCAGTAAGACAGGAGCCTCATCAGCGAAGTATTTCGGTGTTTGCTTATATAATAGCTCACGTGATTCCTTTATTATTGTTCCTCTTTTCAGAGACGCATTTCATAACTCTTTAACTATCGTTGCGGAGGCTTTTTTCCCCTCATGTCTTAATGTCACTACACCAGCATACTTAATTTGTTGTGGACTATTTTCTGTAAGAAGTGTTCATTCATTAAAAGGCTTTAGATGCCTTCCAGGTCCACCAGATAAAACCACATTGGAAAATTTAAGGCTTCCTTGAAGCCACATAATGTTTTCAGACATAAAGCGGTCTTTCAGTCTCACAGAATGGTTCCATTTACTGTTAATTTTATAGCATAAACTTCCCAGCAGAAAGTGTCGTGCATAGTCAGGCAAGAGTTCAGGCCTGACAGGCATAACCGAGGCCTGAGCTTTGTTTTAAAACAGCTCTCATGTTTTCATGCAAGTATCCGCCTCTTCAGGCCTGAAGTTTAGTATTCCTTTTTTAAATGTTCATCTATGATTTCTGGCCTGAGCATCAATTTTTATTTCAAATTCACACATGATATCTGGCCTGAAAGTGAAAAGATCTGAGTTTTTCGTTTAATTTTAGGTAAGAATACAGGTCTGTAAAAAAGAAGCCTGAATTATATCTTAACTTCAGCTTTGATATGGGAACTGAATAATGAAGGCGGCATGATTATGAAAGCGTATTTTTAATCCATATATAAAAATGCATTTGATATGTTATTTCAAGAGCCATTTTAAGTTAGCCGTAAAAAAAAAAACAATTTGAGCAGAAAAGAGCAAACAAATTTTTGTGTTCTCGAAGAGACAATGAAATTATCTACAAACTCACATGCAGCTAAAATTGAAATAATGTGAAATAATACAACTTTCTGTCTCTGTCTTTTAAATTACAAAAAACACCCGCTCCAAAAAATACTCACAGGCATAATGCTGCACTGTACATAAAGTAAATTGTTAAAAGTTAACTTTTTTATGACAATTTGTTCAAAATATAGCACAACATAGCTTTACACTTTTTACAACTTTCAAACGCGCGTATTTAATTAAAATTAAATTAATTAAAGTTGCACTAAAACAACGTGACACTAACCAACACTTTAAAGCAAAAAATTCTTTGCAATTAAGTTACTGTTATAATAGGGTTTGTTTTATTTGCTCTTTTTTGACCATTATCGTAAGAGTGGGACATATCTACATAACATATGTAAAAAAGAGACATTTTTTTAGAACTTTTTTTTCTCTTTTTATCCACCTAGATTGTTTAAATTTCGCACTGTGCGCAGTCATGATTTTTATCAATTTTTATTAATCGATACTCTTTATCTAGGAGTTTTTATAAATTTTAATTGCGGTACAAATTAAAAGTTTTTCATTTCCAAATCCATTTGTCTTATATTAAATTCATATACTTCACTTTAATATCACAAAAGCTTTATTAAAGCTTACACTCGAGCATATTGCATAAATGTACACATGTCAGTCCACTCTAAATAACTTCAATCCTCAAAAAGCTATTATTAATATATATATTTTTTCTTTTTTTTCCATGTTTTAAAATAGCCACGATTTCAAGTGTCATAAAAATATTTCTATATATATACTCGTATTAAGCATCCTGCTTTCTGTCATAACTGAGAGTCAGGTCAACAAATGGCTACATTCAATACATTTAAACAAGCATTCGTATATGTCAGCATATATTAATATTAAACACCAACACTTACATTTTTATTCATTGTGTCCTTCAGCCAGCCATTCGTTCATTCATTCTTTCATACTTTTTCATTGAATCAACTTTTTAACTAAAAATCCAATTTAAATTCCTTTTTTAAAATTTATGACATTCGTTTTGTACAGTTTTGCAACAACGTATCCTGCAGGTGTGTATGACAAAGATGAAATATTGTGTACCAAACGAGCAGCTCTACAAGCAAAAAGTTTTGCACTCATTACCAAAAAAAAAAAAAAAAAAAACAAAAACAAAACGAACAGAACGATATGAAACGAAATAAAGCAAACATGCATGAATTTGTACAAATGTTCGACTGACAGACTGTGTAGAATTATTGTTGCACAAATTTTCAGGGAAAAATTTTTCACAAAGTGGGTTAAAGTTTCATAGTAGGCTAGAATGATAACTTGAATTGAATTATGGAAAGGATATCATTAAAGAGTTGGGATAAAATATCATATAAAAGAATTAATGATAGAGCATTTTTCCTCTTGTTATCCTGGAAATAAATCTAGTTTTGTCGTTATTAGTTAAACCGTTTTCATAGAAAATATGAAAGGAATTTCAAATATATAAGAGAACTAAAAACAATAAATGATTGCATACACAAACACCTTTATAGAAAATAGATTTATTTATTTCATGTATTGGACGCTTACGCCAGAGAACCCTGGTTCAATTCCCAGCTCACACAGAAAGTTTTTTCAATTGAATTAATTTTTCAGACAATGGCAAACCTCAGAGAGCAAAAACTGTCATGTAAAACTTCTTGAGAACATAAGCCGTGCGGTATCGGCATAAAACTTGTAGGTCCAGTTCTCGAGCATTTATGCTCAAACATTTCACAACACGCACAACACAATTTATCATAAGAAGCTCGGTCAAAGTCCTTTCAAGGGCAGAAATGACCATTTCGTTATTTTTTTTTTTTTTTTGACGCTTCCATGCAATAAAACTTTGTGGACAGTCGGAGACACCAGTCATATAGTTTTGTTTATAATTTCCCTGTATTTAAAGCGTTATTATCAAAACTTGACAGCATCGTTATCGCTGAAAAAATCTAAAATTTTCCCAATGGGGGTGAATATAAAGAAGAAGGATGTTGATCTGATGAAATGGTGATCAGTATTCAGTCAACTCCTCCTGGGTTTTAATATAAGAAACTTTTTGTTAACTTCAATAAATTTTCTAACTTTGAAGAAATTTCATTGCAACAGTTTTTTATAAAATTTTGTTGTACTATTGTACTATATAATTAACAAAATATCATCAATCTGACTAAACTGGTTTTTTAAATTAACAAAGTTTCTTCAATATGACTTAATTTTTATCTTAATACTATTGAACTTTTCTTTAATATGACTAAATGCATTCTTTATATTAAGGAAATTTTGATGACTAAATTCATTGCTCATATAGACGAACGTTTTTTCAATATGACTTAACTTTTTCTTAATATTGACAAAATAATCTTCAATATAACTAAATACATTCTTCATATCGATGAAATATTTTTCAATATGACTATATTTATTATTCAAATTTACGAAATATTCTTAAATATGACTTATATCATTCTCCATATGAACAATATATTCTTCTACTTGATACATTTTACTTACTGAATTGATGAAATATTTTCGCACTGTTAACTTCCCCTGTGCAAATAATGAATCTGAGTCTTACTATACCGAGAAAAAAAAGCAATAGGCTAATCACCTAAGTCGGCTTGGGTAAAGAGAATTGTATGGGAATTATAAACTTATGTTTATTCATCTAAGCAATTTATTGTTTAAAACATTGCTTTGAAAGCACATACTTCGATACCTTGCCAAAAAAAAATATATTTGATTCACCTAAGCTCAAAATCGAAAAATACAAAATACATAAAAACAACTAGCATGGATGGTTTAAGCATAGTTTTGAGCTATTACAGCTATTAACAATATATTTTTCTAGTTGATGCATTTTACTTACTGAATTGATGAAATATTTTCGCACTGTTAACTTCCCCTGTGCAAATAATGAATCTGAGTCTTACTACACCAAAAAAAAAAAGCAATAGGTTAATCACCTAAGTCAGCTTGGGTAAAGAGAATTGTATGGGAATTATAAACTTATGTTTATTCATCTAAGCAATTTATTGTTTAAAACATTGCTTTGAAAGCACATACTTCGATACACTGCCAAAAAACAATATTTGATTCACCTTAGCTCAAAATCCAAAAATACAAAATACAAAACAACAACTAGCATGGATGGCTTAAGCATAGTTTTGAGCTATTTACTGCAAAAAAAAAACACAGCTGCGTCATTACACACACGAGAGCAGAATAGATTTGATAATTTAATGCTTTTTTTGTAATAAAATCACTTTTGGATTCAAAAATAACATAAAGTAAATTAAAAAAAACACACATTAATATTCACACCAGTAAATTTTATGACATTTCATCAACAAAAAGAAAAGAAAAAAAGAAAAAAAAAATGTCTTTGCCCGCCGCGCGGAATCGAACCTTAAACTTTTGGTGAGAGTCCATCGCTCTACCCACTGATCCAAGCAGCCTTGCTACTGTTTGCTGACATAACTGCAGCTATGTTAACAGATGCACTATGTCGCAGTATTCTGTTGATAGACATACAACAAAAATCTTTTGATAGATTATTGTGTATGCTGCAGCATAGCTTCAGTTGTAATTAATATTGAATAAATCACTCCGCGTTACGAAGAAGTTTGGCTCGATGCGTAGTGTAGTGACTTCACTCACAGTGGTATCGGTTGGTTGTGGGTTCGAATCTCAACGGCATGCAAAGGTAAAATTTTTGTATTTGATACTTAATTTAATTTAATTTAATTTAATGTTCTTGTTATAGTAGACGTCAAGCAGCAAAAAAAGCCGAGAAGTCATTAATTTCTAACAAAAAAAACGGTCTGATAAAAGAAAAATTTGTGTTGTTGCCGATTTCAGTCAAGCAAATCACAGAACGAGAGGCGTCGGCTTAATAAAAACGAATATTAAAAAAACCAAAATCGGGAAAAAAGTTCTATTTTTAAAATTCAATTAATTTTTTTAAAGAAGTGTATAAGAAATTAACAAATGCTGGGTTAATTTATCACCCAAATAAAAATTTGCAAGTCAATATGTAAAACTTAGGCGTTTTGATAAAGTACTTGGGTGGCTGAAAACTGCCAAAGCCATCTTATAAATTATACTAGGTTTTTTTTTAATTAAACATAAGCTTTTTTCTCGGTCTAAGCAATTTTGTTTTTTGTGATCAAAAAATAGCTTAAAACAAATTTCGTCAAAATAACAACATAACGTTATCAATTTATATGTGAATATTTAAAAAATTCTAAAATTTTATATGAACAAATACATTTTGAAAATGACAACATTGTGATCAATTTTAAAACGTGTCGATTTTTTTCGGTGTATATATGTAGCCCACCAAAAAAATGTGCACAGTGCATAGATCTGCGTAACACAGACTTTGCTCACGTCTGCAAAATTACTAATTACTACCACATACCAAGAACATTATTAACAATATAAAAATTATCAATAACAGCTTCCATTAGCTTTAATTTCAATAGAATTTCTTTCAATTCACCTTTTTTATCCATTTATGACTTATTCACCTGAAATATTTTTTAGAATGACGCCGCGGCGTCTTTAAATCTTAGAATTAAAGATTTATGCAAAATTTGCCGGATTTTGTAGCCCATATGCAAAATTTTCTCATACCAATCATATGCTCCCCAAACTCCTGTAAAACCGTTGAAAAATGCTCATTTTTGAAAAGTCTATGTGAGATTCACAAAAAAACTGACTTCATTTTTGAAATCACCGTACTCCTTTTAATTTAAAAACCAACCAAGCTTACAATCGGACCACTATTCTATTTTTGCCCATCATTTGTATGGAGACGAAGTACTGTGCGCCGATGCGAAAAGTGTTAAACTAGTTTTTAAGATAACTGTACATATATTATTACCCATATCTTTTTTGAAGAAATTCCTTCTGTTTGAATAAATTTCGTCAAATTGATGAAATTTCTTTTAGTAAGAAGAAGAAAATATTCAAATTGAAGAAACTTTTTATTGACATAAAATAAATTTCTTCAATGACAACAAATTTAAAACAAATTTTATTCAAAATGAAAAAATTTCTTAAATATCACATAGATGAAAAATTTTAATCAAGTTGAAGGAATTTTTACAAAATTATTGCATCATATTTAAATATTTTCTAAACGAAAATATTTTAAATAAAAAAACAAATTCATAAACAAAAGAAACAAATTATTCAAGTCGATAAAAATGTTGTCAAACTTACAAAATTGAAAAAAGCTTTTACTCAAATTGAAGAAACTTCTTTTATATGACTAAAATATGCTTAATAAATTTCTTCAAATCAACAAATTTTTTTGTAAATTTAATGAGTTTATTTTTGATGAAGCTATTTTGTTAATTTAACAAATGCTTCTTCAATATGAATATAAATTTGATAACATTTTACAATCTGAATAAAATTTTTGTCAACCAATAAACATCGTTAAATTCATCTACCAGACTTTTGTGAATATGAGGATGTTTTGTTAATATAACAAAGTTTTCTTCAATATGAATAAGAATTTTATAAAGTTTTTTCCAATTGAATAATCGTTTTGTTTACAAGTTACAAAATATTTTTGAGTGTATGGAGTGAATGAGTGCATGAAATTTTTTGAGTGTATAGAGCGGAGAAAATCAGCAAAACGCTAGCAAATGTACGGATGATATTAATTTTCTTTTTGAAAAAATAAAAAATTCATGGAGTTTTTTTTAAATTGTATAAATAAGAGTTTTAGTGAGCAGTGATAGTAAAAGTAAATTCATTTACAAACTCAGCTTGTGTTAGTTTATTAAATTTTTTTTAATTTTTTTTATCCTAGAATAAAAAAGTAAATATATAAAAGTACTGAAAATAGTTTTCAACCTAATGTTTGCAACCAATTTCAGCAAACGGTCAACTTGAAAAAAATGTATTTAAATAAATTAGTAGCTCAAAGCTTCCAAAGTATGCCATGAGCTTTGTGCAAATCCACGTTCAACCTAAGCATTAAAGCTCTTGGCGTACCATGCGGTTGCATATTCTGTCCATTGCTTTAAAGTGCTTCTGTGTTCTTTTGAACATTTTGCTCAACACTTTTTCTATGGGGCTTTTAAAGATTTTTTTTTTTTACATTTTTTGCGAATGCTAAAAAGCGAAATTCCGGTTTGGTTTTTATGCTCGTAATAAGTGTTGATATGTATGACTGTGTGTGTTTATATGCGCCATGACACTTGCAAGCACGCATGGTTCGCAATCAAAGGACACAACATAACATGCAGAAAAAACACACAAACAGGCATATCAAAAATGCACACTTAAACACATACACACACACACACACACACACACACAGAAGTGTATACAAAAGTGCAGCTGTATGCATTTATAAAGTAAGACTAATGGAACATCATCTGTTTGCATCCGCAAATCCATCAGCTTTTTCGGTATCACTATATGTTTTGTTTGCTTGTATTTTCGTGTGTATGTTTGTCTTTTTTAAGATTGTTTGTGCAGTCGTGGCTCTGACATGCGTCCAAAAGCAACAATATAAACGAAAATGGCATTTTTCTTCATCGTCATCGTCGCCAACGTCATATTGTTGGTGCTTATTTTTTTCGGTACTGCTATTTCAGCTTATGTATATCCTTATTTTCAGCGTTGTCTTTTTTTTTTTGAGACATAAATTTATGTTTTCCTTCATTTTATGCCTTTATTGTTGTATCTTCTTTTTATCTTTTTATACATCACTTGGTTTTGTCGGTATGTTAAACAGATATATAAATTGCAAGGCCGACAGTAAAAGGGAAGTAAGAATAAAGTTAACGGTATTCAAGGCACACACACACATTCACTTTTTGCCTCTCTCCTTCATTCTCATTTCTCTCTATCTCTCTCTCTTTTTATCACTCTGAAAATGCAATATATTTGTTATATCTGTGCAATAAGTTGTGAAGAAATTTATTGCATTGTGTTAATTTTAATTTACTTGCCTGCGCCCAAAAGCAGGCAATTAAATATTATAGCTTCTTAATTATGTGCCATTAAAGCGTATTTTATTGAGTGTAATCATTTTATATATGTATATTGAAAATATTTCCCGCATGTTGATGGAGATAAATCTAAAGAAAGGAAACAATTTTTTATATCAACTTTATATTGTTGCTCTAGAATGTTCTGGAATGGTTTTGAGAATGAAAAATTTAACTTTTTTACAATACTCGTGTATTTAAGATTTATGAAATAAAGTAATAAGTTCTATTAAATACATATACTCCAGTGGAACGAAATGTATGGAGCCTGAAAATAGTCACAAGCTATATGCATTTTGAAAAGTCTTCATTGAAAAATATTTTCTGTATCTTTAGATGTTTTTCTGGAACATAACCTTTGAGTAGCGGCCGTGGCGTAGTGGGTAGAGTGTGTGACTCTTACGCCAGAGAACCCAGGTTCGAATCCTCCATCCGACACAGAAAGTTTTTTCAATTGAATTAATTTTTCTGTTCGGCCGTCACCTCTCTGCAAACAATGGCAAATCTCAGAGAGTAAAAACTGCCATGAAAAGCTTCTTGAGAACATAAGCCGTTCGGAGTCGGCGTTAAACATGTAGGTCCAGTTCTCGATCATTTGTGTGCAAACATTTCACATCACACACAACACAATTGATCATAAGAAGCTCGGTCAAAGTCCTTTCAAGGGCTGAAATGGCCATTTCGTTTTTTTTTTTTAACCTTTGACTCTGCCCGAAGGTTTAAATATTTCAATGCAAGGCTGATTTTTTTTGTTTTTTTTTTAATTTGAAATCGGACAAAATTAGTACCCATTTGTTTATGCAAACCTCTTTATTAAAGCATAACTAACCACTTGTCAAGAATTCCCTATAAAATCATGGACGCGCTAGTATATATTCAGGTTCAAGTTTCACTAAAACCGTTCATTCGCCAATATTACTGCTCCACTTTGTCGAACAGAAAATATTCTTGATACAGTTTTATAATACAAAATAGTCTAATATATAAAAATCTCGTGTCACAATGTTTGTGGCCGAACTCCTCCGAAACGAAAATACAATAAATGTCACAGAACATTGAAATTCAGAATGAAGTTACCACTTGGTGAGGTCTTTTTAATGGAAAACTTGGACGGGCATTGGATAAGGGGGTATGGCTACGCCCATACAAGCAACATTTTTTTATAGAATTAGCTTGAATGAAATTTTTTGATAGATAAAATTTTTAAAAAAAATTTCTTTTTATTTAAAAATACTCCGTTTCGCTTCAAATATAATTTAGTTTTTTCTTTGAAAGAAAAATTTCACTTTTCAAAAAAAAAAAAAAAATTTCAAAATTTCTTTAAAATTTAGTAAATTTTCCGGGATTTTTGGATGTTTTTTCTGAGTGTATATAGCAAAAAAGTAAGAGTTTCCATTTTGTTAAGCTTATTATAAATTTGTAAGATTTTCCAGTTAAGATGCACGAGGTTTTGTTGATTATATCTTTCTTCGTAATAAATAATACTACTGATAAAAGCTATGCTCACATATGCAAAACTAGATCGACGTGGTCAAGCTACAGGATAGAGGGATGCCAGTTTAGAGGGATTATCTACATTCGCCATGTAACTGATATTTTGGCATATATTTTATCTCTCTTCGATGAATATTATAGGCTGTAAGTATACCCCATAAAGTGACCAAAAGCGCTGCTTGAAAAAATTTTGCGGAAAAATCCCCATACAAACCACCCTGTAACACGTAGTTCTATGTCAATACTGATTTTATATCTGAAATTATTTCTTATAATATTATCATATGAAATATAATCCTTTCTGAAACTCTTAGAAGGGACTCTTTTATTAAATATATAAGCTGAGATCATTTTCTTGAAACTTTAATGATACAAAAATATTGGCGCTCTTCATACATTTAATCAGCAGACAGCGAGCACATAATTAAAGACTGAGCTGAACAGCATAAAAAGTGTATAAAAAGAAGTTAGCAGCGAAACAGGCAGAACAGCAAACTGTCATCTTCATTTAAGCTGCTGCACAATTTATTTACAGTCCATGCTCATTTTTCCGCTGTCCAATTCATTAACACTCGACTGACTGACATTTTCCTGCTGCTGCTCGCTCGGCTTGATTTTCTTGCAACTATTTTTTCAACTAAACTTTTTTTTTCTTCAAGGGATTTTTTTCATTTACTTCTTTGCTCTTTTTTGTCAGTCGGCTGTCTACTTCGCTGCTGATTTTCTAGTTGTTTACAAGCGAATGGATTTCCGTACAGTATACAATTTTTTTTTTCTATTTTTTACTTCACTATAATTTCACGGATATGATTAGAGCTGCCTTGAGCTCGGATTACTGTTGTTGCTTTTGTTGTTTGTTGATTGTGGACACAGCTGTGAAGCAGCGTTAAAAAAGTGAACAAAAAAAAAAAGAAAAGGGGGCGAAAAAATAAATGGAAAAATCCCTAACGAACCTGATAAACTGATTATATTAAAATAACGTGAATAAAGTTTGCCATTCATTACACATTAATTTCTATTAGCAAACGTTTCGTCTTTATAGCATTCAACGTATAACATATTTTTCGTTGTTATACTGCCAGGACAAGTTGAAACAATTAAATCTGGATAATTAATTAATGCACAGACGCAGTCAGTCACACACATACGCAGCAAACACACAAGCACACACATACACATACCTTGTCGTACCAAAAACAACAAAAAATAGCGCACCGGATATGCTGCTGTAGCGCAGCCATTTTGATATTTTACTGAGGCAAACACACATTGCATGAAATGAATAGCTATATGCTGTTTTATTTTTATTTGTTTTTGTTTTTGCGAAAATGTTGTTTTTGTTTAATAAAACATTGGTGAACTTGGAACAGCAGCAGCACCATGGCTTATACTACTTAGTAGCGCTGATTCTGGTTTTGTAAAAAGTTTTAGATTATTTATAGCTGCTACTGATTCGGTCTTCGTCATAGTTGCGCATCATTAAACATTTTCAGTTTGCATACTAATTGCAAATTATTTAATGATGCATCATTAAAACACCATGACTGGTCAGTCAGGACTTTGACTACAACTACAAATTGAATTTTAAACTAATGCCAACATGATATGTTTTGTTATTGTTGATACATGCACGTAGTATTAAATTTATATTCATTTTAGTTCGTGTTGTAGGATTAAGTTGGAAAAAGTTAAATTTTGCTTACTGCAAATGATTTAGCTGTAAACAAAGTAGCCCTAAGATACTGCTGGTCTCCGTTTTTTTAAATTTTGACTAAATTAATAAAATTTTGTTTCAAAACGGATCTATAGGAAATGTGATGATCAGGGCCCGGATTTTGATGCCCTAAAAAACATATAAAAATGACTTAAAGAAAAAGACATAATGCCCTAAAAACACATTAAAAATGCCCTAAAATTTCATAAAAATGACATAAAAACTAAAATTAATGAATATTTTTTTAGATTTTTTTTATTCAAGTTTTTGCAAAATTTCTGCGTTGCAATAAATAACGACGTACATTTTTAAATTATCAAAATTGAACGACCTTCTGTTGTCAGTTAAAACTGTCTTATACATAGAAAAACTTCTTTCTACTTCAGCACTGACCAACGGCGCATATTTAAAAGAAGAAATGTCGCTTGCATTCAAACATCCTTGAAGTTCTATACTACCAAAATCTTTGCCACTTAAAATTTCAGCAATAGAGCGTAGATTTTCATACCCAGGATTTTTATTCAAAACTTGATTAAACTTTCTTAATACACTCTCACCAGCATTGCCGCGCACAGCGCTTAGCTGTTCTTCCAAACTTTTAATCAAAACAATTCCATTTTCCAAGGTTAGTGATGTTGACTGCAAAGTTTCTATAGCTCGTGGTATGGTTTTAAAATTAGCTTTGATGTACGCTAATTGGCCCATTATTTCATTGTTTGAAAACAATTTTTGAGCCTCTTCAACGGCTTTGGCCTCAACGCTCTTAAAAGTATCCACGACTCTTTTTACAATTTCAAAATTGTCACAATAGTATAAGGGCCATCACCCCATCGCGTGATGACTGGCTCGGGGGGTAAGGGCTTACCAGGAGCTAATCTCTTAAATTGTTCTCTACGAGATGGAGCTTTGATAAAAACCTTTTTAGTTTGTGAAATAAGTGCATCGACCATTGGAAAAAATGTCCTTATTTCTTCCGCAACTCTATGCAAACCATGTGCCAAGCACGTAGCATGCATCATTTTTGGATAAAAATTCTTTATTGTCTTGCCTGCTTTAACCATGTATGGAGCGGCGTCTGTAACAAAAAGCAAGACGTTCTCATGTTTTATACCTACATGCAAAAAAAAAAATATTTGTTACAAAAATTTTCAAAATTGTTGGCTAATGATTTCTTACCTTCAGGCCAAAGTAAGAACATTGACTTGTCAAAAAATTGGCATATGGTTGAATGATTAACCTTTTCCAGGACTTCAGACGTTAACAAGAATACTTTGCTGGGTACATCGGACTCCATAGTACCCACTACAACATTAGCAACATATCTTCCTTCAGCATCACTAGTTTCATCAATGGAAACAAAAATTTTGTTTGCACCAACGTGTTTCCTAATTTTATCCATAGTTTCATTATAGCACAAAGGAATATAATTCTTTCGTAAAGTTGACTCATTTGGAATAGTGCGACCCATGTTTGTCTCAAGAAATTTTTTTAGCTTCGGATTGGTCAACTTGTTTAATGGAATGTTTGCAGAAACCAACACGTCGCAAAGCTCCTGAAAAAAGGAGCTGCTTTTAGATGTAGCTTCGGAAAGTAGGGTCTGCTTTGCTGATTTTTTTTTTATGCACTGCAATGCGTGCTGGTGTTTCTCTCTTCCTACATGTTGTTGTACTAAAAACTTTCTTTCTGCACCAACTTTTACTTCGCAAATTTTACAAAAAAGTATTTTTCCATCTGTTGAAAATATATTATCGCCAAATTCTACGACCATCTTTTTTAAGCGCGACTGCGTAGAAGGCTTTTGCTTTGGCATTTCCAATAAGATTTGCAAACCAATTTGTCTTAGAAAAGCGAGAAATTAAATTTAAATGCAAAAGGAACGGTTCACGTCGGACCACAAGAAACTTTTAGACATACTACAAGAGTGTGAGCGAAAAATGTGCAAGTGTTCACAATTGTATTTTAAAATTCTTTTCAGTACGACAACGGGAACGGGAGAACGAGATAAACATATAAGTATAATATACTATACATAGTTGCAAAATATATCGATAACACAATGTACCCAATAACCCAAACAATAACCCAATAACCCAACAAGACTTTTAGAGAGCAAAATTAATTTTTCCTCTTACCCAATTGGAAATTTCAGTGATCTAAAGTGACAAAATAGAGAAAAAAATTCAAAAATCGCAAATATTGTTAAAATTCCCTAAAAATAATAGAAATTACTTCAATATGTAAAAATCCATAAAATGACTAAAAAAAAGACCTTAACTATGGAAAAAGACCTAAAAACCAGAAAAGACGAAAAATGACGAAAAAATGCCCTAAAAAATTTTAGGTTAGGTACCTGGGGACTATGAACGGTGTTTTTGCATCATCAGAAAATGTCTATGTTACAGCAGAAAAAAGATGACATGTCATCAGAATCCGGGCCCTGGTGATGATTAATGATTAATTTCATGATCTGACTGAAAAATAACAGAACAAAATGATGTCGCTTTCGTGATCATCATCTTTGCCAATGTGCTAAAACACGGGCTATTTTGAATTGATCGAAAAAAGTTTAACCTTCCACTGTCCAGCATTCAATATGATAACTTTTTTTTCTTATAAGAATTTAATATTTGGCTCATTCCAGAAAAAGCGATGCCAAGGTGTGTTCAAAAGAACTTATAGTAACGGTACTATTTTTTTTTTATTTGGATAGAGAAATAGTTCTTCATTGTCAAAATTAATTCAGGAAATCTAAAGTCAATGTATATGACGAATATAAACTTCTTAATAGCTAAAGTTAAAAAATTACTTGAATTGTTATTTAAATCAAACAAACTTATATACTAATAAGTAGCGATACTTCAATCCTTGATTTCAAACTATAATGAAATAAAAGGTAATTATAATGAAATTGAAAATGAATGAAATCTTAATGAAATAAGAGATACTTATAATGAGACCCAAGAACGCTGAAGGCGCTCTCCTTGGGGTTTAATTCTTGTAAGTATTTGAATATAAATGACTATATAAACAGACATAGTCCGTGGGAGAAGTCAAACGTGCTTAAAATCATTATAACTAAATCTTACAGCTATTGAAACAGTGATCTATGTAATTCAGAGACCTAAGTTTAACCTACGAGGTGGCATAATACGCCCTACGATGTGTTCACTACTATAAGGTTTATTGTATATTATGAATGTGGTAGTGGACACTAACTATATTATAACCTAGCTACTATAACCTAGGTCGGACCCATTCTCTGAAAATATCAGGCACTATCATGCTATCGACAAGTTATGTTGTTTGCGAGAAAAGATTGTTTTTTGTCGGAATTTGGCTAGCAGTGTCGGATCAGGTCAGACGCATTCACCGAAAATATCAGGTACTGTTATGCAATCGACTACTCACTAATCTTATATAATATCCCACTCGACACAAAATCCGACTTCGATATCGAAAATTGATAAAATTTACGAATAATCCGAGATGATAACTATTGATTACGATATCGATTATGATTGGAAAAAGATACGTTTAGCGGACGTAACGTTTACTGCGTAAGCAAAGGTTCAGTTATGTTTCGAAACATAATTTGTTTACGATTCCAAAGCGATTAATACTTCAGCACAAACGTGAAGAAAATGATATTTTTTAATTTTTCACTGTAAGTTGGACAGTTTCGAATACTTTTTTTGGCACTTTCAGACTTACTTTTATTATAACTGAAGCGATAATACTAGTTCGAAATAACTTTTAATTTTGATTGCCATTTAGGAAAAAATACGAAATTTTTCTTCGATAAAATTTCGTTACAAACG
The DNA here is from genome assembly GCA_914767935.1 of Coremacera marginata. NCBI lineage: Eukaryota > Metazoa > Arthropoda > Insecta > Diptera > Sciomyzidae > Coremacera > Coremacera marginata. The sequence goes on from OU612045.1 coordinate 157,800,935, forward strand.
AACTTTGTCTGTAAACGAGATATGCGCCGTGTGGGATCTTAAATACAAAAGATTTTTGGGTTTTTTGATACAATTAACACTTTTTTCCCATATCACAAAGTAGTGACGTGCATCGATGCAAGTCAGCACGGGTTCCCATGATCATAGGTACAACAAATTTTATTTACATTTATTTCAATATCATACGTTTCAAACTTCAAATCCGACTTCGATATCGAAAACTAAAACGAATCAAATAGTTCGCGATGATAACAATCGAATTCGATATGGATTACGATTCGAAAAAGATACGTTTGGCGGACCTAACGCTTAATTCGTAAACGTACATTCGCTTATGATTCGAAAAATTATTCGTTTACAATTCCAAAGCGATTAATTCTTCAACACAACTACTTGTTGGATACTTGTGGATACTTTCGGCTAACTTTTTTTGGCAATTTCATAATTACTTTTATTATTACTGACGCGATAACACTGGTATGAAATAACTTTCGATTTTTGATTGCCAATTAGCGAAAAATAAGAAATTTTTCTTCGATAAAATTTCATTGTATACGAACTTTCGCCGGGTGGGTTACGTATGCATTGACAAGTTTTAATTTTCGGCACAATATTTCAATAACATATCCTTCTTATGTTTTGGTTTCGTCCAACATATCGTACGTAATCCGACAGCTCAGTTGGTAATAGAAGAACTTGTAACCAGTATTTTGTGTGTTAAAATACCGCAGCATGCGAATATATTTTTATTTCGATAAAAATGTGAGTTAAAAACTACATATGAATTATATGAAAATACGATATTTATATAGAAATTCACAGATCTAAGAATAAAACAAATTCTTGATTCAAAGATACGTTCGTTAATATTGCAGCATGTGCTGTTTCCAATTCAATCAATGCAATCAATCTAAATTTATCAAAACTAATTTGAGAAATGCCTAAAAGTATGCTAATGTTCTGAAACCGTAAACGTTCCGAAACGAACGTACCTACTTTCAGTTCAAATTTTAAGACCGTACTGTACTTTCAGAGTATTGAACGAAAGACTCAATTCAAACATAAAAGAAAGAGAGAACTACTGATTGTTGATTTAACATAAGTATGAGCTGCTCAATTAAATATGTCTACGTGGCCGAGTGGTGAGAACAGCCGACTATGGATCACATCGTACTGTGTTCAATCCTCAGTGGAAGCAAACATATAAAAATTTTAATTTAAATAGTCATTTTTCGTTTTTATACAACTAGTGCGGCGAATTGCTGTGTTGTTGTTTTCATAACAACCACTTCGTTGCATTAGCTTTACCCCCCATCTAGCTCGCCGTATCGTTGTACACACGGCTATAAAAGTTTCACTTCAAAAGTGAAAACGAAGTGAAAATGTATGTATTGAAAAACAAACATAATAAACATTGTGTCTGTTAAACCTGTTGCCGCTACTGTCCTTGCATACATTGATGGTATCAACTTCCTGCAAAAATACTCTTGTGGTCTATATGATTGCTGTGTAGGTAGTAAACTCCGCCAGGTTATCAACTGAGTTGCGCCTGCCTGTCCAAAGTCAGGATAAAGCAGGATGGTAGGCAGTAGATGCATGGAGGCGTAACATTGGAAAAGTCTTGTTTACTGTCGTAAAAGAGAAGAGCTCACCAGAGCTCAGTGTGGCGACCAATCTAGTAGCAGGTCACTATGGTAGATCCTTGTGAAAATAAGCCTGCGATGGAATAGCAATGGTCCAGAGAACTTGTTAGCACGGGGATAGTCAAACCCGTCGAATGAGGTGACCTTATCTATCCACGGCAAGGAGACATGGTCTATATGGCCAACAACGATTGGTTATTTTGTGTTGGTTATTTTTTAAGACACGGCTAAGTGGGGACCTTGTTGCATTCACAGGTGAAAAAATCGTAGGCACTTCGATTAAGGTATTTTAATGGAGCGATGCCCTAAATTGAAGTGCCAGTCAGATACGAAAAAGTGCTAATTGCACAGTATATTCTAAATTATATTCTTGTCTCATTTGCCGGGATGTTGTAGACCCCCATTCGGCGGGACCGAGTTGCCCAGGTGACTATCATGGGTTGGCCCTTCGGGGAGACTCATGCTGGCTGTGGTTTGTGCACATCGCTTGCACAGGTCTAGATTGACCGGCGGGGTCGCGCAGTAGTACGACCGGGCTGGCATACCTGCTTAGTATGCAAGAGATTGGATAGGTCTCGTCTTTACCAGTAGATGGCAATTAAGGTACGCCATCTACCGGTAGCCAAACTGGTACTATTAAGGGCAGTATGGAATTTTTATTGCATACTGCTTTTACAGAATAAGGCACAGGGTAATGCTTTTGTGTTTATGAATGTGACATCTAGTACGTGGTTGCTTTTATAGGTGCCACTTGCATTATACAGATCTGTGAAGAGTATTTCACTTGCACATCCATTGGTTGTGCATTTTTTAATACTATATGTTAGATTCATGAACTATAACTCCAACGTCTATGGACCCAGAGGAATTAAGCCTTAACGGCAGGGGTCCTCTTTAAACACATAACAGATTTCTGTGTAGGTAGTAGTACCTTGGCTGTTCAGCTTTTGCACCGCAACCACGTCTATGTACTGTTGTTTTTTTGGAAGTTTCCACATTGCTATAATCACAACAATAAAGGAAATATTATCAAGTGTCTCAAGATAGTGTCCATGGCGCAGTAGGTAGAGTATGTAGCCCATACGCCAGAGAACCCTGGTTCAAATCCCACCAAACACAGAAAGTTTTTTCAGTTGAATTAATTTTTCTGTTCGGCCGTCACCTCTCTGCAGACAATGCCAAACCTCAGAGAGTAAAAACTGCTATGAAAAGGTGCTTGAGAAGGCCCAGTTTTCTATCATTTCTGTTCAATCATTTCACAAACACGCTCAACACAATTGATCATAAGAAGCTGTCAAAGTCCTTTTAAGGGCTGAAATGGCCAATTAATTTTTTTTTCGTTCGTCTCAAGATAGCAGCATCAAAAAAGCTATAACTTACTCGTTTTTGTTTCATACCACATTCAATACCCTGCTGGCTTGCTGATAATTATTCTATTATAGCTTTTTTTCTGTTTCTTTATTCTCTCTCTTTGTTTCAGTTTTTGACAGATGACGGTCGACAAAAGAACAATCACTCCTACCTTGTAATGATTGTATCATGGCTCACAATCATGTCTATTTTTTTCTCTTTCTGTTTTCGATTCCACTCTTTTGTTTTCTTGATCTATCTTCCATGTCTTATCTTATCTTTCTCTCTGCGGCATTCATCTTAACTAATCAATACATTCGTTCAGCCATTTAACACTCAAGTAAGACATAAAGGTGCTGTAACTATTTCGTTTTTGTCTAGAAAAGTAAGTTAAGCTATAAACAACGGCATTGAAATAAAATCAGGATTTTTCGTGACTACTGGGACACATTTTAAAATAGTCTCGAAGGATTAATATGATCGCTTTTGCTATTAAAACATATTTAAACAGTGCACACATGTCTATTATTACTTCAAGGAAGTATTGAAATTAGATCATGTTAGGAAAACAACTTTTAAATATTTTTGTGTGACTACTGGGACATGCGACTTGCATCTGTTCAAAGAAAAAATGCACAAAAACTTGCATATCTATTCGCTTTAGTTGTATATAAGAAATAAGTTTTTTCCAAGCTTTCTATAAAAGACACGCGATAAGGTTTCTACAGTGGACAGAATGCCCGATAATAATGTTGCAAACATAATCAATATTGTATTCCTTAGCAACTCTGTATAAAACAATATTTACAATATCCAAAAAAGGATTTTTTGTGTAATTTTTCCACAATTTAATAAAGAATAGCCATTTAGCTATAGCTTTTTACCAAATTCTTAAGTTAAATAATGGAAAACCGTAATTTATCTCATTTTCCTTTTTTTTTTTTTGAAAGAATTTCTTCATAATTGCATGGAATGGCTAAAATTGCATATCCTTGGTTCATCTAATAAATTTATAATTCCGTCGTTTCTTGTACAGCCATGATTTAATAAGTAACAATAAAACTTAAATCTTATTAAAACTCTGGATGAAAAAAAAAATTGTCCTATTGTGCTCAGCGATCTCGAGACAAGCCATCGATCATCACATTCTTTATTGATACATTTTTAGAACAACACTTTATTATCCTGCCGAACTTTTCGAAAAACGAAAAGTAGCATTACCTAAGGGTTAATATTTTTGGACAAAAATGTCAGCAAGTGCTTTCTAGATTTAGTTAAAGCTATTTTTGAATATGCCTCCAAAAAAAGACCCTTCGGTTTTTTGGGTTGGTCTAGAAATTATTTATGAACACAATCATTATTCTTTCAACCTGAACGCCTCTTATGTTATATATTTATCTGTAATATTTTATATTCTTAGTCGATATTTATTCATTAATAAATACAATTTTTTAAAAAACAATATCTACTTTTTTCTTCTGCTCTCTCTTCTTACAGGCTACTTTTCGCTGATCAACGAAAAAGGTCTACCGACAGCCACACTCTATACCACCCTCATACAGCTGGTACGCGAAAGGGTCTACAAATTTGTCTCTGTGGACAATATGTCCGCTTTTACCGAATCTCAAACGAATCTGAACGCTAGTGCACCACCGAACGACAGCTGCGGGCAAACAGGTGGCATTGTATACCATGCCAATGGACCACCAGTACCACCGCCGCCACCCAACAATCGTCCACAATATGTGAAGACAACAGCACGCGGAGGACAAGTCTTTCGACTGCTCGCGGTCTTCGAGGATGGCAAGCAAGATCACAGCAATAGCACACTAACGCACAAGCCACACAATAGTCATGGGCGTGAAAAGGAGAAAGGACGCTATGCGCAACTCTTAAACGAGCAGCGTCAAGTGCTCTACGTATCGCTGTCCACAAAGGGTAAATTCTATGAAATCGAACCGGGCATACCGCAAATACTGCAAAAACTGAACAGTAATAACGGCAGTAACGCTGTAGCCACGGTTGAGCAACAGCGCAAAGTCAATCCCGATTGCGTGCATCGCATAGCGGCGCTGGTCATGCCGCATACCAAAGAGTTGCCGCAGACGCTGCGTTTTATCTCTGGACCCACGGGCAGCTCCAATAGCATTCCAGAGCAGCTGAGCATAACGAAACTCACCACCGAGACTGTGGTCATTGCATGTCCCATCGAAGATGTTGAGGTACAGTCACCGCTGCATCTGCGCAAGCTACATCTAACCGCTGATATGCAGCTGGTCAAGTGTGCGCTGGGCTTTGAGAGCGAACAGCGCATGTTTGCCAATCCAAATGTGCAGAATATCCTAAAATTCTGTCAATTTAACTGTGATCAGTTTCTGCGCATGGTCGAGGTGGAGGTGCTGAATAGAGCAGCCACACGCAGTGGCTCCAAAAGTCGTGGTGGCGATACAGCGTTGCGCATATTAAAGCCGCTGCATTTGCCGAAGCTGCTGCGGCGCGAAAAAACTACAATATCATCGGCGTCAGCGCATGAGAAAGAGGACTCTATCATATTTCTCAGCAAGCACGATTTGGCCTCTTTAGAGGCCAAGGAGCAGCAGCAGCAATCACGCCAGACCGAAAGCACTGGCGGCGGCGGCAGCGGCAGCCGCATCTCCGACAAAATGAAAGTATTTCAGACCACAAAGAAGAAGTGGTTCAGACGTCAAGACAAGCACACTGTCAGTTCGTTGACTTCCCTTGACTTAGATGTGCAGTCCAAACGGATGAGCATGGAACGCTACAACGACATGTCGAAGCTGCTGCAGGAGCGTTTTGGCGACAAGCGCGCCAATATCACACCTTCGAATGGCGGCGTTGGCGGTGATGAATGCATCTCAGAGCGCAGCTCTTCGGAGATTGGCTGCTCGGATACAGAGACCACGACGCTGCACTCGATCGCCACCATCGACGAAAAGCTGCAGAAATTTGGCAAAACCAAACAGTTGCCCCTGCAGAAGTCACAGTCGCTACAGGATGTGGAGCTTATTGGCAGCGGCAAGCCCGATCTCTTGCGCTCACATCGTGCTACCGCTGCTGATACCATATCCGAAGCGGGCACCGATATCGAGGACATGGAAAACCGCCCACCTTCTAGCAATGCCGAACACGAGCTGCCACAAAGCTCCTTCATCACCGAAAAGCTTTTCTCGGAGTTTCACGTTAAAACGCGCCAATACAGCAAATCATCATCTAGTCTGCATCAGCTGCTGCATTTTGCGGCGCCACAGAAGCTGCAGTTGCACGAACAGCAGCAGAAACGCAGCACGCTGGCACAACTCAAGCAGCAGCAGCACGGACGGGGCGAGCCAGCCAAGAAGCAACTAGATTTCAACATCGGTGAGCCAGTGACGGGCAGACGTGCCGCTGGAGGCCTCTCGCTGCTCGCAGCTGTCGCCAATCATTCTTTCAGTAACTCCACGATTACAATGGGCAACACTTCGTCACTCATTTCACCGCTGACGCCCACCACCGCTAGTCTGTTGGAGGATGATCTGCCCTATTCGAGCGTGCGCGACTCGCTGGTGCTCTCGAGTGATGAGTCTGGTGCCGAGCAGCAGACAACTCCCGGTCAGATCTGTCAGGCGCTCCACCTGATCGACTATACCAAGGAGAACATTTATGCGGAGATCTGTCACAATGGTGGGGCTCAGTCTCAGAATGGTAGAGACTACTGCGGCAGCGCCGGCGATGAGAATGAAGATGATGATTACGGCGATTATGCTTCGTTGACGCCACCCTACATGAGCATCGGTGGCGGCTCTGGCTGTACTGGTGTAGGCAGCAGTGCTGCCCAAGCCATCAGCCGCGTGCAGATTACCTGCTCCTCTAGCCCCGTTAGCTATCACACTGTCTACTTGTGCGATGAGCCGCTCGGAGAGCAGTATGCGGTCAGCAAGCGGCAGATGACGACGCGTCAGGGGCGCTTATCTGCCGCGGGCACGCCTGATCTAACGAATGTGACGACCGTAGAGTGTGTGCCTACGTCACGTGTGCTGAATAATGCAATTGGTGCTAATGAGACAAATGCTAGTTCCGGTTCCAATAATCGAAATAATCAACGCAATGGCCATCAGCAACATTCTCATCATCATCAACAACAACAACAACAACAACAACATCCTCATCATGAGCGTAACAATGAGGTAGCAGAACAGTCAGTGGATAATATTTATAATACGCTAAAATGATGACTCATGTGATTCAGTTGGAAGCTGGGGGCGTTCGTTGTGGCTGTGGTAGGTTGGCGTAGCTTATTTTAAGTCAAGAAAACTAAAGGAAAAACATTTAAAAACAAAAACAAAAAAAATCAACATGTGAACAAATTTTTGGGTCTGATATTAAATGGGATCAAATAAGTTTTGATTTTAAGCTAAGATAAAAACACAAAAAATAACAAGTTGTTGATTGATAGTTAGGCGCGTAAAGTTATGATATAGCATAAAGTTAAGAGCAATGACACATTTTTCGAACGAATTTATAAGCAGCTAAATGTTAGTTAACTAAGTAAAATCATTTTTGACAGCTGTCAAAAATTTCTAGATAAGTATTTAAGACGTAAAACAAGTATAAAGTATAGACCATAAAATATTCTTAGAAGCCACCACACTCAGTCACTCACATATAAATCATAACAAAACTAACGGCACATGATCATAGTTAAGCAATGACAGCTGTCATTATCAAATGACTACTGTCAAAAAAAAAAACTTGACTTTCATACATAGCTTCATTTACACTTTTTCATGAATTCTATAAACTAATATAAAACATACAAGGTTTTTTACATAATCTGTAATTTCTTCTTTTTTTTTTTAACTATGATCTTTTGTGTACTTTAAGCTTAATGACAGCTGTCAAATCAACATTTTTTCAAATGATATCTCTCTTAATAGTGACTCTTGCCTAAAAAAACAATTCATTTAGCTCCATATTTAGTCAAAGCTTCAGATATAGAAACAATTTGTTTACTGTCAAAATTTTCATAAATTATCAATAAATTTTATTAAATTTTATAAAAGTTCTTTCAATGCCAGTTCGAATGCGATGAGCTTTATTTTGCATACAGCTTTCTTGCAAAGAAGAAATAAATTTATGATTTAACTTTAATTTCTTGAATAAGCTTTCTTGTGAATAATTTGTGAGAAAAAAGTATTTTTGTTTGCACTGAAACTTGTCGACAATGAAAGTATGAAAATGTTCAAGGTTTTCAATTGAAGTTGAAATTTTTTCCGTCCTGCTTTTTTGAAACGATTCATTCCCAAATGTCTTTAATTTTCAATGAATTTTCATTGCCGACACACGAAATCCTATGTAAAATTTCATGCTTCTTCAGAATTTATCCAGAATTAATACTTAATGTTGAATTTCTTACAGAAAAAATTCGATGGCTTCCACCGGAAAAAAAAATGTTAAATCTGGAATGTGCATATGAAACCGATGATTTACACATCCTTTCCCGAACAGAAAAGTATTTCCTAGTCATTCATTTTAACCCCTAACTGATACTCTTGGTCTGTGGGACCACACCAAAAAAAAAAAGAAAAATTATACTTCTCTCAGTATTTCACCATTCATTCTTATACATTTTTTGAGGCTTACCAGTTAAGGGTTAAGATAAGTTTATCTGGAGAAAGAAACTCAACATGACTGTCAAGATTTTTTTATTTGTAGTTTCGTAGTTACAGGGTTCCCAAATGTCTTTAATTTTCAATGAATTTTTATTCGGTTTTTTTTCATATTATCTGTATCGAAACAAATTTCCGACACACGAAATCCCTATGTAAAATTTCATGCTCCTTCAGAATTTATCTAGAATTAATATTTTATGTAGAATTTCTTACAAAAACAAATGCGATTTCTTCCACCGGAAAAAAAAATTTATATCTGGAATGCGCATATGAAACCGATGATATACACACCCTTTCCCGAACAGAGTAGGATTTCCTAGTTATTAATTTTAACCCTTAATTGGCACACTTGGTCTGTGAGACCACGCCAAAAAAAAAGAAAAATTATACTTCTCTCAGTATTTCACCGTTCATCCTTTCACATTTTTTGAGGTTTATCAGTTAAGGGTTAAGGGTGCAAAAATCGCATCTTTTTTTTTTTTTTGTTTTGTTCTAAAAATTCTTCATAACTTTTTAGCATTTATTTTAGATAAATTCTGATGCTTTTGTTTGAAAGAGCATGAAATATTACTTCGGATATAATTCTGCGGATGGTACAGCTAAAATGAAAGAAATGGACGAAAATTCTTTGAATATTTACAGACTTTTAGGACAAAATCGGTTAATAATTTTAACTCTAAAATTTTGATCTTTGACAGAGTTGCGCAATTGAAGTTTTATTGAGAATTCATTCTTATTGCAGCTTTGCGAAGAAATATTTTTTCGAAGTGACTAGAATTCCTCAAATAATAATAGTAAAAGTTGCATAAAAAAAAAATCATAGCAGAAATAATTTTTTCGCCGATTTGTACTTCATGTTCAGCAGCTAGCTGCCTAAAGTTCTTTGACCTTAAATTGTATAAGATTTTACCGCAATCAAAGTTTTTTTCTTGGGAAAACCATTGAAATGCAGAGAGCTTTTTTCAAAGTTCTAATATTCATACATAACAAAGTATTTTGTTAACATGAAGTTACAAAGTCCTAAATTAAGCTTTCAAATTCCTTTTTCAGCTGTTAAGCTTGAATAAAGCTTTAAATAAAAGCTTTTAAAATAAAGTTAAAATTTAATACAACCAGCAGTAAAGAAAAAAATCGTTATCGAAAAAAATAGAAGTGAAACTTTTTGCTTTTTTCACTTCGGTTTTACTTTACATATTACTTTCTTTAAAGTTACACTAAATGCTCTTGATATATTTAATATAAAAAAAAACAAACCAAAAGCTTTAAGCCTTAGATAAAGTGGAAATATTATTTAAACAGCAAGATTGCAATATAAGAAAAATTACAAAGCACAGCTTTTTTTTAAAGCTTATTTGACCGAAAACAAGCAGCTGTTATTTGTTTTAACGATTGTTGACCTATTTACTTTTTTGTTTAATCTTTACTTAAAACTACTGATTGCAAGTTTAATTTTAACTTACAGAAACTTGTTCAAATTGAAATTATGATTGACGTTTTAAAATTTATGAAATATAAAAAATTTTAAAACTTTTAAAAATTAAGTAAATCTGCAATAAGAATATTTTTGAAACATTTTTTGCCAAATTAAGTAAAAATATCACATAAAATGTCTTTAAATAAAACCTTTTTTCACTTAATTCCTTCTTTAAATATTTTTTTTTTATAAAATCTTTTGAAATAGTATTCCGCAATAAAACATCACTAGTTTAAAGCTTTCCAATAAAAACTTGCAATGAAATATTTTTTTTTTTAATAACGACTTTTTGAAAAAAGCTATCTATGAAAGCACTTGAATAAGTTTTTTAAATTCAATCATTTAAGAAGCTTTTTAAATTAAGGCAATGATGCCTTTTTGCGGTTGAAGCTAATTTGATAAAATCGTGTTTATTTAATTATATGCCAATAAAAGTTTTTTGATAAATACTCTCAATTGCTCGATTCATTCGAGCTTTCGATAAAAAATTTTAAGCTTTGGACTTATTGGAAATATTATTTAGACAATTATATTGCAAAATTAAAAAACCATAAAACTAAGCTTTTTTGAAAGCTTATTGAACCAAAAACAAGCAGCTGACATTTGTTTTAAGATTTGTTGCTTATTGAGTTTTCTTCTAAATTTCTCTTGATTGTTTACAATTAATATTAACAAACTTGTTCAAATTAAATAAATAATGCAAGTTTCAAAATGTTTCAAGTTAAAAAGATTTTAAAACTTTTCAAAATTATAAAATTTATGGTATCGCCTTTATTACAAAAAAAACTTTTTTGAACATTTTTTGGAAAACTAATTAATAATGTTATTAAAAATATCTTGAAATAAAAGCTTTCTTCATTTAAGTCTTTCTTAAATTTTTTTTTAATAAAACCTCTTGAAATAGTCTTCCGCTATAAAATATTGTTATTTTTAAATGAGATCATTTTAAAAAGCTATTTATATAAAGTATTTGCAGTTGAAGCTATTTGGTAAAATCTTGTTCATTTAATTATATTCCAACAAAAGTTTTTTTATAAAATCTCTCAAATACTCGATTCATTCGAGATTTCGTTAGATTTGAATTTGAAGCTTTGGAATTTTATTTAAGCAGTCAAATTGTAAAATAAGAAAAATCATAAAATTTAGCTTTTCTGGAAGCTTATTGAATCAAAAATATGCAATTGATATTCGTTTTAAGAATTGTTGCTTATTAATTTTTTTTGTTTCTTATTCTTCACTAAAAGCTTTTGATTGCAAGTTTAATTTCAACACACAGAAACTTGTTTAAATTCAAATAATGATAAACGTTTTATAATGTTTGATATAAAAAAAATTATTAAAAATTAATTTAAAAATATCGCTATATACAATATTTTTCAATTGAATCTTAGTTTATTAGTATAAGTATAACCTGGATTAAAAAACAAAAAAAAAAAAATTATCAATTTAAGTCTTTTGCAAAAAGTTTTTCAAATGGAAGCATTTTGCAAAAAAGCTCTTACAATAAATGTTTCTCTAAAACAGCTTAATGAAAAAGCATTTTTAATAAACACTTTTTGAAAAACTTAAATTTGAAAGCTCTTTCACAAGCTTTAATTAAAAATGTTTTCAAAAAGCTTTTAAAACTTAAGCTTTTTAAAAAGTTTTTAAATGAATTATGTATAATTTTTTTCCAATAAAAGGTTTTTCAGAAAAACTCTCAAATGCATGCTTCGAGCTTTCGTTAGAAAATTTTTAAGCTTTGGATATAGTTGAAATTTTATTAAAAATGTATTTATTAAAATTAGAAAAAGCATAAAATTTGGCTTTGTTGGAAGCTTATTAAACCAAATACAAGCAGGTGATTCGTTTTAAAAATTCTTGCTTATTGAGTTTTTCTTTTTTATAATCTTCACTAAAAGCTTTAAAGTTATAAAATAGTTGATATAAAAAAATTTTCAAGACTTTAAAATTTAATATATTTTTGGAAGCGATATTTTCAAGAATATTTGAATCTTTTTGGAAATATCAAGTATATTTGGGACATTTCTTGAAAAAGCTTAATTTAATGATATCCTTAAATAAAATATTTTTCAATAGGATCTCAGCTTCCTAGCTTTAATATTTCCAGGATTAAAAAACAAGAAATAAAAATTTGTCAATTTGTGGTTTGCAAAAAGATTTTCAAATTAAAGCATTTTGCAAGAAAAGCTTTAGCAATAGATGTTTTTCTCAAACAGCTTGATGAAAAAGCATTTTTAATGAAAGGTTTTTGAAAGAACTTAATATAAAAATCTTCCAAAACTAAGTAATACTAAAACTAAAAAAGCTTTAAAAATTGTAAACTTGTCACACAAAAAAATTTGTCAATTTGAGTCGTTTGCAAAAATATTTTCAAATGAAAGAATGTAACGAGAAAATAAGGTCTTAAAATAAAGTTTTTTTATAACAGCTTGATGAAAAAGCACTTTCAATGAAAGCTTTTTAAAAACTTAAACATAAAAAACGTTTAGAAAAGCTGAAGAAACGGCTCTGAAAGCTTTTAACACTAAATATTTAAAAAAAAATTTAAAACTAATGCTTCAAAAAGCTATTAAATCTAAAGCTTTAAAAATTAAAGCTTTTAGCTTTAAATATTAAAGCAATCAGCTTTAAGAATTAAAGCATTCAGCTTTAGAAATTAAAGCATTCAGCTTTAAAAATGAAAGCTTTTAAAAGTAAAGCTTGTAAATCTTTAAGAACTAAAGCTTTTTAAATCTTTTATATTAAAGTTTTTTAAATGCTTTTTAAATTGAAGCTTTTAAAAATGCCTCTTTTGCTTGAAGCTATTTGGGGATTTGGCTTTTTCAGTTTATTATATTTTTATTAAAGTCATTTAACAAAAACTCTTAAACGCTCGATTCATTCAACCTTTCAATGTTGTACAGTACAATGAATAAAATATCAGCTTTAGGCAGGTGTAGTTTTTACAGCAGTTGGCGTAACTTTAACACTTCGTTTCGTATCCCTTTTCTTGATTTTGAACAGAAATTACTCCACTTACAGCAAAAAATTGTTGAATATGCTTTCAATATTATAACCGTATTATACTATTGAATATGCTTTCAATATTATAGCCGTATTATAATAATTATATTGATGAGGCACAAAAAATATAAATATTCAAAGTTGATAGAATGTTTTCATTACATAAAAGCGATTTTGTTAAAAGCTTTTAAGAAACTGTGTTAAAAATTTTAAGCTTCAGCGATTACAAGCTCACAACATAACAAAATTTAAAAATGTTTGCGAGAAAGATCCTTTTCTAAAGCTGCTAAGAATCGTTCCAATACATATAAGCAAAAGCAAATTTTGTATTAAGACTTTAAAGCTTTTAAACCAATTACGAACTCACACTTTAAAAAGAGTTTAAAAACTAACGCGAAAAAATGGTTGCTTGAAGCGATTTTTGAATTTAATCTAAACTTCAATCACTCAAATTGTCTTTGCCAATAAAACAGTGATTGTGATTAAAGTGATTGCGATAAGAAACGCATGGTGGCAAATAAAGCTTTTTGCCCGCGAGCAGCAGGATGCCCTTCAATGCTTTACAGGTTGTTTTTCCAAATAAAGTCACTTTTACTGATAAAAATTTGTATGCTCTAAGAACATAGCTTGTTTGGTTCTAATGCCGTTGTTATATTAGGCAAACAGGTTTGGTAAGCTTTTTTTGTTTTTAGTGTGTTACATATAAATTGAGAAATAAGCTTTTCTCTCGTGCTCTTTAGCATTAACAACAAAAAAGCTCACCCAACTTGTTGGCCATTAGATTTCTCAGAAACTGCATTTTTTAATAAAAGCTTTTATAAAAGCTTTGAGTGTAAAAATCTTTTCTCAAAAAAGGCTTTAATTGTTATATGTCTACTTAAGTGTTTACTACGTACGAAAGTTTATATTAATAAAGTGAGACCAGTTTTAACACTGATAATTATCAAAACAGTGTCGCATGAACAGTTTGTGAATTAGAAATAAAGCTTGATATATTACACACTGTTAGAACTTTTTCTAACGAAGCTTTTTTAAATTCAAAAGCTTAATGAACACTCTCATACACCTGCATACACACACACACATATAGTACTATAAATAGAAATTAAAATAGCTCATAAAGATAGGTTTGAAAAGTTTGACAGCTGTCAGAAGCGAAGGCATTGAATACAATTTTAAAAACCAAACTAGTTTAGATGCATTTGCAAGAACATTTGTCGCAAAACAAACTGAAAACAAAATAAATTAATAACATATTAACATTTTACATACTTATAAAGGCACATAAAAACTCTTACTTTTTCACGCTATGCTGCATAGTGGGATGAGAGTGGCGAAATATGCATAAATAAAAAATTAATCAAAATAAAATTAAGATCAACACAATTTAAAAAAGCTACTCAAACGTCAAACAGCAGCGCCTACAGCAACCAACTTATTGAAGTATTGAATATATATATTAAAAATAAATTGAACTCAAATAGAATAAAAAATTTTTCACTCTTCACTGTCTTGTGATAGCAACAAATTTTTTCTGTCGAATACAACAAACACATTAATATTGATGGTGAAATATTAAAAAACAATAGCTACTTAAAAGAAAAACAAAAATATCTATACTATATATGCTACATAAATGTATGTATTTGTTAATGTATAAAACATACACACACACACACAAAATAAATGATAATATTTTTACAACAATACTTTAAAGATATAATATGTGCATATTCATTTTTTGTAATGGTAACAACTGTAAAATGAATTTAAAACCGAAACTAAAATTGGCAAAAGTAATAAGGAGAATTAAAAATTTTGCAACAAAAATAAATGAGCTATTTTTTGTAATTTTTTGCAAAAATTAATAATCTAACTAATTGATATGTAAATAAGAAAAATTTTTTCCACATCAACTCTTAAGTAAAAGCAAACTCAATAAAAACAAACAAATCATAAACAATACACTTTATTAGTAGAAATGACAATGAATTAATTGTAAACTCAACAAACATATTATTATAGCAGCAACAAAAAGTATAAAGTTAACCCAGCAGTATAGTAAATATTTAATATAACATTATTTGTAGTAGGTACTTAACTCATGTATTATAATAATAACAACAATAACAATTTAAAAAAAAAAATAATCAAGCTAACAATTTTTTTTTTTTTTTTTTTTTTTTGTTTTGCATTAAATTTAAAGAACAACATATGTATTATTAGCAGTAGTAGCTGTAAAAGTTGTTAAATTTAACAACTCTAGCTGTAGTTTTGAATAAAAAAAAAAAGTTTGGCTTATTCAACTAGCTTATTCACAACTAGCAATAAAACAAAAATAAAACATTCTCATTAAACTATTTGTTACATAAACTTCTCATAATTTTTTATTAAAAAATTCAAATTTATTATATTGAAAATTTTCATTATGTATATGCAAATATTTTATATTGTACATTTTCTATAATTGTCATTCAAAAAAATTACATCATCAATGTTTAAGAATCTTAAACACAAAATTAAAAAACAAAAAAATATGCTTTTTTATACTTATCATAAATGTTTATATTCGTAATTTATTCTTAAACTTTACACAAATTACTATTTTAACATAGTTTAGACCTTATTTTGTATTATATGTTTATGCTGTAGTTTAATAATTTTGGCAAAAATTTTTTAATATTATCCCATTGAATTTGTTATTGTTAAGAGAACCATTTTTTTTTTTATACTTGACTCTCAAACAAACATTTTGTTAAGACAATGACGAAAATTGGTATTATCTATATCTATATATGCTATATGTATGTATGCAAACGTATTTGTTTTTTTTTTTTTTAATCTTATCTAATTTAAAACAAAATTCATTGTACATTTTTATAAATACTTAAAATCGTAGTATAACATTAAATTAGCAAATTTCATATTTGTTAAAAAAATCACACAAATTATTTGTTTTTATTTGCCTGAATTGGTTGGTCATATACAAAGCTTTTTTTATTTTGTCTCCTCAGCTATATATGTGTTCGTCCCACTGTCTATTTCACTTTCATGTGTTACGTTTCAAAATTCGTATATTTAATGTTTTTTATATAATCTCGGTTAATTTTTTCTTTCAATATCTTAGTTTTCTTTGTGTTTTCAATTTTGGTTTTTTTTTTTTTTAACTAATTTATTTTGTAGACTGTAGACTGCAGTTAGCACCACAGAAAAAAGTTCGCAGCTGTTTAATCCGGTGAAATGGCAGGCCAATGACGATCGCTTTATTTGGAGATGATGTGGTAAGGAAAAATCGGTCGCATTACATCCATTGTTTCTCCAGCAATATGAACCGTAGCACCATCTTGTTGAAACCATACATACAGTGAATCAAAAATGTTTAGGCACAGTAAATTTTTCTGAGAAGAACTTTGCTTTAATATTTAAAAGCAACTAATTTGGCCAACTTTTTGATGCAGTTTTAGTATGATTAGATGAATTTTAATTGAAATACACAAAAATATTCCCACTACACTACTCGAAATATAAGTGGAAGAAGAAAAAATGCCTATAAAAAAAGTTTAGGCACAGGCTGTGTGTGTACCTTGTTTTTGCAAATATAACGGTAATCTATAAGTTCTCTTTGATCAATTCCGTTTTCTGCACATAATTATTGCGCAGCAATATCATTATCATGATGAATGAGCAAAATGAGCAGTCGTACAGAAATTTCGGTAGATGTGCGAAAAGTTATTATAAACCTTCACGTGCAGCAAAAATCTTATCGCGAAATTGGTGATATAGTGCAGAGGCCCTTTACAAGTGTGCGAAACATTATAAAACATTACATATTTACGGAAAAATTAGAGCGAGGAAACAGATCTGGACCCCCCAAATATATTAACACCACGCCAGGAGCGCACTGTAGTAGCTGCAGTAGCCCAAAATCCTAAGATTTCGTCTAACTAATAAAAACTTGGATCCCTAAACAATATGCAATACTCTACATAGAGCTGGTTTTCATAGAAGAGTTCCTCGGCGCAAACCATTTATTTCGGCTATTAATAAGAAAAAAAGGCTGGAGTTTGCAAAACTTCATGTACATCAATCGGAATCATTCTGGAACAGTGTAATATTTAGTGATGAATCGAAGTTCAACCTTTTTGGATCAGATGGTGCACAAAAAGCTTGGCGGAAGCAAAACAATGAGGTCCAAGCAAAAAACGTAATTAAAACAGTCAAACACGGCGGTGGTAATGTCATTGTGTGGGGGTGTTTGGCGGCTTCTGGAGTGGGAAATATTGTCTTTATAGATGGAAAAATGAATAAGTGCTTTTATTTGAATATTTTGAAAGACAATTTGTTTCATAGTGTTGACAAGTTGGGCATGAATGGGAAGCCATTTTTGTTTCAGCAATATAACGACCCGAAATATGAGTTGTACTTCGTGCTGGAATGGCTTATTTACCATTGCCAACAGCTCAAAACACCTCCACAGTCGCCAGATATGAATGCTATTGAATATATTTAGCAATTATTGGAGAAAAAAATTCGGAGCCATCGCATTTCATCAAAAGATGAAAACCAAAAATAAATTAAAATTTTTTACACATGTGCCTAAACTTTTTTTCGTGTAAAATGGTGACTTTTTTGTTTTTTAATAACATAATACACAAAACAAAAATGAAAAATGAAATATTTTTTAAATTTTCAATAATGCCATAATATTTTTTTTTTTCGCTAGGTGGAAAAGTTATTTAGATACAAACTTTGAGAATAGCTCCAAAAATTGTTCAATCATTTGTCTGTAGTGTGCGCCGTTGACTGCAACTGTGCTACCTTAAAAAATACGGTCCTACGATTAATTGGACCGCTACTTCGCATCATGATGTAACCTTTTGCTTACGTTAGAAAAGCTTACATACAGGGTGTCCCAGACTTAGAGTACTATAATGTGGGGGCTGATTCCTCGTGATGAGACGAGCAAAAAATTGTATGGGTGGGGTGGTCGCAAATGCCCCCCTAGGGGGCTAGGAGGGAAAAACAAAAAATTAGGTGTCGTTACGTTTTAATCCATAGCTAACATATCTCTGCAACGATTAAAAAAAAACATAACTTTTTGAAAAGAAAATTAAATTTGCATTAAATTATTTTTGCAAAATTTTTCCATAAAGTCATAAACAAAAAATGTATAAGCACCTGAAGTCAAAAAATAGGTTTTTTTCTTTAAAAATTCAACTTTCAAGGCAATTTTTTCAGAAAGAAACCAAATGTTTTATTATTTTTTATGACGCAGTTTTTTTCCTTGGTCAATTCTCTAAAAATTTTCTAAAACCGTAACAAAAAATAATGTCTGCGTACTCTGAGTTGGAAAACATTATAACTCTACGATCGGTGAAAGAATGTGTCGATTCAGGCATGTGATGCACTTAATAATGAGAAATTGCTTTTTTTTCTTAATTCCGTTAAATCTAACTGTTTTACTAGTTATTGTAAGCAACAAAAAAAAAAAGTCGCCTTGCTTGCATTAAGTACCCCAGTGGGAGGAAAAAGTGGTAGAATCGGAAAATCGATATTATACGAAAAATATTATCTCTGAGGTATAAACTGAGGTATAAAGGTATGATGGATTTTTAGAGAATTGACCAAGGAAAAAAACTGCGTCATAAAAAATAATAAAACATTTGGTTTTTTTCTGAGAACATCGCCTTGAAAGTTGAATTTTTAAAGAAAAAAACCTATTTTTTGAATTCAGGTGCTTATACATTTTTTGTTTGTGACTTTATGAAAAAATTTTGCAAAAGTAATTTAAAGAAAATTTAATTTTCTTTTCAAAAAAGTATGGTTTTTTTTAATCGTTGCAGAGATATGTTAGATATGGATTAAAACGTAACGACACCTAATTTTTTGTTTTTCCCTCCTAGCCCCCTAGGGGGGCATTTGCGACCACCCCACCCATACAATTTTTTGCTCGTCTCATCACGAGGAATCAGCCCCCACATTATAGTACTCTAAGTCTGGGACACCCTGTATATTGGCTGAGTACTTATTTGAATCAGTGCCCGTTTTAGTTTTTAAAATTCGTCATCTTTGTAACTAAATGGAATATTAGTAAAATTTAAATGTAGACTAATAGTTAAGCATGAATAAAGGAAGTTACTTTATTTCATTTATCTATTTTTTAAGAATTTACAAAATAAAAACTAAAAATATTGGTACATTTAGGGTCACATTTATGGTGACTATTAGGTTGTTTTAATATTTTGTTTCCCTCCCTTGAAAAAAATTGAGCTAAAATTTTTGATCACGGAGCCATCAAGTGGGCTCACTTCCAAATAAACCACGACTGCATAATCCCAGACCTTTACTTCAGATCATTATCTTGGTAGAACCTTGCAAGTTTCTCGGCACTTTTTATATTCTGTGGAGATAAATTCTTTGATCTTGTTTGTAGTCTTAATAAATTTCAACTAATCCACGTCGGATGCAAACATACAGCCCTAAGCCATTGCTCTGCTACCGCCATGCTTTACTGTTGTTTTAAGGCCTTCTTTTTGTAGTTCTAGGTTTGGTTTCTGCCAGACATGCCATCGTAGCCAAAGTTGTCAAAATCCGACTCGTGCGCTAATATCACTGTGTTCCAGAAGTTGAAATCTTTACAAATGTCGTGCCTAGCAAAGACAAGTAGACTCAGTTGATTTTTCTTATGTGTCATTCCAGAAAAAGTGATACAAGTGAAAAGTATGTTAAAAAAAAATTAAAAGTAACGGCAAAATTTCTTTGTTATTTTAATAGTCAAATCATCCTAGCTTATTGCTGATTGTTTATTGCGCATTCAGAGAAATTTTAACTGCAAGCTTAAGTAGAGTATCAAGTGTTTGTTATGAGTCGCAATATCAAGTGCATAAACTTCTAGTTTTTCTAATAATAATTTTACAGCTCTTACTAAAACGCTCAAAAATGTTTTTAAACTATTAAAGAATTAGAATTTGTATTGACCATGTTGAGCTAATCTGCACACTGGTCTAGCTGCTTGAACATAAGATAGGAATCAATAGACCAGACATGCTCATCCAGTAGCTCATTTTGCTCACGTTACCCGCCATACAAATTTTTTTCTATCAAGAGCTTTGTCTTTGCGCTTATGCGAAAGCAAAACCACTTATAAAAAACAACACAATATAAAAAAAAAATTGCAAATAACAGCACCACAAGCCGCTGTTGACGATCTAACTTTGAATGCGTTAACAACAACAAGAAATGCATGCAAATTATCTCATTGCTTGTGTGTTAACGCGCACAGGATTTGTTTTTGTTCTTGTTTCTACATAATTTCATTTACATTTTTTTATTTTTGTTTGTTTTTTTCATTGCCAAAAGTAACGAAGCGCAATATTTTGTTTTTGATTTTGTTTTTTAAAAAGCATTTGCATTTTTGTAAAATTTCATGAGCTGCACTAACTTAGACCATAATTTTTTTATGTTTCCGTTATGTGAAATGTCCCATAAAAGTTGTGCATCCAGTTTCAAGCAGTGAATTTATTAAAAAAAGTTTTGATTTTTCATAATTTATTTTAATTTTGATTTTGATAAACTGCAAGAAATCTTTTTATGTTACCTTTAAAAGTAATATTGCTGTATTAGTGCTATTATGTGATAGAAATTTTTAATTTTTTTGTTAATTTTTGAAATTATACTTTTCAAAAGACAATTCAAAATTCTCAATTTTGACTTTTTCTCAAAAAATTAAAGGCAAAAACATTGTACTCAAAATAAATATGATCAAAAAAATTCAATTAACTCTTGTCATCTCTGTTATGGTCTTTTTTTTTAAAAAAAAAGACATATACACGAGTAATCTTAAAAGCAAACAGTTTGGCTTGGTTAAATTTTCATATCCTTGCTTTTTATTACTGGTATCTTCTTAAAGATCTTTTTATCAAAACTGAATTAGATATTTTCAGCAAAAAACACTAAAAACGCACAAATTCAAACCTAAGTCACTGTGCCAAGAACAACAACTTAAAAAAAAAAACACAGGTGCGTCGTTGGACACACTAGAGACAAGCTTCTTTGCAGTTTCATAGATTTGATAGTTATATGTTTTTTTTTTTTAATTAACTAACTTTTGAACTCAAAAAATTTATATAACATAAAATTAATAAAAAAAAACTCACCTTTATATTTTTACCAGTAAATTTTATTACATTTGATTATATCTTAGAATTGATGTTTCTTTTTTGAGTAGCAGGCACTGATTCAAATTAGATGTGAAAAAAATCATTCCTTCCAATTGCAAGGTGAAATGATTCTTCTAATGTTGATGAACCCAACAAACCAAACGATATCGTTCCGAAATCGAGATGATATCGCAAAGGTGATAATTTCTATTGATAATGATACACGAGACGATATCATTAAAAATGTTTTGAGATTTATATTATCTATATATGTGTCCAGCGGAATTATATCGAGAATTTTTAGAGTCTAGATATCGTTGTATAATAAATATACAATAATCCAAAAAACAGATCCCGCATGCTCCATTTCGATCAAAAAAAAGTTAGACGAGAAAAGGCACGCACGAAGAGTATGGCAATCAACTCGATATCCAAGAGATAAAAAACATTTAAATAAAGTTACCAAGCAACTAAAAGAACTCTTGAGGGTCTCTATGGAGGAACATACGCAAAAATATCTTTCTCAACTCGATGCCACCCTAGTAACAGACTATTCACTTTGGAAAGCTGTTAAAAATCTTAAAAGGCCTGTAGCGCAAAATACACCACTGCGTAAATCGGATCAATCTTGGACTAAAACAGACAGCGAAAAAGCTGAAACATTTGCAAATCACCTAAGCACAGTCTTCACTCCAAACTCAGAAGAATCGCCAACCAACACGCAAGATCTGATAAACTCGCTTTTAAACCAACCATATCAAATGGATATTCTCATCAAAAAGTTCAGAAACAACGAAGTACGTAGAGTTGTCAGAAATCTACAGTTAAATAAGGCCCCAGGGTATCTTATAACAGCAAAAACTCTTAAAGAACTGCCGGACGAAGGTTTCACCTTCTTAACCCAACTTTTCAATGCTGTTTTAACGAAAGGATTTTTTCCTCCTCAATGGAAGGTTGCGCAAGTCATTATGATCTTAAAACCTGGCAAGCAACCAAACAATGCAAAGTCTTATCGGCCAATAAGCCTCCTACCAATTATTTCTAAAATTATGGAAAAATTAATTCTTAAACGACTTATGCCCATAATCGAAAATAAGAATTTAATCCCAGCGCATCAGTTTGGCTTCCGAAGAAAACATAGCACGATAGAGCAAATCCACAGACTAGTTGAAGTGATACACAATGCCTTTGAAGCAAAAAATTACTGCACTGGTGCATTTTTGGATATATCCCAAGCTTTTGATCGAGTATGGCATGATGGCCTTTTGTTCAAAATAAAAAAAAATCTCCCGACAACCTTCTTTATATTAATCAAATCGTATTTAAGCGATAGACACTACTTCGTTAAGCAAGGTGACGAAGTAACGTCCCTGCATAAAATAAAGGCTGGAGTTCCCCAAGGTAGCATTATGGGCCCCATTTTGTATCTTTTATTTACTTGCGATCTTCCAACTCCCGATGGGGTTGTAGTTGGCACCTTCGCTGATGACACAGCAGCTCTCGCAGTTGACCCAGATTCAAAAACTGCTTCAGAAAAACTACAAAAAAGTCTTGATGATATTACTGAATGGCTTAAAGACTGGCGAATAAAGCCAAATGAACTTAAGTCAGTACAAATGACATTTACTACAAGACGTGGTACGTGCCCTTCTGTAAAACTAAATAATGTTCAGATTCCTCAAGTAAAGGAAACAAAATATTTAGGTGTCCACCTAGACTCTAAACTTAATTGGAAACACCACATTTTCACCAAACGTAAGGCCCTAGGCATTAGGCTAAGAAGTCTTTCTTGGATGCTAAACAAAAAATCCAAGCTATCTCTGGATAATAAGATACTATTACACAAAGTTGTTTTGAAACCTATTTGGACCTACGGCATTCAGCTGTGGGGGACAGCTGCAAACTCCAATATAGAGATATTGCAGCGTTTTCAATCGAAAACTCTGCGTATGATCGCTAACTGCCTATGGTATGTTACAAACGCACAACTGCACTGTGACCTCAAAATTCCAACAGTTCGAGAGGAAATAAGGAAAATCTCAACCCGCTACAAGGAACGTGTATTATCCCACCCTAACCACCTGGCGGCGACCCTAATGAATAACAGAAACGTGTTCATCAGACTTAAACGAAGGTCTCCACAAGATCTGCTTTTGTAAACTGATAAAACTTATTTATTACTTATATTACTTTGATTAATATTAAAATTGAATAATACGGATGCACCACTGGGTGTATACCGTCCAATGTTTATTATGCATGCTTTTTTATAGTTTTCAATGTATTAAATATTCCAAATATTACTTATTGTCTAACGACAGATCGTAATAAAGAAATGAATTAAAAAAAAAAAAAAAAAAAGATATCGTTGCGATATCGCAGTGCTATCGTTTGTATGCTATCGTGATGATACCGAGTACCTATTTATTATCGTTACGATATCGCAATGCTATTGTTATTATACTATCGTAATGATATCTAGTATTTGTTTAATGTAGATCTCGTTACGATATCGAAATGCCATTGTTATTATACACTATCATGATTATATCTAGAAAAAAAATTTTTTTTTTAAATTTCGATTTGGTTATATTGGTTCTATGTTCATGTCATACGCTGCTATGTTTCATTTTCACAGCATTCCATTCCCTAAACGACCGCATACTATTGTTATTAAGCAATTTTGACATTTGTACAAATCCTCCAAACTCTTCTGTGTTTTCTGTTATTTTTTACATTTTCTGTTTTTTTTTTTATATTTAATCTGTTAATTTAATTAAAGACTATTTAATCTGTATTATCGACTTAGTTTTGCTTATAAATATAAAATATAAAAACTCATCAGCTACAAGGAGGAAGGATGTCATCTACAAGATTGCAATGCAACATTATTTATCTGCAACATGAGCCATCCTGTGTTTTTCTGTTTAGTTTTTCCTCAATCAACAGCCACTTAGCTATTGTTATAATTTCAAAAATACTTTTCTGAACACTAAGACGATTTGTGCTGCTTTCTGAATGCAAAAATGGAGCAAATATTGGAAGTACACAAAAGAGGTATATTATAAAATATATGCCTGGAAACAAATTTTTAATTCTAAACAATTTTGTTTCATTTTCAGCTTGTTCCATGAAACTACAAAATAGCAACAGTAAACGAAACTATTTCTTTGTTTTTAATAAATAAACGAATAAAGTTAAAACAACTCATATCAGCAGATAAGCAAATATTTTTAATAATTCAATAAATAGTTTAGATAAGAAACCAGAAATTGGAAAAAATTAACAGAACAAAATGACGTAATATGAAACAATGAAAATAATATAAAATGTAGCTTAAACATATGAAATTATTAGATGTACTAAAATAAAGCTTGTATAAGCATTAAGAGTTAATTACTTTTGTAATATGTAGAAAGTTTTGCAAATATTGAACAAAAATTAACCATTGAATGAACAAACATTAATGAAAAAATAGAAATGATGGCAGCTATTTAAAAATGTAAAATAAAAAATATTCAATATTAAAAATAATTAAATGCATAATTTGTGGAAAAACAGGCTTAGTTTAAATGAATGTTATTGGAAAAAAAAAAACAATATATATGAAATACAATAATAATAACTTAAAATGAAATTCCAGAAAGGCAAAAATTTCTACTATGTAACAAAATAGCTAACATTTGAATACATTAAGCCTTAAGGCAATACAACATATGGCAATGTAACAATTGCAGAGTAAAACTTTTGGTTAAGCTAAAATGCTGCTTCATAACAAAAAAAAAAAATCACTGACAATTTTAAGTGCAATAGAACAAGTCGAAATGAAACACTTAAGTTTCATTTAGACATAACAAAAACTTACAAACAACGCAATAGAAACGAAAAATTTCATAGAAATGTTTTTTAACAACAATGGTTGTCCAAATAAATGTTTTTTAACTAACTGATTGTCAATTCCCGTTCTGTGAAATGATAAAATGAAAAAAATTTAATATGGTTTTTAATATTTTTCATCTTATATTCATTATCCAAAAAAAAAAAAAAAAAAACACTCCTAAAGAACGTATATTGGCAATATAGCGATAACTTGAAAAAAACTTTATTAAATTTTTTATTTTATTACTTCGTGGAACGTGAATGGCCCGTCTATTTGAGTAAGTCTCTTCACTAAAAGCTTATGCTTAAAAACTAATAGTTACAATATAAAAATAAGTAAATTTTTTTTTATTATTAACATAAATATCGAATGAAATTTTTACAAAACACAAACTGGACTCATAACTCAAAGCACAAAATGTAAATGAAACAATTTTAATGTATATGAAAATAATTGAATGTATAGGATATATAAATATAACTGTAAATAACTTGGTAATAAGTATTAGTTAAACTAAGCTATTAGCAATCAAAGTTAATTTAAGCAAATACTTTATTTATAGTTAAAGTTAAGAAAGAAGCCTAAGTTTGGTTAAAAATTTAAAGTTAAAAATTTGCTCGATTTATTTAAAAATTTTATATCTTATGTGTGTATTTTTTTAAAAAAATCAT
This sequence comes from Coremacera marginata, assembly GCA_914767935.1. NCBI lineage: Eukaryota > Metazoa > Arthropoda > Insecta > Diptera > Sciomyzidae > Coremacera > Coremacera marginata. The sequence goes on from OU612045.1 coordinate 157,826,787, forward strand.
CAAGCGTGACAACAATTTGACTTGCACATTATTTAAACACTACGTAAGCAAGCCTAAAAGCATTACTTCTTGCGTATTAAGTATTATATCAGAAGAGCTTTAAGCTTTAATCACTAAAAAACGCTGCACATGCAATTATATGAAAAAAGCTTAAAGTGAGTATAGTGCCAGCCTAATAGGCAGCTTAGAGCGACTGGATTATATCTGCAGCGTTTTTCAGCTCTCCTTCTCGGCTCGGCTCGGGGCAGCAACCTGCCGGCACTATAAAAGCGCTCTGAAGATAAGTTGAATTAATGCATAGTTTTGATTGCTGTGCTTTTTTTTATTTCAGTTTTTTTTTTTTTTTAAAAAAAAAAAAATTTTTTAAAAAAAAAAAAATCAGCAGCCCAAAAATCTGCTGCCCTTTAATCTCACATTTACTTTTGAATTTTGTTGCATTTTCACTTCATTCCATCATCAGAACTATCTTTTTATTTAATTTTCGCATATAAATACCGAAAGTAACGCTTATAAAATTGTATATGTTAAAGAGCTGTAAACCACACAAATCTACATTTATGCCTAATTATAGCAAAATAAATTTGCATCAAATCAATTCGTATATTTTGAACTTTGATGAAATTTTAGCAATTTTAAAATAATATTAAAGATATTGAAATCATCAAAATCACCAAAGTCACCAACATCACCAACAAAACAACATAACAACAACAACAACAAAAATAAATTGTATAAAATTCATATGGGTACGTCTGCTCACTGAGCAATATAGGTCGACTGCAGCGCCCAAAATAACCTCTTCTAATACTAAATGTGATAGTAGCAAAGTCTATTTTTGCATAAACAAAATGACAAAAAAAAAATGTTGAACCACAAACTGTAAAATAATTAAAAATAAAAGAAAACAACAATAATATAAAATAAAATACAAGTTTTATGCAATCTAGACTTTTAATTCATTGTAAACTAAAATTCGTATAAAAAAAAACAATAACACAAAACAGTAACAATTATTATAAGTAGCCTGTAAAGCATTTTTAATAAAGAAATTTTTTTTTTTTATTTTTTATTTAGTAGTTTTAAGCTATTAAGTAGTTAACGCAAAACTTGAAAAAAAGTTAAAGCTTCAAGAAAGCAATGCAAGTGATAAAGTTGTAATAATATGTAATTTAATAAAATATTTACTCGGCTAAAGTACTGTAATACATTTTTTTGTTTTTTGTAAAATATTTGATTATAGATTATTAACAAATTTACTCTAATGCAGCGAGTTAGAGAATGAGATCTTAATAGTTTTTCATAAACTTAAGTTGTTGCCAAAAGTTAGTGCTTAAATGTCGCTTATAATTTGTAAAAAAAGGCAGTATTTTAATATTTCGCTAAAGCGATATTGGTATTAAGAACAGCTCGAAGCAGTTAAGCTAAGATCACAAAGACTTATAAATCCAAGCAGTCCAGTAAAAAAGTTTTAAAAATAAATATTATCAATTGGAAAAACTTTTGATTGATTAAGTTCAATTTTCGTTCTAACGATAAATTCAAACACTACTTACTTGACAAAAATATTTTAAAAAATGTTTGTAAATGAAAAAATTTCACTATAATTTTTAAAATATTTTTATACTAAACATAAATCACCTTTAAGGGGAACATTTCTTTACTTTTTACATTAAAATTTCGTCAAAGCGATAAACATATTGAGCAGTTAGACCTAAGGCAGGAATATCTATTAATTTTATATAAGCCAATTATCAATAATTCACGCGCCTTACTGCAAGATATATGTTTGAGGAATTGAAAATGTTCTTTTACACTAAAATTTGCATTTTCGCTTATGCGATAATAAGCAACGACATTAAAATATGCTTTCAATAAAAAAACTGTTTCAATACTGATTTGCACGAAACCATTTCAGGTAATTGTAGACAATATCAAAATTTTCGCTTAAGCGATACATGCGAGAAGTTTGATTTTGCTCTGAGGCCTGCAAAATTAATAAGCCTCACAAAAGTGCAGACTGCTTCGCAGTTTTGTAAAACTAAATTGATTGAAAAACATTTTATCGTACGAGCGATATATATAAAGTAGTTCTTAGTTCATGGAAAAACGCAAATTTAATATTTTGAATAGTCAAAACTACTTTTCCAGTAAATTACAGCATAACAAATATTAGCAGCCATATTTTCGCTTATGCGATAGTAAGCAACGACATGAAAATATGCTTTCAATAAAAAAACTGTTTCAATATTGATTTACGCGAAACCATTTCAGGTAATTGTAGACAATATAAAAAATTTTCGCTTAAGCGATACATGCGAGAAGTTTGATTTTGTTGTTAAGCCTGCAAAATTAATAAGCCTCACAAAAGTGCAGACTGCTTAGCAGTTTTGTAAAACTAAATTGATTGAAAAACATTTTATCGTACGAGCGATACATATAAAGTAATTCATAGTTCATGGAAAAACGCAAATTTAATATTTTGAATAGTCAAAACTACTTTTCCAGTAAATTACAGCATAACAAAAATTAGCAGCCATATTTTCGCGTATGCGATAGTAAGCAACGACATTAAAATATGCTTTCAATAAAAAAACTGTTTCAATATTGATTTACGCGAAACCATTTCAGGTAATTGTAGATAATATCAAAATGTTCGCTTAAGCGATACATGCGAGAAGTTTGATTTTGTTCTGAAGCCTGCAAAATTAATAAGCCTCACAAAAGTGCAGACTGCTTAGCAATTTTGTAAAACTAAATTGATTGAAAAACATTTTATCGTACGAGCGATATATATAAAGTAGTTCTTAGTTCATGGAAAAACGCAAATTTAATATTTTGAATAGTCAAAACTACTTTTCCAGTAAATTACAGCATAACAAAAATTAGCAGCCATATTTAAGCTCAGCATAACAAATATAGTTTAAGCGATAAATTAAACACTATTTCAATTTAGTGCAGTATGTTAAAGTTTTAATGAGCTAATAAAAACCCTCAATATAAAAACATAAACAGAGAGGTAAATACTGAATTTTCAATGGTGAACATTTTTTCGCTTAAGCGTTAAGTGCGAAAAAATTAAAACAATTATAGGGATTAAAAGTAAATTTATGAACTAAAACTTTGAGTTTGTTCTAAAGCTATAAATATCTGAGTAGTTGAATATTACTTAGCAATTTTGTGGGGCTAAATTCCATGAAAAATAAAATATTGTATCAGCTATAAATAGGAGAAAAAATTAAAGAACTGGGGGGAAAAACAATGATTTTATACTTAAAATAATCAAAAATACTTTTCTAAGCAATTTTCATTTGCGAAAACTTTTTCAGCCAGATTAAAGCTTAGTATTACAGAAATCGTATAAGCGATAAGCATATCAGAATTTCCATTTAGTGCATTATGCTGAGGTATTTTTGAAATAATTAAGCCCTTTACATAAAAACATAACCAGAGGTAAATGATGAATTCTTGAAGATGAAGACTTTTTCGCTTCAGCGATAAATACGAGCAACTCAACTATTCAATTAAGAAATTATCATATAAGAAAAACTTATCAGTCAGATTAAAGCAGATACCTAGTAAGCGATAAATGTATCAATACCCAACGTAGTGCATTATGCTGAGGTACGGGTGGTCTCAGAAGTATCCGACCTGACGTATAAATAGCGGTTGTTGCTATAAAAAATTGGTCATAGTAATGTATAAGCCCAAACAATATCAAAACCGTGCTAGATTCTGCTCTAGGGGAGCCTACTTCTTCGTTTACAATAGTAAACTATTGGGTGGCAGCGTTTAAACGAGGCCGCACGAGCTCCAAGACGTGCATCGCAGTGGCCGACCAAATGAGGTGACCGCATCAAAAATGCTAAAGAAAATCCAATTCAAAAAAGGGCGAAGACAGTTCTATCTGCATCCAAGGTCATAGCGTCAGTTTTGTGGGATGCTCGTGGATAATTTTCATTTTTCAACTTCAATAAGGAAAAACAATCCACGGTGAGTAATATGCGAACTTATTGCAGAGATTGAGTGATGAAATCAAGAAATAATGACATCATTTGGCGAAAAAGAAAGTGTTGTTTCATCAAGACAATGCACCAGTTCACACATCCACTATCGGGGTGGCCAAAATCAATGAATTAAAGTTCGAATTGCTTCCACACGCACCCTAAATCTGGTAAATAAGATTTAGCCCCCTCGGATTATTTTCTATTTCCAAACTTGAAAAAAAGTCACGGTGGTAAAAGATTTGCCTACAATTATTGTTGAGCCAATAAAAACTTTGACATAAAAACATAAACATAGTTGAACGCTGAATTCTTGAGTGTTTAAAGAAAAAATATTCGCTTAAGCGATAAGATCAAAAACTTCAACTTTTTATAAAGTAATTAGGTTAGCTGAAGACTGCCAAATTATATATGGAATGAAGAATAAGCCTGTGAGTAAAATTTACTAATACAACATATTATCGCAAAAGCGATAAGAAGAAAATATTTCAAAATACAACAAAAATTATAAATTTTGAAAAAAATTTTGAGAAATGTTATCCATTCAGATAAAAAGACTCATGAATTGCAAAAGAGTTGAGTTTATTTTATTTTCCATTTTACATTTTATTTTTATCGCTTAAGCGAAATTAAATTAAAACATTATTTCTGCTAAGGCTTTGATATTAAACTGAACCTTAAAGTAATTTCTAAAATTATATTTGGTGTGCAGCAATGGTTTTTGTAACTGCTATATGGCTTCAACGAGAAAATATCGTTTGCGCGATAAAACTTTAAAAATTCAAAACACTTTAAAAATTTACGAATTTTAGCTATATTACTTCACGAAAATATTTAAATACTATCTGATACTCTATAGCAGCATGCATTGTTTAAGCGATAATGTAGTTCGACTTAAATTACTCGACCCTAACATAATTTTAAATAGAATTAAGTTTATAGCCATTAATAATGCTTTTGATCAGCTCAATTGAACAATGAAATATTATTATATCCTGGCTTCTTTTATAGAATATGAATTAAAAAAATTTATTTTCGTATAAGCGATAAATTAAATCATGTTCTCAAAAAGCTGTATGTGGCATTTTATTACTCTCTGAGGTTTGCCATTGTCTGCAGAGAGAGATAAAGGTCGATCAGAAAAATGATTTTTATTAAAAAAACCCTTTTAATTCAGATGGGATTTAAACACGGGTCTTCTTTGGCATACGACCCACGCACTTAACCGTTTAGCCGCGATCGTTACACGAATATATTTTTAGGATATGTTTCTTTTAAATAAATAAATAAAAAAAAATAATATATTTTTAGGTGCTTTAAATTGAAAGAAACTCAAAACTTGTTTTTGAACAAAAAATTTATCATTTAAAGTAGTATATTAAAGCCTACAACTACACATTCTTCAAAATTATCACTTGAACGATTTTTATTTGAGTGCCTTTTTCAGTGGCTATTCATCAAAATTTTTGAAAAAAATTCTATAAACATTCATACTTTAATAGCATATATCGCTTAAGCGATAAATTTTATTTGCAGTTTATTAAGTAAATTGTTAAGGAAATATTACCATCTCGCTTATACGGTTGTGCTCATGATATTTGTCACATAGTGTCCCGTAAATATTCACTTTGATCGCTTGAGCGATAACACAATATAAATATACTTGAGCTTGCATTATTAAGTAAATATTTCCCTTTTCAATATTTAATTTAGGAAAGCAGTTTGAACGCCTAATCCTAATGGTCGAAAAGATTTATCAGAAATTAGCTAAAATATTTCGCTTAAGCGATAAATTGAAAAAATTAAAGGTAAATAAAGACTATAGATAAAACGATTGATAATTAGGGTGAGATTAAAAGGTTATGACAGCAACAAAGGCGATATAAGTTAACTTTAAAAGATGTGCTGCAAAAAAACTTCTATTGAAAACAGCCTCTAATATTCGTATTAATATACATTTAAATATTTTCAGTACAAACGAGAATAGTTTTCACTAAAGGTTATAAGAATTATTAAAATACAAAATGGTAGACCTTTTGACATTAATTGCATTATTTTGGGCGCATATAAAATAAGATTCTGAATGTTGGCAACACTTTAGTTTATTTAATACTTTAAAATATTTTAATTTATAAACTTACTTATTAAATGTAAATACTTTTTGACTTAAGTAAATGTCTATTAAATAAACATACCAACGTACTACATACAAAATAGTTTACTAATATTAACAAATTTTTTAGCATTAACAAATTAAACTTGTATATTGAAAATGATCAAAGAAATGAAGCAACAACTCAATAATATTAGCTATTAGTATAGACAAAAAATAAATATTTACAAATTTGTAAAATACTTGCTTGATACTTGAAGAAAAAATATTAGTCAATGGTTTGAAACTAAACTAAAGAAATCGATGTGTGGGTGTGTGTGTCTCAGCTAATTAAGAAATAAAATGTGGACGGTTTATTAATGCAATTTCCATGTCCTTCAATTAAGAACTAAAACTTCAATAAAGAGGCTAAGAAAAGACGATAAAGACTGACAGGAATCTCAGTTACTAATTGAGGGTCATAGATTAAAAAATGACCAAGTCCAAAAAGATTGAGTTTTGTTTTTTGTCATAAGTTTTTATTAGATTCACTATTTTATATGTTAGTAAAGAATTCTGCAATTTAACATTTTATTTACTTTTTCTTAAATTTTACTAATTTTATAAATAAAATTATAATATGAAATTATAATAACATGAAATTTTATAATTATAACATTATAATAAAGCGGTGTTAACTTTATCAGGTCGCATATGGTAGCTGCACTAGAATTTCTAGGCACACTAATTAGACATTCTTATTAATAGATCCCAATTAGTGTATAAAAAATGGGAGCGTCGTCATGAGTGGGACATCTTATTTTTTTTTTATCTATAATGTTATTTGAGTTTTGAATACCACTGAAAGTTATAGTATACCGTTGAAAACTACAAACTTAAGATACACCTTTGCAGCGTTCTACTTTTTAAACTCTTTTTATCATTTTGTGCGCTATTGAAACTGTTATTTTTTAATGTATATATTTATATATTTGTAACACAATTACTTTGGTTCGGTAATCGGTTGGTAATCGCTTCGGTAATATGTTGGAAATTACTTCGTTAATTGATAATTGGTTGGTAATTGCTTTGGTAATGAATTGGTAATAGCTTCGGTAGTCGGTTGGTGACAGGATCGGTAATCGGTTGGTAATCGCTTCGCTAATTGGTTGGTAATCGCTTCCGTAATTAGTAACCGGTTAGTAATCGCTTCCGATTGGTTCGGTAATCGGTTGGTAATCGCTTCGGTAATAAGCACCGTAATCGGCTGATAATCGCTTCTGTAATCAGTAATTGGTTCGGTAATTGGTTGGTAATTGCTCTGGTAATCGGTAATTAGTTCGATAATCGGTTGGTAATTGCTTCAGCAATCGGCCTGGTAATCGGCAATCGGTTCGGATATCGTTTCGGCCGTCGGTTTAGTCGATGCTAGGTAATCCCTTAAAAGGAATGCTGTACAGAAATAATTTCTGTTACGCTAACAGCGTAATGATACAGCTAACAGCGTGATGATATCACTCACAGCGTGATGACAGTGTGATGACATCGCGAATATATAGTTTTGCTCTCTACAAAAAACTGGTCAACACTCCTAGAGAAGTTTTCACTTCAATAATAAAATCAACTAAATGCCATTGATTAACATGCAATAACAAAAAATATATACAAATTTTATAATTTTACGATAAAATTAATGTCCACATAAAAAACCCGATTTGAAGTGTCCAATACATGACGTATTTTCTCGCCCGTTCATGACAAAAGGAAACCATTTCCTGGACTAACATATTTTTTTAACTCACTTTTATTATGGAAATTATCTTATTTGCTAAAAATACAACCAATTCAACAAAGTTCAAAAAAATTTCCTTTTTATTCTCTAAAAAATATTCACTTTAATTATACAAAAAAGAAAAAATGTTTGGCACATTAATAATAAGTTAGTTTTATCTTTCCAAATACTACTCAAAAATGCGCTAGCACTGTTCAATGGCAGTCAAAATATCAGTGAGAAATACATTTTTTTCCCTGTCCCGTTCATGGCGATGTCCCACTTATGGCCACATAGCCCCACCATATCTAGTCTGTTCATTCGGCCAAATTTGGGTTTTGAATTCTGAACTTAGATCCGTATTCCATAAAAATATAAAAATTTTTCACTCCTACAATGGAAGAGATATCAGATTATAACATCTTCAAAGTCCATGAAATATTTTTATAACTAAAAACTAAAACATAGTGTTAATTTTTTAGCTGAGACAAACACCACTTTTCTATGACACCGCCTCTATATTTGTAAAAATTTGCTCTCATTGTATAAACTAAATAGAAGATTTTTTAAATTTTAATGGTACTTAAATAGAAATAAAATGCTTGTTACATAGGCCATTCAATAAGATCTATATTAACCAAAAACAAAAACAAAAAAAAAAAAAATTGTAAAAAAAAAACAGAGCAAAAGAATGACAACAAAACGACGAAGCACATAAAAAAAAACGTTTACAAGAAGTTATAAGAAATAGAAATGAAGAATGCAAAATAAACTTTAATATTATAAAGAAATGTGATATTAACGAAGTGCGTTGATGTTATGACGATAACGATTATTATAAATAGAAGAAATAAAAAAAATAACACCTTAAATTAGTTATGTTTAAAAATTTTAAATTATAAATGTAGAAGATACAATAAAAACAAACAGCTGAACAAGAAACTTTAATAAAACACAAAAATAATAAGATGAAAAACTTAGAAAAACTAACAGAAAATTAATTTAACTCAACTAGCTAACTCTAAAATACTAACTCGAAATAAATTCTGAAAATTTATAGTTAAAAAGTGAAGAAGATGAAGATGAAAAAATGAAGGAACGACAAAGAAAACCTCCCGCCAGCATATAAATGGTGTGATAAAAAAAATTTAAAAAAATATTAATAGATACACATATTTATTTATATACAATTATGCTTAAATATATATCTTAAGATATATTAACAGTATATATCTATAAATATATATGTAAGCATATATTTGAAAATAGGTATTATAACAAATTTAAAAAAAAAACAATTTAAAAATTGAGTAAAAATGCTAATAAAAAGCATGAAATACAATACAAAAGAGAACAGAACTCAAAACATTTTCAAATTTGTAATATTAAATAACAAGCATAAAAACAACAACAACAATTACAATAGCAACAACAACATAACTTACAATTTCTCTTTTATACTTTTATATGTTAGAAGATGAACCAATTAAAAAGCTTAAACAATGAAGAAGAAGCCGCATAAGCGAAACCGATATTAGAAAAGAACATATTAAATAATATTAGAAATGAAGAAAACCAAAATAAAGAAGAAAAAAGGACGAAGAACAAAAAGTAAAAGAGAATAACAATAATATTTTGCATATATGGTGTAAGAAAAGAGAATTCAAGAAAATAAACAATAAGTTAGGGGAAAATATAAACATGCAATAAGCGTTGTTTTTACAATTTTTGTTGTCTTTTTTTTTAAATGTTGAGAATGAAATGTTGAAGAGAAAATAAAAGAAAAAATATGAAATATTTGAAAAGAAATAAAGAAATAAAAGCTGAAAAGAGAGATACACAAATCATAAGGAGCTTACATGAGGGGCAAAACACGTAATAGAAAGAAGCAACAAGAAGCACAAAAGCAAAATAGGCAAACTGAAAATATAAGAATTGACATAAAAAAACAGAATATATAAAAAATTGTTAAAAAGAAAATTCAAGCTTAAATTCAATCCAATAACTAAGCGCTACTAAAATTCTAACTTATAAACCGAAAATTTAACCAGAAAATAGAAACATATTGAAAAAAATTAAGAAGACGAAGAAGATAAAAGAAAAACTCAAAAAACATAACCGTCAACTTAGTGTTAAAGAGAATGTAAAAAATTGGCATTTTAAAAATAAAAGCGATGGAAGAGAAATAAAAAGTTAAGTTAAAAGTTTAAAGAACTTGCGTCAAATATGGAAAACGATGTTTTATCAGGGATTTAAAAGGAAATTTTAAGTGAAGGTGTTTTATTTTTTTTTTTTTTTCATAATTATTGTTTTTCACATTGTTTTATTTACATAATTTATTGTTTTTTACAATAAACTTTCATATCATTGAAATCATGATATGAATTTTGAAATTATAATTATTTTTATTTTTTTTTTTTTTTTTTTTTTGTTCGAAAAGTAATGCAGGTAGAATCAGTAAATTTTTGTGGCATGTTTATAGAAATTTGGCATATTTGTGTTAATATCTACATAAACAACAATTCGATAAGTTTTTAAGCATCAGATCTCATACGAACTTTCAAAAAACTTACTCAAAAAACTTTTACTATTTAATTATAGAAACAGTTTTTTTTCTCGATCTCGATCGAGAGAGTTTTGGAATATGTATTCATTGTCAACTACAATGCCCAAATCTTGATTGCTCTACTCTACTTCGGTCAACTTTGAACTTTGCTTAATAATGTTTTTTATTGTTTTTACACACTTTAAGGCACAGAAAATTTTTAGTAGGACTACATACCATGTATGTTGGAATGAAGTGTGCGAAATTCTAATACATTCGTCAGGATAAATGTTACAATCTTGTCCTAAATCTTAAAGTGAGCAGTAAATATTTTATCTAAAATATCTGACCACTTTTGTTTTCAAGCTCTTGCCCCATTCTTATTCTTATGGACATTTCATTAACATTTCATTTCATTGAATATTGACATTTCAAAACTATAAATACAACCTGTAGCATATTATTAAATTTGCATTATTGGCGTACAATTTCTTGCTTTTAATATTTCCAATAGATGTCGTCAAAAAAAGTATAGACCCTTAACACACAATGGGCTTCCAGAGGTGACTACAACATATCTCGTGGGATCTGGACGGAGCTAAATGATATAGTAAATGTTTTTAGTCAAACAGTAAATCCGAATTTTTGTTGGAGTTCTAACAGGTCTTGTCCCTTAAGGTAATGGCCAAAAGGGTGTGCGCAGCAAAGTCAGACTTCTGCCGGAGCTGCAAGATTCATGAAAAAATAGCTACAATAACTCAGCTTCTACGCACTTCTACGCACCGAGAGAAAAAAACCATAGTAAAAACATACAAGTTGGCTTTTTTGAAAGAAAAATGTACTGAGTGGCAATACTAATGTGTTATGACAAAAGTATTTGTGCAGAGAATTTCATGCCTGATCATGCAAGAACTCAGGCCTGACCTTCTTTTAAACAGCCCTGCTTTTACCATGTGTCCGCTTCTTTAGACCTGAACTTTGGTAGTACTTTCTTCAAATGTTCATCTATGATTTCTAGTCTGAATATCAATTTTTTTTTCAAATTCAGATATGAAATGTGGCCTGAAATAAAAGAGGATTGATTTTTAGTTTAATTTCTGGTTAGAATACAGGTATGTTAAAATGAAGCCTGAAATATATTTTAATTTCAGCCTTAAAATTGTAACTGACTAATCGAGGCATGATTAAATATGTTTAGAAATTCAATCCTGAATTCCAGTCTGACTATTGGAGGCCTGAGCGAGTTTTCTGCAGGAATGGTTTTTGAATGAAAGCTTTGATAATTTCTACGAGAATAAATTTTACGAATTGCAAAAAATAGAATTTTGTAAAATTGAGAAAATTCTTGTAAAAGTACCCAAAGGTTATGTATAAATTTTGCTTTAGTCATCACTTAAGCTTATGTAAAACTTTGTAAAATGAATTGGATAGAACGGATATATGTTAAATTTTGTACAAAATATCGACAATTTGTAGTTCAAATGAAATTCGATAGATCAACAAATAAAACATGGTTGTGTTATCCAAGTACTTAGAAGGCACCAAACTACCGAAGCCATTGAATAAATTAACATAAGAAATGAAATTGGCGATAGGACTGAACCCTGTGGTATTCCGTACTCCTGCGTTGATGGCATGCTTAGTAGAGGAAACGCCGATGACTACAACATGGATAGTTCCATCCTTAAGGAAGCAAAAAAATCCCAAAATATTTTTCATATTTGTTTGAACAAATCAGGGCAGTTTTCAAGGAACAGTAAGGTTTTGATCATGCTTTTCAGGTCTAAACTCCACCCTGATAAGGTCTTACGTTTTCTGCTGGGATAATTTAAGACTGGAAGTTTGGCTAAAAACAAATCTTACGTTTTGTACTGAATATTGAGGCAAAGTAGGCAGAAAAATATATTTTGGCAGAGCAAAAACAAAAAGGACAGATTACTGTGGGTCAAACTATAGCTACAAAATGGTAATTTTTACGTTTATTCTAATATGTTTGTGATTAAGCTGGTGAAAATTGACGTACATGTCTTTAGTCTGAACGAAATAAATTTTCTGTAAAAAAATTGAAATAGAACTCTTTTGAATTTAAATAAAATTTTATTCCCATTGATTAATAATAATCTTAGTATATTGATTTAATTTGATTGTGTTTCGGAAAGCTTAAGTAGAATTAACTACTTTTTATTGAATTTAAAAAATTTTTTTTTTAAAAGTAGCACATGTTCAAAATATTAAGGAAAATAGGCCTGACTGTTTTTCAAATATTCTATCTCGATATGCAGTTGTATCAACAAAGCAAAAATTGCTCTTGTTTACTTAAAAAATCATAGCAAATTTCATATAATATCACGAAAAACCTATTACTTTTCGAAAAAATTTTCTTAACTTGCACTTAAGTTATAATTATAATGATTTTTTTCATTTTTTGTTTCTTTAAAATTTTGTTTCAAAATAAACAGCCGCCCAAGGGCCTTCATGAACTAAATTTTACTCTTAAACATTCAAATTTTTAAAGAGGTTATGTAAAAAAATAATATTAAAATAATTATCAAATAAAACTTTGAAACACAATAACAAATAAAACTATATTATAATAGCTTTTAAATTATACTAAATATTTATTGTAATAGAATATATAAAATAATGCAAAATTTTATAGCAAATTTCATAAAAATAAGTAAAAAAAAATAAAAAAAAAACCAACATTCATATAAATTTTTGATGTCTATGTTATTGAAAGCTACAGCAACAAAAAAAACCACTTATTTAAACCTAATAACTAAATAATCGAATATTAAAAAATTATATTGCAACAAATTTTTATTATTATGTGTATTCAGAGAAAAAAAAAAAAGAAACAAAATTATGTAAAACCAATCCAACAGAAATAAAACAATAGCAAGCAACAAAAAATTATTTTTAACAAAAGCTAGTTAAACAAAAAAGCAGCTATAACAATTTATGCATACAATCTACAAAAAAAGAAAGTTCTTACAGACCTAGATATTTATTATATAAGCCTACGTAGAAAAAAATTCAACAGTTTTAAACTAATTCTTAAATCAAAAAACAGTGCTCAAAAATTGGGTAGAAATAATAACTATAATATGGATTGTTTTATTTGTATATCAACAGAACACATTAAAAGAGCAAATTCACATAAACAAAATAGAAAAAAATAGTTTTGCAAATGATTTAAGCACACAAAAAACAGAACACTTTAGACAGATTAAATAGTAAAGAGTTTTGAGAAATGCTTCAGAGAACTTTTAATAAAAGGTTTTTTGACTAACACGCTTATGATTTTCAATTTAGATGTGAAAATTTTTAACCTAAAATGATAAAAAATGTTTAATTATAAACTTGTTGTAATCTAGCAAGTAACCGGTTGCGCACATAAAAATTAGTAGCACTAAGACTATGCGAAAGCTCTGAAAGCTCTGTCGTATGACTTCGAAAGCACTGTAGTAAAAATGCCGTCAACAGTCAGGCATCAGCTCAAACTGTTCCTTCTTAACCAACTGGGAGCCAGCATAGGTTATTTTGTGACAGTCCCAATAACAAAATTAATTCAATAATATTAATCTTCTGAAGCATTTCGAAAAAACAAACCAGTTAAACCAAACAATCAAACATTCATTCATACATAAATTTCTAAAGAAAAACACATAATTTAATTTATCTAACTCTTTATTTAACTTTTGGCAACTTTTAAGCTTATAAAACTTTTCGCAAAAGACTGACTTCAAAAGCAAATATTTAATATTAATAAATTTCTTTTGTTACATACACATTTATAAAAAATAAAGGAAAAAATATATATATGTGCAACTTTAATTTGACAAATTTTGAGCTAAAATTAAGACAAAAACAAAAAAGAACATTTCTGTTTGGAAAAAATCAAGTTTTGCTAATTTTCAAAAAGAAAAAACTTTATATATAAGGTTTCGCCTATTTTTGCATATCAAGGAAAGAAGAAAACAAAAACAAACAACACGATAAATTATGAAAAATTTAATAGATAAACTTTAAAAATATTATCATATGAGAAATATATACCACAATTATTAAAAAAAAAAAAAGAATACAATACAAAAATACAATAATATAGCATTTTTTTAATTCCATTCTGTGTGTTTATGTGTAGCATGATAAATAGTTTAATATTACAAAAAATAATTGAAAAAGCAAAATAACAAAAACAAAAACCAACCATCTTGCGAAACATAGAATCAAAGCAAAACTATAATAGAAATATTAAAAATATTTTATTTATATAAACTATATATCTATAAATACATAGGTATTAAATTTCAGAAACTCCCTGCATTTATTCTCTACCTAACGCTATTAAATTGAGTCTATTAAGAAATAATAAATTCCTATTTTCTTATATTATTTAAGCTGAGCTGAAAAAAAAAAATATTTAAAAGATTACTTTTAAAAACAAGTAAGACTTATTCTTAATTTTGTTAAAATTTATTTAAACTTGCTTATAAAATATTTCCAACAAATTTTGAGAGATGTTTAAATGCCCATTTAAAGCATTAAGTGCAGCATTTTTGCGAAAAAAAGAACCGCCTGGATGCACTTATGAGCACAACTTAATTATTTATTCAAGCATTTAGCTGTGTCAAATGCAAGCTATTAATTATCTTAAAATAAATTTAAGTTTACTTAATAATTTCTTATATCTTTACTATAGCTCAGCTCTCACTCAGAAATGTATCTTATACTCAAGCTATCTATCTATCTATCCCCTCTATCTTTTTCTCTTACTCATTTTCTCTTACTCCCTTTCTATCTATCTAACCATCTATCTCTATTAATTCTATAGATAAGTAACTCTTTTACTTAATCTCTCTCAGTTGCTCTCCCATATAATGTAAATGTGAGCATAAAAGCGAAAGAACTCTCAACAAATGTGAAAACAAACGTAAATTTAATTAAAAAAAAAAAAGCATAACAAAAGGATATGAATTAACTTTTAATAAAGAAAAATAATAGGATTATGTATTTTGAAAACATATGAAAGTTATATGAAACAATTTTTTAGTCATATAAGCAAAATATATAAAAACGAAAATAATAAAAAACACATTATAAAAATGAGAAAAACCAAAGTATTAATATATGAATATTATGAATAACAGTAATAAAATAAAAAATAAATATGAAATTATTAACAAACTTAGCATTTTTACTGCAAGATTTTTAAGACGTACCAATTAGTCGTGTATGGATATTAATTATTTAGATATTCCATAAATAACCCTCCGATGAGTGACAGTTCTGAACTTCACGGCCGTGTGAAAAAGTCCCTACGGACCTTTTTTGTAAATCATGTTTTTTTCATATAAAAAATTTTTTTTTTATTGTTTATAACTAAATTGTACATACAAAAATAATTTTTTCAATTTTTTTAATTTTTTTTTTTTTTTGCTTGAATTTTCTTAAGACTATTATAAAAAAGTTTAAAAATTATTGTTGTTGAGCGTGTACTTCTTGTCCCCCGCCTTGTGCGCAAGTGTTGCAGCGATGTAAAAGTGTGCTATGTTCTCCGCAAACAGCGTTGCCGCAGCCGAAGCAGTGTGCCCGCGTTTTCCGCTGCCGCCCGTACTCAGAACGGCAAAGGCGACATGACGGTCTACTTGACCTAGCCGCAAACGACGGTGCATTGCCTTCCATCGGTCTTGGTAATACCTGAAATGAAAAGAAAAATAAAAAACAAATAAATATATATTCTATTCTTGAATTTGAAGATGTTTTTCTTACCCTGACATCGAATGCTTCCATCGCATTGCGTATCCTTGGATATGAGGTTATAGGGTTGTTCAGGGCACGTTCTTCGATATTTGGTGTGGCCAATTGTTTCGTTAGCAGTAACAAGAACGACCACCGTCTGTCACTCCTTTTTATAGGCTTCATTTCGTTGTAAATCGTAAAAGCAGCAAATGCAGCGACGTCCAGCATATTATAAAACATGGCCTACGGCCATTGTGTTGCTCTTTTGCAGCTGTAAGTGCCTAGCATTTGATCCATGGTATCAACGCCGCATTTGTTGGCGTTGTAATCTAATATGGCATAGGGCTTCCGCTTCTCGGTTTGCTCGTCAACGAGGCAGGTGTAGTGCATTGTGGAGAGCACGTTCACCACTTTATTTTTTTTCGGCACGGTTGAGCATAACGCTATATCCCCTTCGTTGAACCCAAATAATGTACTATTGATGGTGCGCTTCGGGTTCTTCTTGAACTCCTGTGGAATGAATGTTTTGTTGTAGCGCACTGTACCAACATATGCGGTCTTCCTCCTCAACAAAATACGCGCCAAGTCAAGAGTGGTAAAGAAATTATCCGCGTATATAGTACGGCCAGCATCTAAATATTTTTCCACAAGATCCAGCACTACCCTTCCAGATCCAGTTCTGCCCTTGGTTTATCTCCCGTTGTTGGTTTGGCAGTTTTCCAGAATATACCATTCCCTTCACAGGATAATAACTCTGTGAGTCGCATAACCACCATACTTTCAAACCATACTTAGCTGGCTTTGACGGAATATATAGTGTGAAGCGGGTGCGGCCTCTGTAAGGGAACAACTGCTCATCAACTGTTAGTGCTTCATGAGGAGTGTAAGCTGCTGCCAAGTTATGTTGCAACATTTGCCAAATATCGTCAATAGCCGCAGTTTTGCTGTTGATGAGTCGCTGTTGTCGAGTATTTCCATTGTCGAATCGAATAAATTGCTTTATACACATGAAGCGATCGTACGACAACGCAGCTTTGTATATTGGGCAACGCGTCGCGCCCCATAATTCCATAGCTGGTTCATGGTTTGATCTTGTGAGTCCAGCATACAAAAGAATAGCTACAAAGGCGTCAAACTCTTTCACTGCCACTGGCTTTCACTCCTTTTTCTTCGTGGGATTCGCCAAATTCCATGCAGCTGTAACCTCCCTGCCTTTACGATTTGTTTCACGTAGCACTAAGTGTATTATTTCCTCTGTCATGATTGAACGCATTATTGTATAGGGGTCGTGTATATTTCCTGTTGGTCCTGGTTTCTTTCTTGTGAAGTCGACCACGTTATGATTACGAGTGCGTGATGTTGGTGGTGCTTTTTTACTCCATTGGGTGCCATCTTTACCAATATAGTAACTTTCATTCGTTTCCTGTCCATCATTTTCTCCTCTTCATCATCGTCGTCATCAGTATCTTCATTTAGCTCGACGTATCCTTCAGTTTCGGCATCTGACTCTTCAGCAGGTTGGTATGTGCGATCTTCATCATCCTCAACTTCATAATTATCAATTGCAGCAATATCAATTTCTTCATCCATGTCTTCGTCCATAAAATCAGCAAATCTACTGTCAGCTGCACGCCTTTCATCCGCAGTCATTTGCTGGTAACGTGTACTACGGCGTTCAACAATTTCAGCAACGTCCAAATTACTTGCATCTGCCATATTTATATTTTTGTTTCTATCACACACGATTTTACTCTTCGCTGTCTAAACTTTGACTGATTTGGTTTACGAAACTACAACTTCTTTTATACTCTTTCGTACGTCTACCTAAACTCAAAGACATTAGGGATGATGATAAAAACAAAAAATTCTAAGAACAAAAATACTAAGAACAAAAAATACTAAGAACAAAATACTAAATACTACTAGTAGTATAAAATTAGAATATTGTGCCTTTCCTTGAAAGCAATAAAGTTCATGTCTTCGAATTTTTCTTAGAATTTTTTGTTTTTACCATCATCCCTAATGTCTTTGAGTTTAGGTCTCTGTGTTCAGAACAATTAAATTATGTGTTGAAACAATAAAAAAATTATAATGATGCCCAAAAACATGCATTTATTAGTGAAATTCAGTACAAGGTCCATACGGACCTATTCACACGTCCGCGTACTATTCTCACTAAAACCTCAATAACTCCTAAAGTAATGATCCGATCGGCTTGATTTTTCCAAAAGATGCGCAACAAAATACTCTTGGAATACAGAGTAACTGGGGGGGGGGGGGGGGGGGTTGTAGTGGCCAAAGTAGGAGTAGTTTCAGTTTGAAAAGGCAAAAAGGTCCCTAGGGACCTTCTCACTCATCGGAGGGATAATAATGAAGGTTCATATACTGCTTCTATTGGTGCTATGCACAAATATTCAGAACATTTCATCCAATATTGAATTTTTGTGCTGATGTGCTTGTCTACTAAAGATTCTATTCAATACAGCTACAGATTGGCTTGATCCTAGAATTTCAAAACATGGATGGTAGTAGGATGGTAAGTTGGTTAGAAGAAAAAGTGAAAAGATTTTTTAAAATAAATTTTGTCTTCTAGCAGAAGAATTCGATAGATATTTACTTCAATTATTACTTAAATATTTGCTTTTATGTATTCCCCTTAAAACAGAGTAGCAACTTGCTGCAGATCACGGCCTGAACTTTGGGCTAACGTAGTCTCTGCCATCATTCTGTTAATCGAGGAGCATACTGAACGTTTTTTTGTTCTAACTCATAACTGGTGTAGTGCAGTAGCGAAGACATTTTTTCTGAAATAGTATCGAAAACGAGTTTGTTGCGAATTTGGCGCTATTTCAGGAAATTTTTAATATATATCGACTTCCACAGAAATATTTTAAAATTGTTGAAATTGGGCCTTAATCAAAAATCTGTGTCTATTACTAAATATTCAAATTAAAGTTAAAAACATTGTCGGCGCTATTACAAGAAGGAAAAAAAATTGACAATAATTCAACGGAACCAAAGCGTGCTTTTTTGAGAAGTATAGAACTTTGAAATGGAATAAAACAAGGATGAATTTTGAAAATTCACATGAAAATTGACTTTATTCAAAAGATAATCTTTTGACATTACAATTTAACCCTCCGTCATGCACATGTTCCGATAGTCACGTACGTAGCGCATGTATCTGGCCAGATACACTATGTATTTCAGTACATTATTATGAAACATATGCTATTTTAGTGATAATATTGCATTGTTATATTGTTATCACTCCAGGCAGATATATATTATCTATATTTGTTTTGTTCTTAGTACATGCTAAGCCACCTACCCGTGCAAAAAAAATTTTAATGAAAAATAAAACAAGAAAAATTTTATTTTTGTGTTTAATTTCAAAAAAATAGTTGTTATAAAGTTCATTTCAATTAAATTTAGTATTTATAAAGTAAGTTTTAATTAATTCTAAATTAAAAAAGTCTTACACAGCTTCAGGTAAGCAACTAAAACATGTATACTCTGATTTCGAATGTTGTAGGCATACCGGATTCGAGCACTTGGAACAAAAAAAACGAGTTAGTCGGCGAATTTTTTCATCTCCCAATGTACAACGCTGACAACTTTTTCTCTTTTGTAGAGTATCAGCATCACCAGAGCTAAGAACTACTACTGGAATCTGAAATGAAAAAGAAAAACGATGGGAATGAGATGTAATGAAGGGCAAATCTTATATCAATCAAACTTACATTTAGTGGTCATACGATTCCATGGCCAAACGAGTGTTGAACTGTTTGATGATGTGAATGTTGTTCATTCGGTTTCAATATTTGGAAGAGCCAATGTATCAGCTAACGTACAGTACAGTACTCTTCATACAAAATGTGTGCGTATCTGGCCAGATACATGCGCTACGTATACGATGTATACTCGTAGATGAAAAAATCCACATAAATTTTGTTTGTTGTTTTCTTTTTTAATGTGTTTTTTCATAAAACGATACCTAACAATATTTGTAGAGGGTACCTGGAGACTCAAACCCCTAGCTAAATTAGAAATAAATTTAAATCACTGTCAAATTCGTAAAATATCTGGCCAGATACATGTGCATGACGTATGATTTTTGGCATATTTCCACCACGGCTGGCTCGGACGTAATCTAATCTGGAGGCCCTATTTTCAATTACTTTTTCCAACATTTGTGGCCGTATATCGGCAACTACGCGGCGAATATTGTCCTCCAAGTGGTCGATCGTTTTGGGCTTATCGGCGTAGACTAGCGACTTCAAATATCCCTACAGAAAATAGTCTAGAACCGTTAAATCGCACGATCTTGGAGGCCAACTTACGGGTCCGGAACGTGAAATTATGCGGTTAACAAACGTTTTCTTCAGTAAATCAATTGTGGCACGAGCTGTGTGATATGTTGTGCCGTCTTGTTGAAACCACAACTCCTGCACATCATGGTTGTTCAATTGACGAACGAAAAAGTCAGTAATCATGGCTTTATAGAGGTCACCATTGACTGTAACATTCTGGCCAGCATCGTTTTTAAACAAGTATGGATCAATGATTCCACCAGCCCATTAATCACACCAAACAGTCAATTTTTCTGGATATAACGGTGTCTCAACATAAATTTGAGGATTATCTTCACTCCAAATACGGCAGTTTTGTTTATTGACATAGCCATTCAACCAAAAGTAAGCTTCTTCGATAAACAAAATTCTCTTATGAAAATCGGGATCAACGGCAATCTTGTTTTGGTCCCATTCACAGAATCTGAGCCTTTCTAGGTGATCGTGTGGGTTCGATTCTTGCACGAGTTGGATTTTGTAAGCACGCAAGCCAAGATATTTCCGCAAAATCTTTCATAAAGTGGATGGACACATATCCAATTACTGTGTACGATGGCGGATAGACTGATTCGTCTACGTTACGCTCTACAGCAGAAATGGCTTTTTCTGTACGCACTGTACGACGTCTCTGTGGATGCGTATTATTTTTTAGAGTATGCGTGGTGCGAAAACGGTCCATAGTTGGTCGAATTAATTGCTCTATGGACGATTATGTTGACCATAACATGGTCGTAGTGCGCGATACGTATTTCGAACAGAACCATTATTTTCAAAATTAATTTGCATAATTTGAAAGCGTTGTTCAGACGTCAGTCTATTTATGTTGAATGCCAAACCAAACTAAACACAAATCACTTGTTAAATACACTGTCAAATATCTTGGACTAAATTCTTTTAAGTCCTTTGTTGCATGTAGGTATATATGACGATATCGAAACCAGATTACAAATATATCGACGTTAAATATCAAAAATAATTTATATTCGTTCACGTGATTAAATTATAATAAACGCCTTGTACTAGAACATTTTCAACAAAAATAAAAAAAAAACGAGAATTACGCCCACCTCCCATATAAAGCAATTTTTTTAACATCACTTTGTATGGGAGGCAGGCGTACTTTCAGTCCACTATAAACAAAATATATAACTAAAATTTCAAAAAAATCGCTGCACTAATAAGTGAGAATATGAGAAAACCTTTCACTTACAAAATACAACATACAACTTTAAGAAATCTTGTGAGTACCCTCTAGAAATATAAACAAAGTTCAAAAAGAAACACAAAACGTATGCAGTTTGGCATGCAATGGATTTTATGGTGCCAAGGAAAGGTTGTTGTATGCAATAAAAACTTTTAGTAGAATTAGTTTTGACAAGAACCTTAAGACATACACTTGCTATAATGCTGTAATTTTAATACCCAGCAGACAATTTGATTGAATAAATTTGAGTTAAAACTGACCCTATTGAACTTCGTAAAAATATATAAAACATAAACATAAAACATAAACATTTAAAGAAAGATTTAAATATTCGCATTAACACTAAAGCTGAATTCCAACTTTTGGCCATGTATTCAAATTTCCTAACGTTTCAAGAATAATTTGTGGGCGCTGGATCACAATTCTAAAATATATTTAGTTATTTTATAATGTAGAGAAGTTCGAAGTTGAAAAAATGTGTCTTTAAAAACTACAGAATTAGTACTGAATAAACTATTAAAATTTCCATAAATAAGTGCCGATTATATAGCTTTAACAAGCACATTAAGCGTTAAGCTTAAAAATATTAACATATTTTTCGTATGTCATGAACGTCCTTTGTTTATAAAATATTTCTCCCATTGCATTAGGAAATATTGCCTACTTTTCTGGCCAAAATTCAAAATATAGTCGTTTATTAATAAAACTTGCTTTCAGGTAATGTTCGAGTTCAGTGATTTCAAATTTTTTGTCAAAAGTTAACGAATAAAATTATTTATCTTAGGAATGAGGACCACCCTACTATACACTGACAAAAAAAAAGTAGTAAAATCAAAGAAAACGCATTTAAATCGCATTTTCTTCAAAATACACATATTCAAACTATGGATTTAAAAATAATATTGATATTTTTTATTTAGCTTTTCTAGAAGCACAGTTTTTGGCTCACAAATATTTAAATCAATTTTTGTCTAATATGTTTTTTTATATTTTTAAATAAATCCATCGGTTTCCTCAGTTTCATGTCTTCATTTGAAACCTTATTAATAGCCTGGGAAATAATTTCGTTGAACAGTTTAACCATCAAAATCAAATCGTTTGGATCCAAATTGACCCCATAATTAAAAAAAACACCGGTGTTTCGTATAAAAGCTTTGTTTAACAAAAATTTAAGCTTTTTTAAGCAATAATATTTCCCAAAAATAATGGCACAAATAAATAGTACCAATAGTACCAATTATATAAAAATAGTACCAATTAACCCAAAGCATGCAGTTTTATGGGTCCCTAAAATGGCCCCAAAAATATTCATAGTCAAGTTTTATCACAAATGTTTTTTTTTTTTAATTTTTTCAAATAAATTCTTCTGTTTCCTCAGCGTCTTCTTGCAAGTTTCAACAAATGTCTCATTGCAGCGCAGTTACTTTTAAAGACCCATAAAAACGGTAACTTTTTATTTGTAACTTTGTGTTAATATTTACTTTTATTAAGAGCTATAAGAGAGGGGCATATATTTTACTGCGTAAAAATGCTTAATTTTTTTCAACTTCATTTCAACTTTTTTTATTAGCTTTAGCGACTTCAGTCTTCAGGTGAAACATTAACAATTACCTTGCAAAATAGTTTCGTAGAACATTTTAACCCTCAAAACCAAATCGTTAGGGTCCAAATTGAACCCATAATTACACAAAAAAAGCGTTAAATGAAACAGCCATTTAATTCAGCGTCTTTGTTGTCCCAGGCGTGTTTGTCCCAAGCTCGTTTTAAAAAAAGTGCCTGATTCATGCACGGTGTAATTAATTTAATTAATTTAAAAAAAACCTAATAGTTTTCACTTTAAAGAAATTTGAAAAATAGTCTTGAAATCATTTTAACAAATATATTTTTCAAAACACACTAAAATAATTGTCAAATTGGATAATCTTACAGCAAAATAATGTGACTTTTTTCTTAAAATTTATCATACAACACATTTTTAAAATCAATAGTATGGCTACAGGTCGGTTGTAATGAATTCACGGATAGGCCTGTCGTAAGATAATAATATTTTTTTTGGACATAATATTTGCTATTGTACAAACTACATTTTTATGGCAGCTGCAATGCCTGAGACAATGTAATACTATACATTTGTATATTTTATGCCTATAGACGATTTAATCCAAATTTGTTAATAACATTTTTTATTGGTTAATAAAATATAATTTTGTTAGTAAGAGGAAATATTTTTTCCCACTGTTTGTGTTAAACTGAAACGGTTATTTCCGAAAAGCTATAATTATAACCTAATATTTCCGGTATAGTGAGTGTAAATTAGTTTTGGCTTGTGTATCTGCTCAATTGAGAAAAAAATCTAGAACACGAACCATTTTTTTCCATAAGACATATAATACTGTATTTGCTATAAAACGGGTAAAAACTGTAATATTATTTACATGCCGATTTAGTTTGGGTTTTTTTTTTTTTTGTTGTGTTCAAAATTATCGGGCAAGGTTTGTATGAAAAAATGTATTGGGAATCCTCCGGAAAAATCGAATATGTAGATGGTATTTTATTTTTATTAAAATCTCACTCAGTGGCACTCAGTTTGATAGTTCTGTTGTCATATGTTTTCGTACAAATAAAAAAAATCCGCAATTAAACTATTTCTAATAAAACTCAAAGTTGGCTTTGAGATAGTTTTCTGAAGAACTACCATCAAAAAGTGCCGAAAGCCAATTAAAAATTTTTAATGGTGTGTGATCCAGAGAACTGCAACAAGTCTATGATTCGAACGAATGGCTATAAATCATCCATCAAAAACCGAATGCGAGTGCGTGCGGTTGCGTACAACAACCACCACTTCCACGTGAAGCATCCTCATAACAGCGATGAGCGACGAGTGCCGCCGCTTTCACTCATCGCTCATAAGAATGCCGCTCAATTCTTATGATTCTATTTGATTATTATTTATCTTTCCACCCTCCAACTAACTATCACCTGTCTTCCGAATTAACGCAATGCTTTCGCATTTAAAGGGGGCATCCCCTGAGCGTTGGTTTAGACAAAAAAAAAAAAAAAAAAAATATACATATAATACTAGCGGACTCGGCAAATGTATGAAAATATTTCTTAAAATAGTATTAAAAAAAATATTTAAAAACATATACTTAATAAAAAAAAATATTTAAAATATTATTGATAGAAAATAGTGAAAAATTGTGAACATATTATTGAAAAAAATATTAAAAATTTTTGGAAAAATTTTTTATGAATTATTAAAATATTATAATTAAAGAATTAAAAATTATTATTATTAAAATATTGAATAAAATCATTTCATAATATATAAATCATTAACAGCGGCAATCCTGTTTATTTTGGATTGCCGCTTTAATTATGTCATCCCTTAACATAACGGTTCTCATTCATTTAAAAATTGATTAAAAACAATATAATAACAACAAGGAACAAATCATAGACAACATACAAATATAAAGTAAGTTTGCTACAGCTTAATTCTTTAAACTAGCGATCCCCAACTTAGAAGCTGGCTATTTATCTTAATCAACACGTAGAACACAAAACAAAAGTAAAACAAGGAAAACGCACGCCAATACTGAAGTGCAAGCAAATTATTTAATGGCTCTAGAGCCATTGAGGGTACTTAGAACCATATGCTTAGAATTCAGCAGTCTTTCTAATGAGCGAAGAGTGAAAGAAGCGGCACTCGTCGCTCACCGCTGTTATGAGAATGCTTCGCGTGGAAGTGGTTGTTGTTGTGCGCAACCGCACGCACTCGCACTCAGTTTTTGACGAGTCATTTAAAACCGTAAAAAAGCGATTCGCTGCAGGTCTCTGGTGTGAACCTTTCATTCAACTCATTTTTAAAGAGATTGATAAATTTATTATATATTTTCATGAAAATGTAGGTATTCCTGTTCGCAGGCCGATATTGTTTTGAGTATGCCAAGCCGATTGCCTCAACCAAATTTACATTTGATTTTTGGAAATTATATGTATATTAGCAAGTCAACTTAAGTTGACTCGCTTGAAGTAAATTTTTTTCGTATAAGCTATTACATACATTTGAATTGAACTATGTAGTTTGTCTTGATTTTTAAGAATTTTCAAAATACATGGTTCAAGGGGAGGGTAAGGTTTGTTTCGTATAAAAAATACCTTTTTGTGTGAAGTTTTTTAGAAAAAATTATTACTCTAGGTTTAGTTTACTTATAATTATATAAAAGCACAACATTTGAAGAATATTAAAAAAAAATTGTTGTTCAATAGAGAGAAATAACAGATTTATTGTAGATCTCCACAGGCGCCTCGAAAAAAGTTTTTGTGCGGTGACCAGTTTACAGCATCACTGGATCACCTGAAAAGAAAAAAAAAAAATCAATATGCTTTCTTTAGTTTCTTACTATATCTCATCTCTCCAGTCTCGTCGATTTTTTTTAATTTTTAAATTTTTCAAATTTTGGTACCATTTTGAAGCCAAAATGGCGATTTGTGACAAAAAAAAAAAATCGACCTATTTGTTATTGTGAAATTGTTAGCAATAAAAAAATTTGAAAAAGACTCCACGTAACTAAAGAGCTATTTACATGTAGAATATGTGCACAAAACTTCAAAACGATCGGTTCAGTAGTTTTTCTGTAGGCTGGTCATCGACTTTAAAAATTACATGTTTGGGAAAATCGATTTAAATTTTTGTAGATTGAAAAAATGAAAATATCTTGAAAAAAACTGGATTTTCTTATAAAATACGTACATGTCATCATCGATGCCGGGTCCATACAGTACATCACAATCATCCACGTTATCTAAGGCATCTGTTTGCTCCTGTCTACGTAAGACTCTGACTTCTTTGGTCTCGCGAACAGCTTGCTCGTCCGCTTTGCTGATCCGCAAAGAGTCTGTGATGCCCAAATCTTGCAGGAAGGTCAGAAAAGCAGTGGAGCCCTCATAAAAAAGTGATGCTGCTACATATGCTGCAACTGCAACGACAGTTGCGGTGCCACTCACTGACTTGGGACTAATTTTCCATATCAGTTGGTTGCAGCTTTCGTTGTTGTTCTTTGTGAAATCACCCAGCCAACGTTCCAACAGCGTGTCTTTACTTAAATCTTCATATATATATATCTTTATATATGTGCTTGAATGATCGTAATGTTTTTGCAGCTTCAGCCATCTTCCACTCGCACCACGATTCATCGCATTTTTCATGCTGGAGATTATGATCAGTCGAAAAATAAGGATAAAAAGTCGCCCATATAGCGTTCTTTATTTTGTCCAGAATCGTGATTTCTGCGAATTGCTAGCCTATAATACACTGTTTATTTGTCGATCATGTTGCCAGTTAGTTTGCCTTTACCAGAAACAGTTTTCCTCTTCACTTTTTTACCAAATTTCGTTTTTGCATCGACCACGTTCGATATCACTAAGTCATGCAGACGTTTGCCCATCCTTTTTTGGACGTGTCCAATATACTCTTTTATGTTTATTATGAAGTTATCACCGTAAGAGTGCTCATTGACTGCTCCGGTGTAGGTTTTGGAATCGCCATCACCAATAATATTACGGTATTTTACTTTTAAAAACTCTATCGAACGTTGAAACATTTTCACGATAGCGCTCACTATTCACGATTTCACTAAGTCACGCAGACGTTTGCCCATCCTTTTTTGGACATGTCTAATACACTCTCTCTTGTTTATTATGAAGTTGTCACCGTAAGGTTTCGCATTGAGTACTCCGGTGTAGGTTTTGGAATCGCTATCACCAATATAATTACGGTATTTTACTTTTATTAATCTCCATCGAACGTTGAAACATTTTCACGATAGCGCTCACTTTCATATTACCGGATGGCCCACTGGGACTTGATTCACATTGTCCTTTATTCACGTGCTCCTCGTACCACTCTTCTTATTCTGAAGGTCCTGAAGAAGAGGTAAGGTTCTGAAGGTCTGAAGGTCTTCTGATGGTTTTTTGCTCCAGGTTTCACATAATTTACAGTTCGAACTGCTGACAAAAATATCAACAACTTTGCCGGTCCAATAGCCGATCAATGACGATAGACCAAAGAGCGAATTAAATCCTTTTTTTTCCACGTGCCGTCACCGGATACTATAATTTTGTCTGTGTCTTCGCGATTATTTTGTTTACATGTCTCTTCTTTGATGGAAGAAGCAAACTATTTATTCGCAACAGTTTTTACGCTGATGTTCATTATTTTAATGAAAGTATTGTAGCACGGTTTTGAAATAAACCTACTTGTCATATCCATCAATCCACAAAATTTCACACACCCGGCATGTCCTAGGTCTTAAACTCGCATTATGAATGCAAATCTATTATTTATTTCATAGGCATTACCTCAATTCTTTCACTCGACGGAATATGTGGAATTTTGCCCTTTTTCCACGTAACTTTTATTTTGAAACCAAGACCTTCTTTTTTACAAGATTCAAATGCCACTGAGCTATCACACGTTTTACACTTCACTAAAGTTACTACAGTAGCAAAAACAAGAAGAAAGTCTATAATTCGATAATGTTTTTTAAGATCTTCCTCGACTTGAAGCGAAGCATTCAATTTGATTTGTTTCGCTATTGCACTAGACGCTCTAACGTTCGTTTTTCGATCCTGCGGCATTACTCTTTTTCTTGGTCGTCTTACTCATGGGCCAACCTATGCACGTCCTTCTCTGCCAATTTGTTTCGGCATTTTTTCGATGATAAATACAAAATCCCTAAGAAAACTAAGCAAAAACAAAACGGAGCACGAGTTGACGAAATCGAAGCAAAACTGAAATGACTCACATATCTGTTCTCCTAAGCGTTCAATTTTAGATTGAAATATATATTTTACATCGAAGGATACAATGTACGTTACAAATTTTATTTCCCTGAAGATATTAAAACGAAAAGAGGGGATAAAAGTAATACAATAGAGACCGAAACAGTTGCCGCTCGCCGCTCAGCACAGGTAGCTAAAAGACGCGCAAAACTAAATTAGAGGTACGGTCATTCAACGTACTGTAACTTCGTTAGTTTTGCTCCGAATGACCTAAAAATTGAATATAATA
Source organism: Coremacera marginata (assembly GCA_914767935.1). Taxonomy (NCBI): domain Eukaryota; kingdom Metazoa; phylum Arthropoda; class Insecta; order Diptera; family Sciomyzidae; genus Coremacera; species Coremacera marginata. The sequence goes on from OU612045.1 coordinate 157,855,572, forward strand.
TTCCTCAGATGTTGCACTTTCAGAAACAAAAATAAAAATATATGAAAAAAAAGTTGTCAAACCTTACCTCCCCTTAACTGAAATGAATGTAATTCGTTACACGAAAAAATCTAGTTGAATCGAGTGAATTTAAGTTGAGTTGTTTGTTATTTGAATATATGGAAATATTTTTTGAAAAATTAAGCCACAATGTCCAGAGTCGAAATAGAGGGTGGTTAAATTTTAAGGCCCGATATTGATTTTGAATAAAACACAAATCATTTAGGAAATTATTGTCATTTCTTTTAATTATGACAATATTGGTATGGTTCAATTATGTATGAAACAAAATATCGGCCAAATGGCCGATTCGGCGGCACACCTCCATCCGATGGTCCAAATTTTCGATGACGCTGAGGCATAAATGAGGTTCTATGCCGTTAATGTGCCAAATTATCTCATCCTTTGGCTCTTGAATTGTTGCTGGCTTATCGGCGTACACCTTTTCTGTCAAATAACCCCAAAGAAAGAATTCCAACGGTGTCAAATCACATGATCTTGGCGGCCAATTGACATCGCCTCCACGTGAGATAACAAGGCCATTAAGTTTGTCACGCTTGACGACGCTTGAAATGGTCAAGAGGCTTTAGTTTTTGAGTCAATTGCACCTTGTAAGCGTGTAAATGCAAGTCTTTATGCATAATGTTCATCAACGACGAGCGTGAGAGGTGCAATTGTTGGGCACGACGACTAGTTGAGGTGGACGGCTCTTCAGCCACACTATCGCGAACAGCAGCAATATTTTCTGCAGTACGAGCTGTACGAGCATACACTGGTGTTTTCACATCTCTTACAGACCCGGTTTGCTCAAATTTTTACACGATTTTTCCGATTGTACGCACATTTGGACGATTAAATTGACCGAAAAAATCACGAAGTGCACGATATGCATTTTGATTTGAACGCCCATTTTCATAATAAGCCTGAATAACTTTAACGCGTTGCTCGATTGTATATCTTTCCATGGTTCAAATTGAATTAGTCTGAAATTGAGAAATGTCAAATGAAATGCAAAAAAAAACTTGACGTTTAGGTGTGGTTCACATTCAACATCGGCCCTTAAAATTTAACCACCCTATATATGGAAAATTTAATTGAATTTTTTAATACGTATATTTTGGCACTTTACACATCATGATATAATTTCATGCTTTCTAATTCATGTAGTTACAGTTTTTTGTTTTTCAACACTTACAATAAGCTTTATTCTTCAATCTGTTAATGGTCAATAGGTCCCCCCCATACCTCAATGAAAGGAAATACTAAGATTTTTCGCATAAATAGCATTGAGCCAGTCAAATGTAGAAAGATTTGTTTGAAAGCTAGCTTTGTATAGTAAAAATTTCTATTATTGTGATATAATTTTTTTATCCTGTGCTCTGATAAAGGGTCCGCCATCTAACGTTTTTTTTTCCAACTAGTGCTTATTTCGTGAATGGTAACACTTAGCACATGTCTGATTTGACAGATAATTAGTTTTATCCTTCCGCTGAACGAATATGGTTGTGTATACGCATGAACAACGCTGGGAAATATTGCCTGCGATCGACTTACAGAAGATGCCGATTTTGCCAAAAAAATCATCTTTTCAGATGAAGCTCATTTTGTTCTTGGCGGGTATGTAAACAAGCAAAATTGTCGCATTTGGGGCACAGAAAACCCGCACGCATACATTGAAAAGCCGATGCACCCAAAACGAGTCACTGTTTGGTGCGGATTTTGGTCCAGAGGCATAATTGGGCCATTTTTCTTCGAAAATGAGCAAGGAGTGGCCGTTACAGTCAATGGCCATCGTTATCGGGCCATATTGAACGAATTTTTGTTTCAATTTCACAAAAATTGAAGAGGAGGATATTGGCAACATTTGGTTTAAACAGGACGGCGCTACTTGCCACACAGCCGAAGCTACACTCGAAGTTTTGCGCCCTGTTTTTGAATATCACATTATCAGCCGCAGAGCTGATGTCGTTTGGCCACCTCGGAGCTGCGATTTGACACCGTTGGACTATTATTTGTGGGGTGCCCTCAAAGATAAGTCTTACGCCGACAAGCCAGAGACAATTGACGCTTTAAACCATTCCATTATTAACCGGAAGGATTGTACATTCAAATAAAAAAAGAAATTTGAGAAAATATTCAGAAGTTTTTTTTTACATTTTCAAAAAAAAAAGTTATTTGGCGGACCCTTTAGATACTTTCAAAAAAATCCCGGGCGCCTCTGCTAGTACTGATACCACATACTTTTTAAAACTTTCTTATTAGTATGGCGAACAAAAAACATAAAAAAATGTGTTACATTAAAATATTTGTGGTTTTTCCATTGCTCTCAAAATAATCATGGTTTCAAAGTCAATTTTGATTTGGATTGATCGATGGTGTTAGGATTTTAGATCCATGCCATAATAAAGCAATTAATAACGCGGAAAATTTTCAATTGCGGTGAATTTCAGCTATTTTCATTATTTAGCTTTTCAATGACTGTGGTTACGTTTTTCCATTCGAAAATGTGTAATTTTAGTTGTTTGTATTTTAGTGTTTCCTAATTTTATGTGACATTTTATGTTGTCAATTTTAAAATTATTAAATGATTTTGTGTGTCATTTAATTAACATTTTAAATGCCAGACTCAGTCTTCAATTGTCCTTTGATGGCCGTCATTATGGCATTAATAATTTATTTAGTTGGCTTTGCTGCGCCTGACTGCGGCTTGGAATGGCAAAGGAAGCGCCTTTATAAACAGTAGGGAGAAAAAAAAAACAAATAAAAATAAAATGCGAAATCAACATGCGTTTTTTTATGTAAAGCCCCCCTTTTTGTTCACTTTTATGTGCGCCGCTTTTCAGCTCTCTTGAGTTTCAATAATGAAAATGCTCTTGACACGCTCTCAAGTGTTGTTGCTGTCGTTGGGGTCTTTTGGGGAGTTTCAAAGAAGCGCATAATTATGCAAAGTCCTTCAAGGCTATGCATGTGATATTTTAAAAGTCTTACTTTTTAATTTATGGAGAAAGTTAAATGTTCCAAAAAAATTTTAAATACTCAGTATTAAGAGAGATCGAACTTTGTTCATATTTTTAGACTTCGATTCAAAAAGTTTTCTTTTAAAATTAACATCTATTATTTCTTTGCATTTTGCACATATTTCTTTTAACATTATTGTCAATCTTCAAACTGCCTTCAGTCTTAACATTCCAACCCCATTTTTCAACACACCACAACGACACTATAAAGTCTCTTTTAATACCAACAAAAGAATTTCTTATCGAACGTGTGCATCGACTGGTCTTCGATGTCTACACAAATTACAACACAAAATCGTCCGCTTGTAAGCTCAGTTATTAACAGCCTGCCGCATGTCTTAGAATGGGGAGAGGGAGTGATGTACCAGTAGACCCACCACCAACGACTATGTGACCTTCGAGTGAAACGATCAACAACTGTGCAATGTCAAAATGTCAGCCGCAGGATATCAACAACTGAAAAGAATTTTCATGATAGAACGAAAAGGGGGAAATATTAGGGCAATTTTTAATTGCATGTTAACACCTCGTAAATAAAAACCGACTCAATTTTTATTTGCATGCAATGCAGCGATGTTTTTATTAACTAAGTTGACATTTTGACACCGGAATTTTAGATAAAAATGTTTTGTCTCCTTTTATAGCCTGTGTTTTCTAGAGTAATTATTGGTACATTTGCGATACACACATGACACACTTTTCTGCAAAATCGGCACCTTGTTTTCAGCATGCAACCCAAATCCGTTGTATTAGTAGTACAAAATTGAACATAAAGTAGCGAACTACTAACAATTTTTAGTCAAAATTCTGCTTTTCTTTAAATGTATTTGGAGGTTATTGTAAAAATGTGTATTGTAAGAGTTTTAATTTAAGAGAACAGTCTGAACTACCTTCAAGCAACTGTTGTAATTCTGAGTCTGTTTTTTGATCATTGGCTATGTTCTTGTAATCGACGGGTTCAACTTCCATGGTCGAAATTCGTGAGAGCAAATCCGCTATTACATTCTCTTTCCCCTCAATATGTCGGATGTCTGCGAGATATAATCTAACTGTCGCACTTGTCGATTTGACGCCTTATCTGGATTTTGACGAAAAGCATATGTAATTGGCTTGCGGTTCGTGTAGATGAGGCAGCTCCGGCCTTCCAGCATACTTTTAAAGTGCCTTACCGCCAAGTAAATTGCAGTCAGCTCGCGGTCATAAGTGCTTTACCTAAGTTGCGCTTTATCGAATTTTTTAGAGAAAAATCCAAGCGGCTGTAGAGCACCATCAACTACTTGGTGAGTGCTGCACCTGCCGCTGTGTTGAATGCGACTACCCAAAGGGATAATTCTGCATCTTTTGATGGATGTTCCAGTAAGGTTGAGTTCCTTTTCTGCAGACCAATTGAGCAATGAACGATAATTTTGTATATTACCAGGACACATTGCTAGGAGTGGTGCCTGCGCTTCGATGGCATGAGGAATACGGTGTCTATAAAAATTTATCATCGCTTAGAAACTTTTCAGCTCAGAGACCGTCGAAGGTCTCTTAAAGTTGCTAATGGCCTCTACACGCTCGGGAAGGGACGAATTCCATCAGCAGTAACCAAATGGCCAAGAAAAGTTATCTCGCTTTTGCCAAATTTGGATACGTTTATAGCTAGGTTGTACTTCTGGAGTCTTTCGAATACCTAACGAAGGTGATACTTGTGCTCTTCTGGACTTGCCGATGCGATGCATATGTCGTCCATTGACGGGAAAACAAAATCCAAACCGCGCACGACCTCATGAATCAGCCTCTGAAAGGTTTGCACTGCATTCCGCAGTCCGAACGTCATATATGCGAACTCGAATAAGCCAAAAGGTGTGGCAATGGAAGTTTTCGGAATGTCGTCCGGATGCACTGGTACCTGATGGAAAGCTTTTTGCAAGTCGGCTTTTGAAAATATTGTCTTACCTTGCAAATTGTTGGTGAAGTCCTGCAAGTATGATATCGGAGACCTGTCTGGTACTGTGATGACGTTCAGGGCCTGGTAGTCACCACATGGCCGCCGTGTGCCATCTGCCTTCGGTACCATATGCAGCGGACTTGTCCAGTTACTATGTGATGGTCTACAAATGCCGAGTTTCATTAAGCTTTCGAATTCCGCTCGGGCTGCTGCGAGCTTGTTTGTTGATAGGCGTCTGGGGCGAAATCGCAAAAATCGGCTGACCACGAGTTTCGATGTAATGCACTACAGATGATCTTGTAGTGGTGCCAAGCTGGTTAAGGCGCGTTATTGTCGAGTACTCGTTTAAAATGTTGACATAGGAGGAAGATGCTTCAAACAATTTGATTGAAAAATTTTCGGTGAATGCCATCTGTCCAGTAGTTTCAAAAGAAGTGTTTTTGTCAATTAACCGCTTCCGCTTGAGGTCGATGAGCAAATCGAAATGTCTGATGAAACCGGCTCCAATAATACTCGAGGTACCATCAGCAATTAAAAAAGTTAACTCTAATTTGCGCATCTCCATATACATTAAAGGGAGTTCCATTAGCAGCAAACAATTTCATCAAAGATGGTTTATACTTAACTGATCGTGTGCCTTTCGGGATAACAGAAACGTAGGCGCCAGTGTCGATTAAATATTGCATATTATTTGTAGGGTCTGATATCTTAAGGCGAAAAATGGCTACATCTAGCTGTTTGCTTACACTAGATGTAGCTTTAATTTAGCAACATTATTGTGATGAACTATATTTGAGGTAATTGTAATGGCTCTTGCACTTATGCGCGTTGTTGCCTAATATATAGAATTTTTTTCTTGAGTGATGTTCGCGCGCTCCCTTACGACTACGCAACCGGGAACCGGAACGAGTTGCGCGATTTTGCGTTGTAGTGCTTGCAGCATAACCACAGGATCAGAGCTAGATGCATTCACTATTGGTGAGGATTGCTGTACCATGTTAATATTACAAAGCCCATTGACTCTACTATAGCATCTGCGATCGCGACTTTATCCACAGAATCTTCTTTTGAAGCAACTACTGCAGCCTGTGCATGAGGGGGTAAGCGAATAGTCCACAAATCAACTAAAGCCGTCTCGCAAAGTGCACTACAAGCAACCCGACGCATCTCCTTGAAAAGCTGACTGGGTTTCATGTCCCCAAGCGGCATATCTGACAAGACACGTTGTAGGCGCCTTTGCTGACTGTCAGCAAAATGTGAGGTTAGTTTCGCCTTGATATAGTCATACTTGTTTTGCTGGGGGGTATCTTCAATAATTGAACCAAGCTCCGTCAACTCATTAGGAGGCACTTGCGCCATAACGAAGTTATACTTTTTGGTGTCTAGTTTCACCCCCGATGCAGCAAACCAAAATTCCAGAGACATAAAATATGACTCTATGTTCGTTGCAGTCATAATAGGTGGGTTGAGACATGGGGCCACAGCGGCGTCTACTTCAGCCCGACTGTCACCATTACTTACCGGTTCTTCTTCAGCACTCATGCTTTGCTTTACGAGAGCGATTTTGGAAAACAAATTTATAAGTAAAAATTAAATATGTTTGTGTTCTTAAACTTGTGCTTTTTTATGTTTTTAAAGCACACTTGTTCTGTTAACCTCACAATTCGTGCAAAATTATCAAAAAAACTTATTGCTGTAAAATTGTACACGAGGTTTTTTTTCAAAATTCCGTAATTCTTTTTAACGGTTTCAGAAAATGTCTGTCCAGAATGCAATTATTTTCAGCTTTTGCTTTTTTGCGGGGTCACCACTTTGGAGGTTATTGTATGAATGTGCGTTTATATGTCTTCTAACGTGGCTTAGAAAATAAAAAGGTCGCGTAAATTTTAATTCAGCTTATTCAAATTCATGTCATGTATTTATTAAAATTTAAAAAAAAGTATAGAATCAAAAATTATTATAAGAAAGAATATTAATACAAGATTATGTTTATTTTACGTTAAGTCAGAGTACCGAAGATTATGTCTGTTTCTAACCCAAGCACGCAAGAAGACTAAAGACTGGATTTTTCGATGTTTCTCAGGTGCTGCTTTTTTGGTAATTTCTCGCTCTCTCTCAGCAGATGCTTGTTGGAGTTGCCACATGTATATGGAACGAAGAAGTAAAATTCATTGGTTTCTTGTTATCTGGTCTATTAAATGCTTGCACACAAATTATCGAAAACTATATTTTTGTTATTAATTTAATATATCTTGATTGTACAAGGTTCATTCAAGTCTATTAATTTTTATCTAAATACCGTTTTTTCTTTAATGTTCAGTATAACTTCAGTTTTCGGGAAAAATCTGGATATTTGGTGTAATATTATATGTCCTATTCGACATATCTTTATTAGAGAATTCCATTTTTGCATAGATTCTTTTTATAACTTTACGTCCAAGTTAAAAAAATAAATCATTTTAAATCTTTAGCTATTTGAGAGGAACAATTCCCAAATATAACCATCAATTCCCCAATATATCCGCCAATAATGTATAAAAATTATATACCAGCTATATCACAATATCTATCTCTCGATTTGATAAATCAGTACAAGAATATCGATGGGTTGCAACCATGCTGCGACGCCCTCTACATTAAAAATGCAAATTCTAATAATTTCCAATATTGCATTGTATCGATAACAATCACGCCAGCAAGCAACCCTCAACTTGCACAAAGCTATGTATGTAAACAACATCAGCTGTTTCAGAGCAGGACGTCAAAGTATAGAAATTATTGGAAGGAGTTGGTAACTGTAGAGTAGAGTCAGACACAGTCATAAAGGATAATGTGCAAAATATGCAAAAAAGGGGGACAAGCAAAAAAGAACAAAGTCGAAAAAAAACAACAAAAGAATATATATGACAAAATGAAATGAATAGAAGAGGCAACATTTGGCACAAGTGGCACGCAATATGACAGAAAACTGGAGTAGAAAGAGAGTGTACGTACGACTTCATAGTCGAAAAAGGAAGAAAGGGAATTTGAGGACGATGACTTGAAAAACGTGCAACGCATACCAATGCTTAACCGCTATTATTGTTTGGCTGGTGGTTGTAGTTGTTGTTGTTGTTGTTTTTGCTTGTGATACATTCGTATATCCTTGGCGCTTATCTTGATGTCCTTTGCATGTTGAATGAGTGTATCAGACTCTGCTATACCGGAAATGCGTTTACATTGATGTATTGCTAGGTGAGTGCAAAATTGTTTGTTGGCCAAGAGAATTGTGAGGGGTGTATGATGGGGCTACAGGGGTGACAGTTGTAGAGTAGACTAATTTTGCTGTAAGTAGCAACTCAGCGTTATTTTTGACAACCATTTAAGAGTGTTTTTGTATATTCAAATGCCTTTACATGAATTTTGAAGTACTGCATTTTTTGTATTGCGACTTTTCCATAAAGAGTTTAAAGTTGGTGTCGCAACTTTTTGTACCGTAATTTTCGATAGCGTGCAGCTTTGACAGTAAATATTATATTTCGTTGCTTAAATTAACTTACAGGCATTTCCCAGATAACAATTTTACCTAAATATTTGTTGTTATTCATACTCAACTTGAAAAGGCCTTGTATAAAAGTAATTCTTCGTGCGTTTTTTTTAAAGAGCCTTGTGAAAGCCTTGAAAATTTAAATTTCTTGTATTAATTTTTATATAAAGCTTTATTCAATGATAAATTCAATTCAATTCAATGATAATCAATGACTTTAGGAAGTAGTCAAGAAGATTTTTACTAAAGCTTAGATTTTTTTTTTTTTTGAATGACTAAGTTTCAGTTTGTGAAAACAATAACATTATAAATTCCTAAATTACATAAAAAAGCATTCACTATCATAAAAAAACTATTTCAATAATGACAAAAAAAAATTCGTCTGAGCGCGTGTTTGAACCGTGTCTTCTTTAACCGCTGGGCTACCGCGTCAATTTATTGAGTTAAAATTAAGTGCATATATGAAATGATTGCAATCGAAAGCTTTATAAAACTGTACTTAAGGGAGTTCAAAGAAAATACTAATTAAGTTTCAACGTCACGCGAGCAAGGTTCTGAATAGATGAGTTGGTAGAGCTTGCGGCTGGCGATACAAACGATCCGAGTTCAATCCGAGCTGGTTGGGTCATGGTAAATATACAGAGATTTTTAAAATCTATAAGTTTTCTATGCAAAATAAAATTAAATGATGAAACGTAGAAAAGGAGATTACTTACAACAATTAAATTTCTTTTTTCAGTTTCCGAGTTCCTGAATAATCCTTGAATAAAAACCTTAGATCAAACTTTATATAAGTTCTTGTATAAAGGAAATAATTTCAAACGCCTTCCTTCTTTGCATAGACCTTTTATAACATTTAATTCAAAGATTGTTTAAGGAAGTTTATATTCGACTTCCTATATAAAATCCTTATACAATTCTTTGCTTAAGGCTTATTTAGGTGAAATTGTTATCAGGGCTTACATAAGCAGTAATTTTGTTTAAAAGGAAAATGGGTAACACCTTTTAGAAGTTCTAAAATTTGGAAAACTACAATATGAGCAACTACGAGAAATTTTTTGAAAAAGTATTAAGTTTTTTTAAGTAATACTTAGTCCTTAATAAAAAGAAGGTGACACTTTTTAATATATCCATTAGAATTCTTGGTATATTTATATTTGGTATTAGGTATTACATTCTATCTTATTCGAGTAAAAATTATTTTTCCCTACATCAAATATTTTTCTTAGCCAGTGAAGTGGATGACACTTTTTGCAGTTACTGTTTTATGTATCCTCACTATGACGAATATCCTCACTATGACTTCAAGTTACATATTAATTCTTATAATCATTACTTTTTGTCAATATTTTTATGGGAAATATTTATCTTAAACAAACAAGTGGATGACACTCTATGCAGTTGTCATATTATATGTAACTATTTGAACTATTTGTTAAAATTGATAACTAAAATATTAAAAATTCTCATAACTTTGCATTACTTTTTCGAATACAAGTAGCATAAATAATTTTGTTGAAATGCAAAGTGTGTGACACTTTTAAGAAGCTCTGTAGTTAAAAATGTCCGACTTTGTCAATATTAACCACATGTTTATGTAATCCGAAATCAGCACTCTCGTTCGTGAAAGAAACGAGCAACAATACTTTTTGATATGATAAAATGTATTGCTTATTGTGTCCCACACAAACGAGAGTGCTTCTTTCGGATTACATAAACATGCGGTAAGGAGGCTATTACGAAATTTTGAATCTTAAAAGTTTTATCCAAAATAACAGCCTTAACCCTCCGTGTGGCTAGTGCAACGATATCGTCACCCTACTTTTTACGACATAGCTGTATCTCAGACATATGCAATGGCCGACGGTTGGTATTTCCTCCTCAAAAAACTTTGAACCTTTGTATAAACATGCCAAGCCGCGTCAGTTTTGATTTAGCCGTTTGTCCGTACTGTGAGTGCAAAGTTGGACCGACTACGAAATCGTTACAGTAGCCACAGGACGTGATTTTTGAACAATTTTTTGTAAGTAAAAAATGTTGTAATTTTTGATCCAAATGAAATAGTTTTGTCATCTTTTTTTACTTTTTTCAATGTACAAATGAATGCAACATAAAAACACGACTATGTGGCCAAAAAAAAAGTGTCCGAATTTTTTAATTTTTGTACAATAATATTTATTATTTTGAATAACTATATTTTCTATAAAAATAATAAATAAAAAATAATTAAAACAATAAAAAATAGTAAAACCGTGTAAAAATAATTTTTTTTCAAAATTTTTTACAAAAAAAAATAATTTTTTTACCGTCCCAAATTTTATTCCGACCAGCAACCTTAATTTTTTTTACAAAATTTTTTATTGATTGATAAAAAGGAAACTTCATCTCCAAATAACTTGTTTGAACATTAAATGCCCCTAGGGGGTGTTTATTCAATAAAACCTTAAATTTCTTAAAATTTTTTTACTTTTTTTTGGAACGGAGCCAAACCGGGGTAGGTTTTTTCGAAGACATATATATGAAGCTTTAATCTCTTGAATAGTTTTTTCTTAATATCAATTAGGGCCGGAGATACCTGTACCGAAATTTTTCGCGCAAAACTGAGTGTAAATTTGGGCCAAAACACTTTATTTTCCTTAAATTGAAATGTGTATCTAAAACCAAAAAAAAAATGTTGGCCAAAATTATTTTTGATGGGGTTAAAAAAAGGCTTTGACGATATTGTTACACTAGCCACAGTGCGTAGGCAAATACTAACTAGCCACACGGAGGTTTAAATAAAAAGTAGATGACACTTCTTTAGAACGTCTCTTAAGATATCTCACGGATATCAAAACGTAATATGCAGTTTAGTATATTATTCCATGCAATCATTACTTTTCATTCATTTACAAATATTATAACTATACGAATATTATAACTAGCTTAAACAGAAAAGTGGGTGGCAATTAAAGCAATTGTCGCCTGCTCAAAGTTTTAGTCTTAGTTGCGTCAAAATTGGAGTGAAGTGCCAACGAAAATTCTGGAAAAGGTTTGGAAAAAATACTTCGTTTTACTCTTGAAATAACGTCAAACAAAACTGAACTGAATTGGAAATTTTTGTAAGTGAATGGAGGATTTAGGCAAACAATTTTTTTGAAAATCAAATTTTTGTTTTTAATAGATTTTTGTTGTACAAATATTCGAGAATATTTAAAAAAAATTTCAAATCAATCCCGCTTATAATATAGATTCTACAGCGCTTAAGGCCCGCTGCGCCAGAGAACCAATCGATCGAATCGAAGAATCTGTTAAAACGCGTGATGTTCGCTGTATGTGTGTATGTAAAAGTGTATGTGTATGTGAAATGTTTCTTCCCAGTGGGCAAAAGCAGGACTCCGAAGCGCTACTAGCAGGGCTTCGAATGGATTTCGTAGTCCTTCCACGCTCATATACTTTTTTATATGAAATGGCCAAATTTTCCAGGCCATCCGCTCTCCTTGCTTTGAAGAGGTCTGCGATAAGCAGTCCTTTAGAATGGCTTAAAGAAGTGGTTAACCAAAGCAATTAAAAAATATTTATGTTTTATTTCTTTTTATGTATACCTACCTATTTATTTTGTGATTTTATTTTATTTTAGATTTATTTGTCAGATAAGAATCAGAGAAGTCCCAGACGTCAGAAGTCAGAGAAGAAGACGTCTAAGTCATGATGTTGATTATTATTCAGAATTATTGAACTAATATATATATTAACTTTTGACGAAAAAGTAACCCTGAAATATAAGCAGAACCAGTTTTTGTAGGAAAAATATAATTGTTGTACTGCACTGGGTAGCGAAAAATTAGACCTCATAGAAGCGCTCTTAGAAGCAGCGAGGAAGTCATGTGTCTTACCCCCAAAAGTAGAAGTAAATGCTCGCCTTCGTTAGAAAAGACCCAGCTTCATTGCCTATTGGGTTTGTATATATACTTAATAAACTATACCTTGTAGAGAAAAAAATCTATAATTGTTACAGTTTTGTTTTGAGTTTGATCGCTTTGATACTTTTAAAGTTTGAAGCTTTAAATGCATTTTTCTCTGAACATACTATTTCAAATCGACCCACACTACTGCAAAGAAACTAATCGTCCGATTTTAATTTATTTCTTCTTAATCTGTTTGTAATGTTATTCTACATATTTTTTACCAAAATGAGCGTCTTTGAAAAATTTTTCTAGTTCTTACACGCGATAATATGATCGACAATTACGTAAATTTTCCGACTTTTTTTTCTACGGTTCACAATTTTCTTAATTTTTTCATATTTTCATTCCGTTTTGGTAAAAGATGTGCATTCAGAGATCTATATTCGAATGCATCTTTTTGTTTTTTCTTCAGACAATCTGGAGTCTGGAGTTTACTCTGGAGTCGGCAGGGTACCGAAGCTAAAATACCCTCCCGCGGCCATATTGAAGTATATTCGAAGTCTTTAGCCACGACATAAACGATGACATTCAGTTTTATATATTAACGGAAGTTTTTCTATTTTGATGGCGTCACTTTGTATGGGAGGTAGGCGTCGTTTTGCTCCGATTTTGCCAAATATCATAGAGATGGTTCACATCACATATCAAAGCTAATGTGCAAAATTTCAAGACATTTCTTTAATTTTTGTTGATTTTTAAGATATTTTACGTTTAAAATAAAGTCACTTTGTATTGGAAGTGGTCGTAGTTTTCATACGATTTTGCCATATATAATAGAGATGGTCTATATTAACTATCATAGCTTATGTGCAAAGTTTTAAAGTATTTCTTTAATTTTTGCAGATTTTTAAGAGATTTACGTTTAAAATAAAGCCAATTTGTATGGGAGGTAGGCGTGGTTTTCCTCCAATTTTGTCAAATTTTTTAGTGATGGCTTATATTAAATATCAAAGCATATGTGCCATTTCTTTAATTTGAGCAGATTTTTCAGGCATTTTACTTTTAGAATAAAGCCACTTTGTATGGGAGGTAGGCGTGGTTTTCATTTGATTTTTCCAAATTTAATAGCCAGGCTTTGAATTGAAGATCAAAGCTTACGTGCCAAATTTGAAAGACATTTTACGGTTAAAATAAAGTCACTTTGTATGGGAGGTAGGCGTGCTTTTCATCCGATTTGGCCCATTTTCGAACTTGATCTTGCTTTTTTAAAAATGAACTCATATATTGAATTGCATCGCGATAGCTTTAAAATTACGGCTGTAATCGTGTCCACAGACGGACAGACGGACAGACAGGCGGACACACGGATATTGACTCAGGAGGTGATGCTGACCAAATATTACGAATATAGTAGCGTTGGCCAGAGCCTGACCTATAGTTCCTTATAATCATTACCTTAAGTTTAAAAATATATTTATAGGAAAAAGTTATCTTAAGCTAAGGTTGGATGGCACTTATTTTCAAACTATTTACATTAAATTGTACTCTACACCTTAAATTGTAAACTAAAATTTAACATTTTGTCAATAATATTCTTGACAGGACTTTTGTTTGGGTTAATGCTAGTATATGAGCATTAATTAATATTAATTTTTAATTATTATGACTTAACAACTGGTTAAGTGGCAACACTTGCCACAGACAAAAGGCCATTGCTGTAGGTTTTTTTATTTCCTTTTTTTTTTTGCAATAGTTGAATTGTTGCTACAAAAGTCAAACATCCCTTTGTACCCAGAAACAACAACAGCCAATATAAATTGAAAAAAAAAAACCAAAGCGTAAGTAAACAAACCAAAATAGAGCACACTAAAAACAGTAATTTTCAAAGAGAGCCAACAAACAGAAAAAAAAAGAAGTAGCATTTGCCCTTGCTCACAAGCTTCCGGTTCTTAATACAGCAGAGAGCAACTCTGAGAGTATTTGCTTAAATTTTAGCTATGCTCCGTTTTAACTGCGACAAGTGGAGCACACAATTTTACTACCGTTAACTTTAGTGTTGAAACGCGTTTCAGGGCGACAGCATCAAGTGTGGGTGGCTCCGCGTTGCACAATTTTTTTTCGGCCATCCAGCATTGAACTTTTTTATTTCGAATACTATTAAAGCGCGTGTGTGTATGTGTGAGTGCAAGTCTATGCTGGTGTCTATGTTTGTGTTGGTGGATTAAATAAAATTACCTTACAACAACAACAAATTGCAGGAAATTGCAATTACAAAGGCGAGCATGAAATCTGCCTGTCCATTTATGGGGAAATAAAAAAAAAAAAAATATCATAAAAATGGTAGTCATGTGTTTTGAAGAAAATTAATTAAAAATTAACATTAGTTCAGTACAAAAATTAAATTAGAAAATGTGTGAAAAGTGAATTTAAAAAATATCTGTGAAATATAAAAGCAAAATTTTTAGTGAAATAATAATTTGAATTAAAAATATTTTTTATAAGCTAACTGAAATGGATTGTCATATTAATATCTCGTTCTCGAATGTTAGTAAAGTTCACCTTTTGTGACGTGATTTGCTACAAAATTTTGTTTACATGCCTTGTTTAAGTTTTAGTTTTTGAATTGTTTTTTTTTTAAAAAATTTATGAGAATATGTGAGGTGGCATCATGAATGGATATTTTAATTTTTGGATCATATCATGAATGGATATTTTACAATTTTGGATACAAAAAAACTAGACCAACAGTAAGTTTATCAAGAAAAATGTGAAATACCAACTTTAAATTTTAATTATTTATTTATAAAGTGTTTGATCTAAAACAAAGGATGATCTTAAAAAAAAAAATCCTTCGTGCTTTTTTCTATATATGAACTATACTGATGAAAAGAGACGTCCGTTTATTTGAATTACAATAAACTGAACAAATCGTTAAGCAATAAAAGGTCATTGATTCGCAGTAGATTAATTTTATCACCTCGGATTAAGATTATGTTTTAAAGAAAGAGTTGTCTTTAATTATATGATACGTTGGAGAATGTTTCACGAGAATATGCAGTAAACTAAATTGCAGTAAACTGCAATAAGAGATCACAAAAGTTTTTGTTTTTGAAACTTCTGTTATAAGTGTTTAGCAGAATATTTCATACTTTTCCTTTACAACTCAGGATATTAATTTCAACCTTAATTTAAATTAAGATCACATAGAAATACTGGGTGTGTGAAAAATGTAACCATGTATCGTAATGCCTCGGGCAGAAATCGAAACATATGATATAGTAATCGATGCATATCATACACTAGCGCACTAAAACTTTTGATGGGTAGGACTTCATCTTCCTGCTGCGGCTTTGAGCCAAAAACAGGTGCTTCACAACAGCGATAAGTGTAATAATATGCACATAAATTACATAAAAGTTACTACGGATAACGGAAAGTTATATAACTTTTTTGAAACTATAGGCTTTTCTTACAAGAAAGAAGTTTTTTTTGGAGGCTATTGTAATTTCCGCGTTTATTTTTTTGGCCGTGAAAGATTATGATTCCCAAATCTGATGACGACTACCGGAAACGAAAAACTGATAATAATTTACGTATATGCACCTGGAATGTTCGCACTCTTAATTGGGAAGGTACCTCTATCCAACTGAGTGATATCTTGGAAAGATACAAAGCTGATATCACTGCAATCCTAGAGATGCGATGGAAGGGACAGGGTTACTCTCGGCAAGCATCCTGTGATATCTACAACAGCGGTCATGCGAAAAAGCACGAGTTCGAGTGCCAAGAGATTCGTGGGGCTGTACTTCATTCTATAAAGGGTTGCCCTGCATCCCCTACTTGCAGCTTCGATCATAATCTATAACTAATAAACTATATGTAAAAGTAGGTCTATTGGGCATCCGGTGATCAGTCAAATATTACGGCATCATGTCCTGCAATTCACACCTGTGAACGAACGACTTGCCATAATCCGCATCAAGGCTAAATTCTTTCATATATGCAAAGGAGGATACAAGGACGATGAGATCAAAGAAACTTTCTACGAGAGCCTTGAAAACGCTTACGAGCGCTGCCCCCGTCACGACATAAAAGTGTGCTTTGCGACTTCAACGCTAAGGTGAGACGGTTTCAGCATTTTTTACCGGGATATGCCAGCCCGGTCGTACCATTGCGCGACCCCGCCAGTCAATCTAGACCTGTGTAGCATTCACACAACCACAACCACAACCAGTACGAGACTCCCCGAAGGGCCAGCCCACGACAGTCATCTGGGCAACTCGATCCCGACAGATGAGGATCCACAACATCCCCGCAAGAAGACCAAGAAGACACAAATGCAATTATGAAAAAGTGCCTTCTTATGCATGACTGTGCTCAATGAGCACTTAGAGGCTAGTCTAACAGTTTGCAGGTGCCGACTCAGCTGGAAACTATTGCACATGACTGGTACCTACTTTGGAGGACCTTTGCAATTGCCACTCTCACTCTGGCAGTTCGGAAAGTCAACATCCAGACACAAAGTATTGGCCACTGTTCTCAGGGACTGCCGTGCTCAGTATGAGAACCCTTAGTTTAAAACAACCAACAAACAACACTTCCCTCAGTGACTGCCGTGCCAGTTTGAGGGTGCAAGTCAAACACTTGACAAGCAACACTTCGGATAGCCGAAGAGTTGATACTTTGATGCACGCATGCCAACACTTCACATCCAGATTTTCCAGCCGAATTAAGGTCTCCATGCGGTGGATAGATAGGGTCAACCCCATCCGACGGGTAAAGACTGTCCCCGTACTAGCAAGTTTTAAGGTCAATTGCTATACCTTCGCAGGCTTGTTTCATATCGATATACCGAATATGACCTGCTACCAAGATGGGCGCCACCCCAAGCTCTTGGTTGGCTTTATCAGTTTTTACGTTTGCAGGACGTATCCTACAAACAACCCTCCTCCTTTATCCTGGCTTGGGACAGGCAGGCCGAAATCTGGCGGAGTTACGCTAAGGTGAGCAAGGAAAACATCTTTGGTCCAAAGATGGCAAAGTTCAGCATCCACGACAACACATCCGATAGCGGAATGTGACTGATTGACCTCGCCGCAGCACGAAACATGGTCGTAAGTAGCACTAAATTCAAGCATCTTAATATTCATAAGGCCACCTAACTGTTCCCTGAACAAAAAATGCGCAACTAAATTGATCACGTTTTGATTGATGGAAGGCACTCTTCTAGTGTATTAGATGTACGCACGATCCGTGGTGCTAACATAGACTCGGATCATTATTTTGTCACAGCTAAGATCCGTACACGTCTGTGCGCAGCAAAGAATGCGCACAACCCTACACAAAGAAAGCTGACGTCGACAAGTTGCAATCAAAATAGACAGCCGAAGATTTCACCACTCAACTCTCACTTCTGCATCAAGAAAGCACTCCTCCGATCGACGACATATGCGCGCAGTGGGCACACATCTCTATGCGTGCGGCGCATTGAGTTAAGAGTTTATTGGCTACCACTGTCCCCGCCGAAACCAGTGGCACGATCAAGAGTATCGCAATGCCACTGCAGAGAAAGACACCGCCTACAAAGCTACCCTGCAGTCGGTTGCAACGCGTGCTGCTGCGGAGCGATACACGGAGAAGAGGAGGGACGAGAGATGTCTTCTCAGGCAAAAAAAAAGAGAGGCAGAAAAGCGCGAGTGTGAGAAGATTGAGATGCATGGTGACCGGAACAAGGCCCGAAAATTTTTCGAAAAGATAAGACACCAGGCCGAGGGCTCTAAAACCAGGGCATTTTTCTGCAAGGATGAAAACGGGAATCTAATGACAGATATCCAGTGTACACTGACGTTATGGAGGGAATACTTCCCTAGTCTTCTGAATGGCGATGATGGCAACAATCCCGCCAATAAAGATGATATCCCGGGAACCCCAATTATGGGTGACAGCATTGAAATTCCGCTGCCCGTCTTTAATGAAGTCTTGACAGCAATAACATGGCTTAAGAACAACAAAGCCGTGGAAGTCGATGGTCTAGCCGCTGAGCTATTTAAGAGGCGAAGCTCTATTTAAATGCATTCATGAGCTTCTATGCATATGGTGGAATATGAATATGGTTGGAAGAATGCATTCCAAATGATTGGCACCTCAGTGTACTCTGCGCAATCCACGAGAAAGGCGATCTACTATTTGTGCTAACTTCCGTGGGTTAAGCCTTCTAAATATCGCATATAAGGTCCTGTCGAGCGTATTCTGTGAATGACTGAAGCCCATCGTAAACCAACTGGTTGAACATTATCAGTGTGGCTTCAGACCTGGAAAATATATCACCGACCAGATATTCACGTTACAACAAATTTTGGAAAATACCCTAAAGAAATCAATTGACACCCACCATCTTTTTGTCGTTTACAAAGCCGCCTTCGACAGTCCAATAAGGAATCACCTATACTCCACTATGTCTGAATTTGGTATACCTGCAAAATTAATCCGCCTATGCAGAATTACACTGAGCAACACCAGCAGCACAGCTTAAATCAGGAAAGGCCTCCCCTCCCCCCCATTTGCTACCAAACGAGGTTTCAGACAAGATACTATCTAGCTCTATGAGGAATTAATCTAATTATGGCGAAGATCATTCGAGCTACGGATCTGAGGCAAAGCGGCACCATATTCTATAAGAGTGTTATGCTGCTAGCGTATGCTGATGATATTTATACCGTTGGCTATAATACACTTGAAGTCAGTGCAGTATTTTCCAAATTAGAAAAAGAGTCAAGAGTCAACATGGGACTTGCAGTGAACACAGATAAGACGAAATATCTGGTGTTAACAAACAAACAGTCCCAGCGTATTGGCACCCACGTCACTGTTGACAACACCTTCTTCGAGGTTGTGAAGGACTTCGTCTACCTGGGGTCCAGCATTAAATCTACCAACGATATCAGTAGAGAGATAAAACGAAGGATAACTCTTGCCAACAGGTGTTACTTTGGGCTCAGTAGGCAATTGAGAAGCAGAGCTCTCTCTCTACGAACAAAAGTCACGCTCTATAAGTTACTTATCATGTCCGACCTGTTATATGCAGCATACGCCTGGACGTTGAGCAACTCTGATGAAAAGACTTTGGGAGCGTTCTAAAGAAAGATCCCTCGTAAAATCTACGGACCAATCTGCGTCAATGGTGAGTACCGAATATGATGGAAAGATGAGCTTAATGAGCTATGGACATAGTAAAGCGCACAAAAATCCAGCAGCTTCACTGGCTAGGTCATATTCAGCGGTGGTTAACACAGAAGAAGACCACCACATCTCCGTAGGAAGGACCAAGTAGAGGACAGTCTGACAAAGCTTGCAGCTTTCAACTGGCGACAGCAAGTGCAAAATAGAAGTGGCTGGCGCAACTTCTTACAACAGTCCAAAGCCGACTTACGGTTGTAAGCGACAACTAAGTAAGTAAGTAAGTACATGTTTTCCAGTAACAACAGTAGATGCCATACATGTCGTTTTATCGCAGTGCTTTTACGAGCAAAAATCAAGCTAAAATAAAATTTTATTACTTTTAAAATTGAATACATAAATATATCCGGTATACATGTGCCGAGAAATTTTACCTTGATTCAATTTTTTTCATACAACTGCCAACATCTGAGGTTAATGTTAATGCAAGTCTTACAGACAGCAGTTTTTTTATGCTACAAAAACACATTCTATAGAATTTTGGTCTACTCTTTGTAATAATACATATAAGTTGTAGAAAAAACACGTTAAGAAAAAAGCTGAATAAATACACTTATGTTACACATCACGTGTAAGGATAAAAAATAATAAAAATAAAAAAAAAAATACCATAAAAATATTTACGACCACATGTGGGAGAAGTCTCTAAAAATTAACAGCGAGCAACTGAATCAGCTGTGTGGAAATGAAAATATAAGCAACAACGCAATGGAATAGTATTAAAATATGTCGACAAACATATGATTATACAGCTTCGAAATGTCTAAGAAAAGCTCAGCTGACTTGAAAGCATTTCGCATTTGTACGGAGAGCTCTAATGATAGAGCCAGCAACTAGGCGCCAAAACAAAAAAATGTTGGCCGCCTACGTTGTACGAACAGTGAATCATTTATATTTAGTTATTACTTCCTCTATCTCCAATATACAACATATACTGTTGGAGTCTTTATGAATCATACCAGCGTAGTTGTAATTTGATGCCCTCGAACACTAAGGATGCAGAGTGCAGCATACGAATTTGTTGGATATTCCGAGTCTCACATCACATCTTTTCAGAGGGTGTCTTTTTCATGCTATTGTGCTTTTTTAAGCATGAGATTTTATTAGGGAGGTTGTCGAGATGATGCACGTAGGAAATAAAAAGATTGTAAGAAGGGCAAATATTGTTTATTGAGAGCCAGCTGTTGAGGGTGGTTGGGTTTTGCCAACTGCAAGACGGCATTAAAGTAAAGCTTAATTTAATTATTCTTACATATATAAGCCCTTGAGCTTTTGGCGTCTACTTCTCTAACGTCTTGACTACTACAAAGTTTGTGGCGACGGCTTATTTACATTACATTTTTTCAGCTTTTTCCTTTAGAAATATATTTTTAAATTATTTCTTAACTCACTCAAGAATATTCCAAAATATTTTTCTCAAGTTAAGAAATAAAAATGTTATCACACCTTGCCATTAAAATTATCTAAAAGAAACCAAGGGTGGTCAAAAGCTGAAGCCTTCTGAAACCTTAAATTTCTATACTCTACACAGTGTTGCTAACTGCTGAATATCTGGCAATATATTCAGCAGTTTTGGAACTATAGGTTCAATTGGTAAGCAACATTTTTTAATATTGTGGAAAGTTGTTATAGGAAAGGGTAAGAAAACTACTTCGATATATTTGAATTCCAACTATATATAAATTTTCAATAATGACTCATGGTATTGGTAAAGAATCGGTGGTGCATGAACTCTTAACAGATCTTAGAAGAATGAAGGTCAAAAGGAAATAAAGGAAAGAAGCCACCAGCTCTGAAAACTAATATGCCCTGAACTAAGGCTTTAGAATTCCTACATATATTTCTATATTCCTACAAAAAGAAGTCCAACAACTTCCTACACAATTTTTTAAAAACCTTCTGCAAATTATAAGATAAACAAGATATTAATCTGAGAAAATTGAAATTGAAGAGCCTTATTGGGTGCAATTGAGCTAAAAAAATGATACTACATAATATTGTCCTTTAAACAAAATAATCTTTCTTGAACTTCCGTTCTTAATGCAATTCAGGGTATTAATTCTTCCTAATTCAAATCACCTAAATATGTTAAGCTATTTTTCTGATATTAAGGCAGTTGTTGCAATTATTCAAAGCTTTACTTAAGTACCTATATAATAGTTATTCTTTATCTTTACTCGTTCATCTTTTCCCTTAAATAACTTTATGAACCAAATTACTATTGGTCACTTACATGTAATGAGGCAACACTCAATGTTGCCCATTCAATAATGCAATTAAAAAGTTATAACGCTGTTGCTTTGGCCTGCTGCCACATTTGACCTTACTTACTTAATAGTGTTAACTACAGAACATAAAATAAGTTGAATAGAATATTGAAGACGAACTTGCAAAAGATGTTCTTAAATTCTTAAAGCTACAAAACTTTGAACCCTACCTCCAACGTCACGCAATCGAATGTGTTAACCATTTCAGCTTTTCTAAACATCATCCCCACCATGTAGATTAAAAGTTCTTGGGTCTATTTGTCTATCATTAATACCCCATAGTAACCAACCCTCGTATATAGGCCAAACAACAGCCACTTCAAGCAGTCCAGGCTGACAGTAGTTGAACAAGTTTTTCCACTGTCTGCTGTTATACGATGTGAGTTGAGTTCATTTTTATGGCTTTACAGCGAGTTTCTTGCTTATCCCATTTTCGTCATCATCATAATCATCTTTTGCTGCATCATTAACTTTATCCTTATTATGAATACTTGCGGTGGTTCCAGATTTAATAAAGAATTTACATACAGTCAACGTATTGTGTGATTACAAAACGCATGCCTATAATAAATTTAAGTTATTTTAAATTTGTTTTAAGAAAGTTTTTAGACACCATTGCTCTGATATCGAAGTAAGCCTTAGGCAGACAGAAAAAGATGTTTTCAATTTATTACAAATATCAATATTATAATATATTAACAAAACTCCCTCACAACACAATCGAAAGGAAGAAAGGAAGAAAGAAAGAAAGAAAGGAAGGAAGGAAGGAAGGATGGAAGGAAGGAAGGAAGGAAGAAAGGAAGGAAGGAAGGAAGGAAGGAAGGAAGGAAGGAAGGAAGGAAGGAAGGAAGGAAGGAAGGAAGGAAGGAAGGAAGGAAGGAAGGAAGGAAGGAAGGAAGGAAGGAAGGAAGGAAGGAAGGAAGGAAGGAAGGAAGGAAGGAAGGAAGGAAGGTAGGAAGGAAGGAAGGAAGGAAGGAAGGAAGGAAGGAAGGAAGGAAGGAAGGAAGGAAGGAAGGAAGGAAGGAAGGAAGGAAGGAAGGAAGGAAGGAAGGAAGGAAGGAAGGATGAATGAAGGAAGGAAGGAAGGAAGGAAGGAAGGAATGAAGGAAGGAAGGATGGAAGGAAGGAAGGAAGAAAGGAAGGATGGAAGGATGGAAGGATGGAAGGATGGAAGGAAGGAAGGAAGAGAAGTAGGGTGGAAGGAGGAAAAGAGGAAGGGGGGAAGGGAGGAAGGAAGGAAGGAAGGAAGAAAGGAAGGAAGGAAGGAAGGAAGGAAGGAAGGAAGAAAGGAAGGAAGGAAGGAAGGAAGGAAGGAAGGAAGGAAGGAAGGAAGGAAGGAAGGAAGGAAGGAAGGAAGGAAGGAAGGAAGGACATTAGGAAGGAAGGTAGGAAGGAAGCAAGAAATAAAGTAAGGGAGTAATAAAGCAAGGAAGGACGGATAGAAGCCAAGAAGGAAGGATTGGAGGAAGAATGGAAGGAAGAAAGGATGGTAGGAAGAATGGAAGGAAGAAAGGATGGTAGGAAGGAAGAGATGAAAAGCTGACATAAGGGAAGGATGAAAAGAAGGAAGGAAGGAAGGAAGAAAGGAAGGAAGGAAAGAAGGAAAGAAGGAAGGAACGAAGGAAGGAAGGAAGGAAGGAAGGAAGGAAGGAAGGAAGAAAGGAAGGAAGGAAGGAAGGAAGGAAGGAAGAAAGAAAGGAAGGAAGGAAGGAAGGAAGGAAGGAAGGAAGGAAGGAAGGAAGGAAGGAAGGAAGGAAGAGAAGCAGGGTGGAAGGAGGAAGAGAGGAAGGGAGGAAGGAAGTAATGAAGGAAGGAAATAAAAAAGGAAGGAAAGAAGGACGGATGGAAGGAAGGATTGAAGGAAGGAAGGAAGGAAGAATGGAAAGAAAAAGGGAAGGAAACTGAAGGAAGGAATGAAGAAAGAGGGTAAGAGGGAAGAGTAAGAAAGAGGGGAGGAAGGAGAGAATTCAAAAGATATGATTAAAAAAATTAAAAAGCATATCCAAAAAGAACTGATCAGAGATTAAAGTAAAAAGATGATAGACACAAAAAACAAGGTATAAATGACAAAAGGGGCATTTCAAGCAAAGTAGGCAACAAAAAAAGCTTTTAACCATTATCAATTAAAAAGCTTAGTTACCGAATTACAGTCTTCTTAAAAAGCACATCAAATGTGACTGCTTCGAAGACTATTTCTCAGCTAAAAAAAGAGTTTATGAAATAATTTTATGATTAAGTTTCTTAATGCTGTATGTTTTTAAAATTAAAGAATTAAAATTTATATTTTTTTCAAACTTTTTAGTGTAAAACAAAATAGTATTTAAATTTCAACTTCATGCGCCTAAATCGTGGTAAAACGTACACCAAACTTTTGAATTTCTTTCTTATGACCTCAATATTATTATTTATCCTTGTGTTGAAACATCATTAATTTCTATTTGTTTACCATTCATGGACCATGAAAATGTATTTAATTCTACGATGATATTAAATTATTCCTCCTACTTTTGCAAGCATCGTAGTTTCAGTAGCATCATCACCATCATCATTATCATTATGATAGTCATTATGCTTGGTCCTTAACCTTTGTGACGCCCTACAAACAACATACTGACATCTTTTTCATTGTCAGTCACGCCCAGTGCTTATTTGTCACATCATCTTTGCCTCTTCAATCTTCATATTGCCGCCGTTGTCAGTGTCAATGATGAGTAAACAGGTTTTGGTTGAAATCTCAAGAATATGTAAGACATTTCTACACTGTGGAAATTAAATTAAGAAAGACATATATTTGTTTACAGTCAAGAAAGAATACTTTTACAGATTACGGTCTTCACTTTTCTTTTTTACATTTAAAATATATGAATTTGAATTCTGGACATTATATTATATTTTTGTGTTCTGTTAAAAAAGTCCTGTAAGGTCAGTTGTTTTTTTCGACCATCGTTCTAGTTTTGTCAAAACTAAGTGCAGTGTATTTTTCCTCTATGCTCTTAAGTTTATCCGTTTTTTTTTGTTATTTTTTTTTTTTTTTTTTTTGTTTTTTGTCTTGCAGTTCAAGTAGCACGTAGAACTTTTATTCCTGCTTTGTCCTTTTGCATTGCCTTAATTTGCCTAGCCACATAGTTGTTGTTATTATTGTTGTTTGTGGTTGCTAGTTGCTTTTGTTTCATTAACATTTAATGAGTGCTTTTTTTTTCTTCTCTTCTTACCGCTTATGACACTCAACAGCGTTACTTCTTAATGTTTTTGTTGTTTTTGTCTGCTTCTTAACATGTTCTTGTTGCATGTACAATATTGTACATATTCCTTGTACATCAGGACACTGCCGGTTAATCCTTGTGTAGAAACAAATTTGATAAAGTGTTTGTGTAACGGAATTTATTGTTGTCTGTTTTTCTATAACCAAACCACAATGTACCAAGATGGACTGAGAACTAAAACAGAAACATATTGTAGAAAAAGATTCAAATTTATGCTTTACTTTATAGCAACTTTAGTTGGTGGTCGTTAATTTATGTTCTACATAATAACAGATGAGCCTGAAATTTTAAGCATCTTACGAGTCATTAGTTTTGTCTTGCCTCTTAGAATGGAGTGCAATATTTTTTACTCTCTTTGACCCCTTTGATTGGTTTTGTAGAAAAACTCTTAGTTTTTTATCTTTTAAAATAAAATCTTAAAATAAAATCTTAAACGAGGCACTGAATCGATTAAAGCTAGCTTATGGCTAATTTAGTTTTAAGTAAATAATTGTACGGATTTTAAGTAAGTTGATTTCCGACCATTAAAATACATGGTCAAACGGCCGACCAATAATAATAACAATATTCTTTTATTGAATTTATTTAATTTATATGCAAATTTTGCGTTCATAATTGTAACAACACAAGCAGTTACGGTGAAATATTCGTAAAACGTTTCGTTTCAACAAACTACACGATGTTGTGTTCGTGAATTTTAGTACGAACCAAACCAACAAAAGTAACAACAACATAAACAGGTACGAAAGCATTTTAAGCGTGATTTTTCTCATACAAAAATGTGAATATTTCTTTTGATTAGCTATTTTCTGACTTTATTAAAGAGGTGACAAAATCCATAAAATATTCGTTTCATTCGGCAATTAGCTGATATTTTGGCATATATTTGATTTTTGTACAATGAATATTAAAGGCTGTGGGTACACTCCGTAAAGTGACCAAAACTGTTGCATGTGCTTGAAAAAATTTGCGTAAAAGACCCTCCATACAAACCAAGCTGTAGGACAGATCTCTACGTCAGAAACATAAAGATCCCACGGCAAACTATCGAATCCCAGGC
The DNA here is from genome assembly GCA_914767935.1 of Coremacera marginata. NCBI lineage: Eukaryota > Metazoa > Arthropoda > Insecta > Diptera > Sciomyzidae > Coremacera > Coremacera marginata. The sequence goes on from OU612045.1 coordinate 157,881,797, forward strand.
TATAAAGCACAATTGACCAACCAGTTACGCTATATCATATTCGAATTATGAATTTTAAAACTGATATAAAATTGCCATGCCCACGTTTTGCATGGTGCTTGGTACAGATCCTATCCATCTGTATGCCAAATATTATTACTCTGGAAAAAATATTTGCTGAAATAAAGTATGAGTAAAGTAAAAAATGTAATGAGTCATAGACAAATCTATGAGCACAATTTAGTTGAAGTCGGACAAACTGTGTAGGAATTCGATCAACATTAAAGTGACACGCAGCACAGTGGTTTCATCCCAAACAAAGTTTGGAAAAAAATAGAAGGAGTCGTCGCTGCCCGATGAAATTTGGTACATAAGTTGGAATAACCGTTATTAGAAGTAATTAAAAAAAATGTTTAAGTCCGCCCATAACCACGCCTACCACCCATATAACATAAAATTTTAAAACGCTATATTTTTTTGTATTGAACTTATATCAAAAACACTCACTCAAAAATCTGAAATATATATGTAGATTAAAAAAATTTTGCCACGCCCACCTACCATACTTTTTATACGATATTTGCATAGCGCTAAGAAGAAGTAGTCGTATACCAATACAATTTGGTATATAAGTTGAAATGGTATATATGTAAGTTACTTACGAAAAATTTTGCAAGTCCGCCTACAACCACGTCTAACTCCCACATAACTCAAAAATTTAAAACACAATAATTACTTTCGTATTTTAATTTTATTTATACAACTTACTCAATAATCTGAAATATATGAGTACATTTTAAAAAATGACACTCTCTGCGCCCACTATCTTCTTAACATCCCAAAATTTCGATCTTACTTTATTAGAATGACTGAAAACATTAACCCAGGACTCTCCGATTGTGAAGCTGGAACAATTCTATTGAGCTAATTGCTGTCACTGTGGTTTTAAAACCAGTCATTCAAATAATTAATTGAAATTTTCTAATAAATTTTGCTAATTTGTATTGAAATTCTTGTGACCTATTTCCGAATTTTGAAAATCTTTGTTTGGCGGCTGCAAACATGTACCAACTTTTTAACATAAACTTAAAGAGAAAATTCCCAGATTTCATAATATCATAATGAGACGACCGAGGAGGACCGAGCTTAATTTTTATTTTCCATAGAAAATAGAAAACGATTTTTAGGAACCAATTTTGATTAACTGATAACTTTTAAAATATTAATGTAATCTATAAAGTTTTTTCGTTAGAATAATGCCAATAAAATATACTTTTATAAAAAATTATAATAATTTGCTAGTAAAAAATTTTTGTTTACTCAAATACACTGCTAAATTGCATAAAAATTTATATCAATTTTGTGCTATAATTTTTTTTTAAAAAAAAAAGTAACATTTTATGGAAGCATTCATGGATTCCTCATACAACATTTCTCTTTAAGTGTGCATGACCACATTATAAAAATAGAGTGATCGAAAAATTGATTGTTTTATCCGCCAAAATACCACTGGGCTCCACATTGCCTAATAACATTCACTTTTCTAGACTACGGACTGCTTATTATTCTAAGGAATATATGTGCAATATTTGGTTGAAGTCGGAGGACAAACTTTGTGTAAGGAATCCGATTAAAATAAAGTGCCACGCCCATAAAATATGCACAATATAAAATGCACATTATACCAAAGAATATATGTGCGAAATTTGGTGAAAGTCGGCAATACGGCGTAGAAGAGTTTTGAATAAAATTAAAGTGCCACGCCTCTTGTATAGTCCCGCTCACTTTTCTTAACTTCAGGCTACTCCTTATACCAAGAAATATATGTGTAAAATTTGGTTGAAGTCTGACAAATGGTGTTAAAGGAGTTCGATATGAATTAAATTGACATACCCCTTGTCTAATTCCGCCCATTTTTCTGTTTTAAAAATTGCTCATTATACTAAAATATATATGTGCGAAATTTGGTTGAAATTGGGCGAAAGGCTTAAGAGGAGTTTGATTGAAATTAAAATGTCAAGCCCCTTGCCTAATCCCGCTCAATTTTTTAGGCAAAAGTCTGCTAATTATACCAAAGAATATATGATAAATTTGGTGGAAGTCGGACAAACTGTGGTAGAGCTGTTTCGTGCATAAAGATGCGATGCTATTCAAATGGGCGGTAAGCGTAGACGTGGCAACATTTATATATATAGTGACCGCCACTTGGTCTAATAACACTTACACACCAAGTTTCATTATCAAAACATGTACAATGAGGAATTATAATGATTTCTGAAATTATAAAGGCATGAAAGGTGGGCGAAATTATATCTTGACCATGCCGCCTTTTAGTGCAGATACCAAGATAAAAAATACGAACTCAATTAAAAAATGTTAGTTCAATACAGCCAAAGTCGCTTGGAAAATAGCATTTTATTGATTTGTGGGCGGTAATAGGAGATGTGGCAACTTTCTTTTTTATCATTCGAGATATTAGCGTTGATAATAGATGTTGCAAATTTGGTGCCCTTAGATGTTACTCTGCCGGAGACCTTCTCCGGATTCCAACCTGCACGAACGATTTTATATATACAGGGTGTCCCGCAATTAAGTGCAACTATTTACGGAGCCGAAAGGTTATGTCTAGCTGTGCAAAAAATCGTATGGGAGGGGGGGTAGTGGCTCTGTTTTCACATTCTTAGGAATTACAGGGTTAATTAATATTTCACGACTTTGATTCACGTTATTGTCTATAGCAGAAAAACTAACTAACATAAAACTTTTTTGATAGCTCATTTTAAAGGCAATAAAATCACCTTTCCAACGGTATTTCAACAAACTCTACCAACTTAACCATTACTGCGCTGTGATCGTGTGAAGAAGAAATCAATCGGTTGAAATTACCAAATTTCAACTTTGAGAGCAAATTTCTCAGAATTTTGCGTAAGAGAAATTTTTTTTTTTAATAAATTTTGTAATTTTTTTCAATTTTCTTTTCAATAAAACCAAAAACATAAGCATATCTTAAAACATAAGAAGGTTGGTTGTAGTAAAAAAGTTATACTTATTAGAAAATAATGATAAATAATGACATTACAATTAGTTATGCAGTAGATAATATCATTGTTTTCTAATTAGTATAATTTTTTTAGTACAGCCACCTTTTTTATTTTTAACCGACTTCAAAAAGGAGGAGGTTCTCAAGTTCGCCGGATTCTCTGTTTTTTTTTTTTTGTTTTTTTTTTCTTTTTTTAAATGTATGTACATCGATAACTCCTAAACCATATGCCTGATTGCCATAATTTTTGGGGAACAGATAGATATCATAAGCATGGAGGTGCCCGTACAAAAGTGGGCGGTATTCGAGAACTGGACGTGGCAATAATAGATCTCGCAATACTAGATACTACTGTATCTCGAATAATATTGCCACTAGGGTACTGCCATTTAGTGTAGAGGTAGGCACAATTTTTACAAATTATGGGCAAGAAAATGGGCGTCATTCGACAAATGGGCGTGGCAATATTAGAAAAACAGTGTATCTTGAATAATTTTGAGGCTAGAGTACTGCAATTTAGTACAGGGGTAGGCATTATTATTACAAATTATCGTCAATAAAGTGGGCATTATTCGACAAATGGGCGTGGCAGTATTATTAAAACACTGTATCACGAATAATATGAACACAAGGGTACTGAAATTTAGTGTAGGGGTAGACACAATTAATACAAATTACGGTCAAGAAAATGGGCGTTATTTGACAAATGGGCGTGGCAATATTAGAAAAAGAGTATAACTCCAATAATATTGATACTATAGAACTGCAATTTAGTATAGGGGTAGGCATTAATAGTACAAATTACGTTCGATAAAGTGGGCGGTATTCGACTACTGGGCGTGGAAATATTACAAAAACAGTGTATCTCGAATAATATTGACACTACGGCACTGAAATTTATTGTAGTACAGGGGTAGGCAGAATTATTAAAGTTAGCGTTATTTGACAAATGGGCGTGGCAATACTAGATCTCGCAACACTAGATACTACAGTATCTCAAATAATATTGACACTAGGGCACTGAAATTTAATGTAGTGGTAGGCACAATTACTAAAAATTACCGTCAAGAAAATGGGCGTTATTCGACAAATGGGCGTGGCAGCATTAGAAAAATAGTATATCTCGAATAATATTGATACTATGGTACTGCAATTTGGTATAGGGTAGGCATCATTAGTATAAATTATGGTCAAGAAAGTGGGCGGAATTCGACTACTGGGCGTGGAAATAGTAGAAAACCAGTGTATCTCGAATAATATTGACACAAGGGCACTGAAATTTATTGTAGTACAGGGGTTGGCAGAATTATTAAAAATTACGGTCAATAAAGTAGGCGTTATTCGATAAATGGGCGTGGCAATACTAGATAAAGACCATCTCAGTGAATATTGACGCTGGGGTACTGAAATGAAGTACAGGGGTAGGCTCAATTATTACAAATAACGCTCAAGGTGGGTGCTTATTTAACAAAGGGGCGTGGCAATATTAGAAAATGGGTATTATTATTTCAAAACACGTCGGATCCAATTTAAATTTAAGAAATTTCTAAAATTTATCATATTCTCTACAAAGGAAAAAGTAAAAACTTTTTAAAAAAAAAAACAACCGACTCCAAATTCACTACAAAGTAAAAAATATTTTTAAAAATACTTTTCCTTTTAATTTCTTGGTCATATTTGATAATTTATTTAAACATATTATTATATATGAAATCTTATTATTTAAATTTTTTCTTATTTGTTTTATTATCATAAATATATTAATTTCTTGATGAATACAAATGCTTTGAAGTTGGCGCTTCTGATAAAAAGTCTGGTTATATTAGCGCCGACCTTTTTGATTGATTGCGCTGTGAATTCTATTCAAAGCTATGAAATATTGTGTGAAAATTGGGAGAATAGTTAAAAAGAAAACTTGGCATTCCTGGTTTTGTATAACGTCAGAATTAATTCAGCTTCAATTAAGTTTTATATCTGCGTTGTATTTGCTACACTTTCACTTCATATAACAGTCACTGTCATCCAAAGTCTTGCCTCCAACCGTCCTCAACCCAGCCCTTTTATTGTACTTTACAATTATATGAGTAATTAACTCCGCAGGATACGCAACAATATTATTACTACGCAAACATTAACATAGTTCACTCAATTCAAATATATATGTTCAAATATAAAAAAAAAAATAAAATAAAGCCAGTGTTAACTTCATTATTTCGACATATAATTTATTTTTCTTGTTTTGCGACTGCTTAGAGCACTCAAAATTTAAGCACTTTCTATGTCCAAAATATATCCTTGTTGGAGACAGGCAAACAAACATAGCAAAGCACATTAAATTGCTTTTATTATGGCACCACAGTGATTTTAATTTTCCATGTCCTTCAGCCAAAAGCTAATAAATAAAGCTTCATTCATTGTGATCTCGATGTGTGTGGCTGTGTGTGTGTGTGCGTGTGGCGATGTATTTGTGGTTGTGTTAACAACATCATGCTTAGCAATGTGTGCTAAGAAAACTTTTGCGGTTCATTAAGAGCATTATCCTGGCTATATGCTTAATTTATGTGTGCGTCTGCTGTTGTGTGTGTGTGTATGTGTTTCTGTGTTTATTTTTGCGTTTGCCTTTGTATGCGTGTCTATATCCAATTATTTTTGGGGTTAGTATTATTGTCATTTAATTGAATTAATTCGACGTTGTCATTGGTTATTATAATCCTTTATTTTTCCTTTTTAGTAGCCTTGGTGCGTTAGGTTAATAATGAGATCTTTTAATTGTGCTATTTTCAAAGCAAGCTTTATTCTTTGTATTTTCTAAAAATGCTATAAATGGTACTTTCATATTTTTCATATATGTCCCCCTTGCTTTCTGCGTATCCGTTTTGTCTCTTTCTTCCTGTTTCTTCAGTCGCATGTGTTAAATGAACTGTACAGCTCTATGGCAAACAAGTAATTCTTACAAGATTTTCATTGTGTGTTTGACCGTTCATTTTCCTTAATTTCACCACCTTCATCAATGCCAGGATAAACATCGTGTGCACTGTGCTATTGCACTGACTGCCTTCTTCTTTCTTTCTTCCTTCTACGCATTGAATTAAAACATTACTCTTGAGCTGTTCAGATTCGATTTTCGCACACGATGTCCTCTTCTATTCACTATGCTGTGCTAACATTTTTATTTTTATCACACTCATGCAACTCCCAACAGCAGCAGTAAATTTTTGCAGCATTATTCTATTGTTCTGTTAGTTTTGCTGCTTTTCTCAGTTATTTCTTTTTTTTCATTTTCGTATTTGTGCAGCATTTATACCAGCAACTTTGAGAAAAAAAAAAAAAATAATTACAAACATGCGATGCATATCCTCATAATACGCTTTCACTCCCTTTTGCTCCATTTATCGCTACCCTTTTCGCTCTCTGGCAATCAACACAACAACAGCGGCAACAGCACACATGCACACTTTGTTAATTTGTAGCAATTATCTTATATCGGATCTGCCGGGTCCATATCCAGTCAGTCTCTCAGTCTGTCTGTCAGAATGTCTGCTTAAATCCTTGCACCGGCTGCATGTTCTAACGTTCAAATAAATTATCGCCTTCTCCGCAAAAAAAACTTTCATCCTTCGAAACGAATTGTTTGCTTCACATATTGACATATTGGAAATATATATGTACATTTTTAATATTGATGTCTGTGTGTGTGTTTGTATGCTGGGTAATGACCCTGTAGGAAAATCAACTAGTTTAAAAGTAGTTGATAAAGTAGTTTTTTGTCAACCACAACTAGTTGAAATTCTGACTTTTTTCCATAGAACGAACTAACTTATTTTGTATGGTGATGTCCGCTAAATAAGTCAATTGACTTTCGTCTGCATATATTTTCAACTACTTGTTAAATTAGTTACATTTAAATTATTTTTTTAATTGCTTTTAAATAACTAATTGAAAACTATTACTGATGGCCTAAAGTTAATAGTATTTGATGAAATAACATGGTTAAATATATATAAACTTGTAATCTAATAAAAATTTGCAATTAAAACATGTCAACATCAGAGTAGTTGCCACCTTAATATAATTAAAAGTAGTTCATATACTGGTTTATTTTAAACTAGTTTTTAATTAGTTGTTTTTAAAAACAAGTTAGTTTGTTCCTATAGGGGACGTATTGGCAAGACAGTTAGACACACATATAACATTACCGCTATCTAATGAAATGTTGTGGAGACATGATTGTACAGTGAGTATTGTACAGTGAAGCAAAACAACTAAATAATGTTGATGACAAGGAATAACGACTAAATTCAAAATATCGTAAAAACGATATTTTAATAGCACTAACTACGACCTTTACTCGGAAATATATGAACCGTTAAACCAAAGAAATAGGTGCAGACATGAGTGGTTATCTATTCTGTGCAAAAAATGGATTTCTGAATCCTTCCAAAGATTGGCAAAAAAGGAAATGCCATATCGCTTTTTTACGATATTTTGAGTTTAGTCGTTATTCCTTGTCGCCACAGAATTATATTTCTCTGACAGTATGATAATGCGAAGTTGAAATACACCCCATTCCGCTTTATAATATTTTCATAGTCTTAAGGAAACTATAGAGTAAACGTTTTTTTGTAGCAGTATCCATGACGTTATATGTGGGAGGCAGGCGTGGTTTTTATTTGGTCTAATTTCCCTTTCTCCGAAACACAAATATGAAAAATTTACTTTTACTTAAATTATTATTATCATTTATTTGAGTGCTAAGCACATATGGCTTTATAGCAATTAATATTCGACAAAATAAATATGAAACAATTAATTTATGTACAATTAAATTTTATAAAAATGTAAAATTGTCAGGATTTCAGGTATATACAGATGCAATCCGGTTAGCTTCTTAGTAGTAAATAGAATAAGTTGATTAGAGCGGTGCTCCCATATGCCAGGCTAGACGGACGAGGTAGAGCTCATACATGTGCTAGGCAAGACAGACGAGGTCTTGCTCTGGATAATCAAAATATATCTATAGCATGTATATCTATATCTATATAAATATATAAAGCTAGTCGTACGACGTCAAACCGGCATATGCCAGGTGAGACGGACGTGGTCTCGCTCTGGATAATCATAATTAACTACTCAGCTAGATTGTATAAGTTGTTACCAAACATCACAGGAAAATATTAAGTTCCCTTGGAAACATGATCCAGTTTAGTGGCGATACTGTAGATAATCTAAAATAATAAATTTAATTGAGTAAACGGATTCATTTAAAGAAATTTCATCTGAAATAAAATTAAAGTCCCCACAAGCGCTTTTAAGTGGTTCGTTTTGCAAGTAATTAGTTCTACAAAAGTTCATGTAAAGTAACTCAAAAGATCTTCTAGGTCGGAGAGGAATATTAAAGTAAATTTTGCTCAGTAAGTATTGACTGTCTACATATCCATGTAAAAGTTTGAAAATCCAAGTAGCATTTAGCATAATTCTCCGATTATTTAAAGTAGGAAGGTTTAAAAATTGCAGACGATATTCATAAGGTGGTAGGTGATAGTTGAAATTGCAGTAAAGATGGCTTAAGCAGAACAAAAGAAACTTTTTCTGAACTGATTCTATGTCGTCAATGTAACAACTATATCGAGGGCACCAAACAATTGAAGCATACTCTAAAATAGGTCGCACTAGAGAGGTGAATAAGGTTTTTGTTATATAGGGATCATTAAACTCTTTTGCCCATCGTTTAATAAAGCCTAAAGTACTATTTGCTCGATTTATAATTTTATTAATATGAATATGAAAGCAAAGTTTAGTATTCATAGTTACTCCAAGATCATGAAAGACATCTAACGACTCTAATGTATGGTCACAAATTTTATAAATACATGTGACAGGAGATTTTCGAGTAAAAGCCATGTGCTTGCATTTCTTCATGTTAAGACTCATACGATTCACGTTGCACCAGCTATAAAGATGGTCTATGTCAGCTTGCACGAGAACGGCATCATTAGCATTTTTGAAAGGAAGAAATAGTTACACGTCATCTGCGTACATTAAAATACTCGAATGCTTTATGACAGATGGCAAATCATTTATAAACAGTAAAAAAAGAAGAGGCCCGAGGTGGCTTCCTTGAGGTACACCAGAAGTGACTGGAAACTCATGAGATTTCACAAGTTTAAAAAGAACGCGTTGTGTTCTATTGTGTTTAAGACTAAGAGTTTATGATTGACAACATCAAAAGATTTACTAAAATCTGTGGTGACAGGATAACATCAGTCTGTAAGCCTTTTCCAAAATTCTCCATGGTTTTGGAAGTAAATTCAAGCAGGTTTGTAACCATAGATTTTCCTGAAACGAATCCATGTTGGAATGGAGACAATAATGATTTTACACTATGTGATAATTGTGAAGTAATGATTGCTTCGAAAAGCTTCGGCAAAGCGCTTAATTTTGCAATTCCACGATAGTTATCGATTAACGACCTGTTACCAGACTTGTGCAACGGAATAATAAAAGACGACTTCCAGGCAACTGGAAAATAGCAAGATTTTAATGAAGACGAAAAAAGCAAAGTGATTGGAGTTACTAATTCATCAGAGCAATATTATAGTATACATGACGGTATATTGTCGGGACCACTTTTATGTGACGTTTTAAGAGCTTTTAAGTATGATAAGACCGTGTTAGTATCAATTATTGGGAGACAAATTAAACCATAATTGTCCAAGAATGTCACTATTCAGCTCCTATATAAAATTGCTTGCTTATTCCGAAAATCAACAACTTTTGAAATTCTGTCTGTTTCCAATATATCGTATCTCTTGTTTTTTAGTAGAATTAAAAAATAACGTTTCAATTTTGAAAATATTTACAAAACTCCTATCTGATAAAAACAAATGCTATCGTTTGACATCAAATCAAAGGCATTCATTAATACAAACCATTTCAATCCCATTATTATTTTGTACGAAATTCTTAATACTGTCGAAGAAATTGGGATTGTTTCGAAAAAGTTTTAATAAAAAGTAAAGAAACTGAAGTAAACAATTTTTATTTAATTAATTAATGTTTTTATTTTGTTTTTGCTTAGAACTATTCTTTAATGGAAAAAGCTATGAATTAAAAAATCTATAAATAAATGCAACTGGAATTTTTTTATTTCAGTAAAAGCATCTAAAATCAATTCATTTTTGTTTTTATTGAGCCTTTTATACATATTTGTAAACGTATTATACATAGTTTTTCTTGTGTTTTTTCTTTTATTTTTGTGAATTTATGATATTTTTCTAAAGAGGAACTGACAGTCATTTTTCTGTTCCAAAAATCTTGGTATTATCCCTCTATGGTGTTCAGTTGTAGGTAAAAACTCCATGTTCATCAGTTTGGTCAATATAATTTTTGGGGACATTTTCAAATGCAAATGTTGGGAGTGAATTTTGTAGAACAAATCGATAGTAAAGTTCACAAATGTCTTAAGTGAACTTCTGACAAAAATGAGTTAACTGCAATTTAGAAGCCATCAATATAGTAGGTCTGTTTACATACTCTTAAGACTCAAACTGGCAAAACTATCAAGAGCGTAAGAGTAAGAAAAAAATTTCTCAAAAATAGAGAAAAACATAAAAAAGTATTTACGGTAACGCTTTTTGGACTAAAACTGTGTAAGCTGTCAAGTAAAATCGTTCGTCAAAATTATGAAAAATTGTTCATTGCCTCAAATTTATTTTTATAAAAAATAGAATAGATCTGTTTGATCTCCAACCAATTCCATAAGTTCGTCGTCTTCAGAATCGCTTGGTGATTCTAAAAGCTCAGCAAATTGTTTGCATAAATCAAATTTGTTTGGCGCACCTCCAGAGATGGCTTGATGAGGAGTGCCGGCAGTGCAGACAGCTCTCCGCAAAATCGATATATTTCTCGATTTTTTCCATACGAATTTACAAAATACCTTAAAATAAAACTGGGCTATTTTACATTTTTGTTGGGTAAAATTTCGTTTCTTGCTTTTGGGATTTTTGCTTTGAATTTAAATTTTTGTTTTTGGATGATTTTTGGTTTTATTTTTTTTTTTTTTTTTTTTTTTGTAAAGTAAAAGCAGCGGTTCTTCTTTTGTTTTTCTTGTTATTTCTTGTAATATTGGAGTGATTTTTACCTTGTCAAACTTCTAAATATCATCAATCTGGGTCTTAAAATAAGTTGTAAATGCTCAGATTGCTAATTGAATTGAAATCTTTTCCGTTACGAGAAAAATTGTGGTTGTCGTTTTTCCGTCCAGCAGCGGAAAAGGTGATCAGTTATGGTAAAACTAAACTAAATTAAAATTTAATCGAAAATATCATTTTGATGATGATTTATGTGGTTTTGCAAAGTGGAACATTTTGCTTTTTAAGGGACCGCTGAAGTCGGAATTTATTCTAACAGCTGTTCTGTTCAGTCCGGTGGTTAAAAAATGTGGTTTTAATCGTGGTTCCTTAATCGTAAAAGCTTTTTGAGAAGCATTCCAAATTTTTGCAAAAAAAAGAGAAAACCTTTTCGCTCCATTGTTTTTCCTTTGTTTGTATGCCTTGAGTTGAATTGAAGTAATGAGTCAAAAATAAAGAAATGAAAAAAATTCTTAAAAAGTTAAAAAATGCTGAGAAATCAGAAGAAAAGTTAGAAGATATGCATTTCGATGTCAAAAGTAAAAAATTACCTTATACCTAAGCCTATCCGTGAAAGCACGAGGCTTCCTTGAAAACGTTTTATTGCTTACCGTCAAGTAACCTCATCAGAACGATTTTTTTAATTTTAGTTTCCTATCATAACCTCAAAAACTGAAAGCTATGCATTCGAAGTAAGTTAAATCTACTCAAAAATTTAAGAAAAAACTCAAAAACGGCATAATTTGTAAGAATTTCGGTGAAGAACCGACAACTGAAATTGAGAACGAACGCGAGTAAACTCACAAAAAAATATGCCCATGTAATCAAAATTCTCGGCTAGTCAGTGTTGAAAGGTGCATTTAAGTGGGTGCAGAAAAGGAGTTAATTTGTAAGTTCAACAATTGAAAAAATCGGTCGCAAAATAGGAACTGAGTACCTGAAAATGTTTTAGTTGCATGCTATCATCGATTGTAGGTGTGATGACGAAAACTATGAACATCCCATAGAAGTTGTTTGCACTCCGCCCAAGATTGTGGATGAAATAAGTTAAGAAGAAATACTTGATATCGACGAAATCCCAATTGACAAGAAAAACTATCTTTTATCCGTCGAAAAGCCGGGCAGTTTTGAAGCTGAACCAAATTCTGTTGTGGACGCTGACCTGCGACAAAGAAAAAAGATGATCCATCAACGAGCATTCAGAGCAGTTCAATTCCCAAGACCCACACACCACTTAGTAAATTTGGAATGCCGAAATGGTGCAAGCCGGTCAATTTGTATACTAAAGACTGACTTAAAGGTTCCGTTTGAAAAAGAGAAACAGGTTATTGCAAAACTAGCTACAATCATTACGGAAGTGCGTATTTATTTAATTTTTTAATACGTTGGCCACACCAGCCAATGATGAAATGACTTAAATATTTAATATTGTGTAATATGCACAAAATTTGCAATAAGCCCTAAATCAATTATGTTATCGAAAAATGTAAAGTTGTTTAGTATTTTGTCGTCATTACATTTGCATTATATGTTTTGCTAAAAAATTTTCTCATACAGCTGAATAACGTCTAAAAATCATGATTTTTCCCCCAGCTCTTAACGACTTGGTTGAAAAATTCTGAACAATTTTTCAATAGAGCATTTAGAAAGGAAGACATTCAAACTTCATTTAAAAAAAAAAAACTATTCAAACTCCATGTAGTACAACGGAGATATGAAAGTAAGTATGATGGGTCATTTGACTGGTCGAATAAACGACCAGCGGTAGAAAATGGGTTAAGGAAAAGATTATAAAAAATGAAAAATTAATTACATTTTTAAATTTAAATGATTGAATTATAATGGACTTAAAAAAAAAATAACAAATGGGCTTTGAAAATGCTCATTTTGTGCAAGGAAATTTCGTATATCGTGTGGGAACACTATGCAAAAATTGAGAGATTTTTAATTTTTTTTTTTGTCGATTTTCGTTTTAGTTCGTGGGTCATTTTTCCGAAAAATTTTTGACCTTCTTTCGTTTTCTTTGGTGAAATTTCGTTTTTTCGTTTTTCGGGCGATTTGATTTGATTTTTCATTAATTTTCGGGTCATTTTTCAATTTGGTGATTTTTCATTTTTTTTTTTGCGATTTTTCTTTCAGTGTAGCCGTGCAGACGACATGCTAAAGCTTTTTTAAAAATATTTAAATTCATTCTCTAATTAACATTTCTATTTAGTTTTTATACAATTTACCATGCTTCTGTTTTCCATTTCAATATAATTTATTTATTTAAAAGAACATTTGATATTTTGCAATTTCTTATAAACAGCTGATTTTTAGCAGTTTGATGCAAGGGAGGGGACATTTTTTTCTACCCCTATTGCACTCTTTTTGTATACGGGAACGCTTCTCGGACTAAGACCTGGACCAAAAGCTGGCAAATTGTACTGAAACTTTAGAGTACGTGAACGGACCTAATATCTATGGCTCCCAGAACTTATGCCCGAAGAACTGACGCCAAAAAAAAAAAAAAAAAATAAAAAAAAAAACAAAAAACGCCCGAGTTTGGAATAGCAATTGACTTCGAAAGAAGGAAATTACACCCGAATGGTTTAAAAATATATATCGAAGGAAAATGGGAATTACACCCGAAATTTCCAGCACTTTTTCGGGCTTTCTTTCCAAATTTTTCGAACATAATTTCCGTGATCCAGATTCAATGTAAGACTAACAAAATCAAAGAGAAAGACAAGGGGTCCATGGGCATTGGGTCTTATGCATAAAAATTAGATTGATCTCTGAGTTGTATGGATCGAGCTAAAACTCATCTAACTGAGATCAAGAGTTTGCTCTAGATTGAACTCAGTTTCATATGCCAAACACCTGAGACTGAGCTCACTACAAAGAACTTAAGTGCATTGAGATGAAGCTTAAAGCTCCCTTCTTTTTGATATAGTGATTCATTGATGTGATGCGTTAATGACCTAAAATTAAATTGATAGTTACAATTATTACTAAAGCAAGTGCTTATTTTTAGTAATGAGTTCAACCGAAGTGGACAGCGCTGACGAGAACGCAGGAGACGTTCAGTCAGATATAAGCATATACATATTTGATTGAACAAATTAAACAACACATAATTTTATTAGAGAAATTCCAGTTGCCGGTATTAAGAATGAAAAAGCAAGAAGTTTTGAGCAAAATAACAATAAAAATTAAAAGAAAAGTACAATGTGGACATAAATAAAAAAAAAAATGTAATAAAAAAATAGTCAATCTGAAGTGCCGAGCTAGGCAAAAAAGTGATTTGAATAAGACCGGCAATAGAAAAATTGTATTAAAAAGTTGGGAGAAAGAAATTTTTGCACTGTTTGGCGAAAAAAATAACACAACAATTCACAAAATTCAAGGTAAGTTGTATTTTTGTAATACATGCCCAGTGTGTCATACGGATGCGTTTCAAATTCGAGATGGACTTACTTTTTCGTATGTTTTATCCGAAACGAGTTGCGTTTTGGGTCCGATACTAATCCCTTTTCGTGTGAAATTCCTCTCAAAAACGCAAATAGCTTTTCCACTTTTCCGAACTCGTCTCGAACTCGGAACGGACTTCATGTACGAATCCATTTTAGAGACTCTTTTTTCGATTCGAGGTGGACTTCGCGGAACTTCGCGACGGACTTTTTTTTATAAATGCAGTATAGTCTCGCTAATCCAGACACATATAATTTGACATTACTGGAAGTGTCCGGAATTCACAAAGCTGAATAATTATTTAAGAGATAACGTTAACATATAAGACAGTGTCTTTTAAATGCAATACGAATTATATAATAACAACAGGTAATAAGCAACAATGAATAAATTTAGCTTAAAACTAACATTAAGTGAATTAACTTGATATAAAAACAGGAATTAATCTTATTCTAAAAGAATAGAAGAAAGAAAACAGCTTAAGAAGAAAGAGAAAGGATTAAGAGAAGTATTGAAAAATTGCATGCTTAAAGTTGCGTTTATTTTTAATTGATTTTATTCTAACGGGCCACGAATTCCAGATTCTGATTGCGTTAACAAAGAAAATTCTGTTAGAGTTCAGAAAATTGTACAAAGGGATTATGAGGTTCAGATTTCTGTTCGATCTACAAAATTGTATCTTTTCAAATAAATATTTAGGTGTTTTTGTGTTAATTAATTTATGCAAAAATATGCAGTTTCTGACATCAAGATATTTGAAAATATCGCAACCTAGTATTTGACTTCTCAAATGACTGATGCGGTCGAACTTTTTAAGGCCATAAACGTACCTAACAGCGCTATTAAAAACATGTTGTAATTTCAGTTGGGACCTGGAATCAAGTTTACTATATACAACATCTGAGTATGAAATGATTGGCATTATGAGTTGGAGTACTAGCATTTTCCTAGTATCGACAGGTACAAATGATGCCGTCCACCTCAGGTTCCCAAGGTTATAGTAAACTTTACAAGCAACAGTATTAATATGATGTTCGCAAGAAAGTGTAGAATTGATATAATATCCAAGATTTTTAGCTTTTTCAACAAACTTTAGCCCTTCGCCATTTAGATAAATCGTTGGTAACTCAGACGTATTCAGACAAGTTTTGAAAATTGGTAAGACAAATGACTTAAGAGGATTTAGATTAAGCTTATTAGATCGAGCCCATTCAGTTATTTCACGTAAGTACTCATTTATTCTAAAACATAAACTATCAACTAGGTTAAACGGGCTGGACAAGTACAGTTGAAGGTCATCAGCATATGCATGCATGGTAACATGACGACATTTGCTAAAGATATCATTTATGAACATTGAAAATAAAAGCGGACCAAGAACTGAGCCTTGCGGCACCCCACAAGATAAGTAACAGAACGCGGACAGACTATTTCCAACCCTGACTCTTTGAGACCTCCCGACAAGGTAGCTATATAACAGACGGACCGCCGTGCTTGAAAAACCAAAGTTTACATATAATTTTTGACACAGTATTGAATGGTCAACGG
Organism: Coremacera marginata; assembly: GCA_914767935.1. Lineage (NCBI taxonomy): Eukaryota > Metazoa > Arthropoda > Insecta > Diptera > Sciomyzidae > Coremacera > Coremacera marginata. The sequence goes on from OU612045.1 coordinate 157,897,946, forward strand.
AGTCAAAGGCTTTCGAGAAGTCTAAGAGACATAACAAACTTATGTGCGCAAGATCGAGTGGCACTCTGATGTCATCTAAGATTTTTAATATAGCAGTGGAGCAGCTGTGACTAGGTCGAAAACCGGACTGAAACGGAGACAAAAGTTCAAATCTTCTTATGTGTTCTGAGATTTGAACGGACATGAGAGACTCAAATACTTTAGATAAGGATGATAGCAAACTTACAGGACGATAGTCAGACGGAACACAAGCATTGGATTTCTTTGCAATGGGGATGATTGTGGCTGCTTTCCAGACATCAGGAAAGTAAGAACTTGTAAAGCAGTGGTTAAATATATGAGTAAGCGGGCTAAGGACGTGCGGTAAAATCAGTTTAATAAATTTGATGGATATATTATCCTCACCCATTGCGTTGGATTTAATCTTGTTAACACTTCTGGCAACATCATACTCGCTTACAGCAACAAACTCAAAACGTAAAAGACAGTCAGGTGGGAACGATCTTGTGTCAAAGGCTAACACATTACTAGAAGACGTAGAATTGGAAATGAAATATTCATTAAGAATATTGGCGTCAAGCTCACAGTCTTCAGATTTCGCTTTGCAAACTCCCGCTTGCTTTAAATTATTCCATACATTTTTAGATGATTGCGCGGAACTCAGCTTGGACATAAAAAATATACGCTTTGCTGACTTGACTGTAGCGTTAGCTACGTTTCTTTGTGCTGTTCCCAATTTGATGCAGTTGGACTTCTTTTCCATCGATTGTAAGCTCTAGTACGATTTTTGAGGGCTAATTTGACATTAATTGTAAACCAGGGACAACTGCTGTTAATTAGTCGGCGAGTGACTATTGGAACATGAGAGTCAAAAAGTTCACAGGTTGTATTCATAATAAACCTTAGCTTCTCATTTACAGAACTGAATAACCAGCATTCTGACCAATTTACTGTTGATAGGTCCCGAAGCAAAGAGTCATAATCAACAGATAATCATATTGAAGGAGTTATATGTAAAATGTATATTTCAGTTATATTCGTTCAATCGCATTTATTAAAACAGTTTTGTAAAGAAATTATAAGAACTATTTTAAGAACTAAGTTTCACATAAATATTTTTACATAAATGTACATGCACATGTAATTATGAAATAATATAAAATACATCCCGCCGTTACTATACGCACTACAATATTTCTCTGATTCGGATTGAAAAAAAAGAAAAAATTGTAAATCAAACATGCTTTAAATGTTGTCTATCCGAACTAAAGCGGTACAGTATTAAAAATGTCCGAAGTGTAGAGATGTCCGTATTACTGGGAAGTCCGGTATAGCAAGTGTCCGGATAAGCGAGACTTTACTGTAATACGGATTCAAAACGGAACAATAGGCGAGATTTAATGTACACAAAATAAAAAAATATTAATTTTTGAGGATAACTATAAATTAATTTCAAACTTACCATGCCGAGAATCAAAACCACGTCATCTGAAATGTGACTATTGTCTTAGCGGACTTATACCGGGTTCAAAAGTGATCCGTCAAAACGAAACGAAAGCTAGATGACGACATCAAATTTAATATAAAAAAACAAAAGCTTGCGTCCATATAACAATGTTTTAAATTTGACATAAGCAAAGACTGCTACTTCGTTGCATTTTCATATTTTTGCTTTGTTCCATAGTGTACTTTACAGAACGTCTGACATAATTTTCAAGCAGTAGAAATAAGTTTAAAGAAGAAGATGGTTTCATATAAGTATAATAAGTTTCAGAAGTGACAAGCTGCAAGTGAAAAATTACTAAGTTTATCTTATGTTTAGGAACTGTTGGAATTTTTTCTAATTAGTTATATGGGCGCAACAGTGTTGCAATCAATATAAATGCCTTACAGCAGCTGGAGACAATGTTTAATAAACACCAGCCGCAGGGATGTAAGAAACCAACTGGGTTGTCACAACTTAATTGAGGGCACTTAAAATTAATGTTCACGCACACTGTCGCCTTAGTGCTATAAGGTTTATAAATGAAAAAGTATACAGATAGTTTCTTGTAAGAAAAATATATACAATACGTATATATAATAAGTATATACAATACGTATATTTTGGGTAAGTTTGCAATAATCTTGTTAAAAACTTTTGCTACCACAAATTGAGAAAAGAATGAGGTGCTCAATTTCAAATATGACATCAGATAAATACAACCGCAATTACTTTGACAGTAAGTAATTTGTTCAAAACTCTTTGAAATAACTATGAAAAACCATTTATCATTTGTTCTGATAACGTTACTCTTGATTTATAGTAGTCGGTTAACTTTTTGGCACTTGAAAAAAAAAAAAAAAAAATATATATACGAATTTGCGAAGAGGAAAACATAATGAAAGCCAAATGATTTTTTTCCAATTTAGCTGCAGCTTGTTTTCCTCAAATCTCCCAGCAAAATAACCCTGACTATGCAAACTGCAATTGCTGCGGACACGTGTAGATTTTATAGTATGGAGCACAGTCTGAAGGGCATGTTTATTTCAAGCTTGTCAGGCGCTCCCCAGTGCCACACATGAACTAGATGCTCGGATTTCAAGTGCAAGCTTGAACATTTTCTTCATCTACTGCGGGGGGAGACTAAAACTCGTTTTACATTAAACATAACACGCCCCTCATTGCCCTCATATTATAGCTCAAATAAAAACACCCCTTGATGGAAGGTATACTCGTATGACAAAGACCAGGCAGGGTTTGTTGAAACAAAAGACCCTGCTGTATTTCGTTTTTTTTTTTTGTTTGATTTTGGTCTACGATTTGACGCGTGGTTGACCAAAGCTTCATTGACGCGATTGCATTTGCTGTGGAATTCGAATGCAAGGATCAGATGCCGACATGTGTGAAACTTAAAGTTACAATGGGACAAAATGTTGAAGCTTATGTTGGGATTATTATAATGCTTGTTTCCATATGGTGTGAGTTGCTATCATAAAATTTGAGTTTCCTTCAATTTGGATTGCAGAGCAGAAAGCTTTAAGAGACAGAATTAAAAATTTTAGCTAAGGGATTTATTAGTTAAATTTAAAGATTTAAGACTTATGGTTCAAGTTGAATAATTTAAGATTAATGAGAAGATTTAAGATATAAGATTTAAGATTTAAGATTTAAGAGATACTCTCACTTAACATACTCTAACTTAACTTTCACCAGAAAAAGGGAAATGCTAGTTTAAAATTCCAAGTCAGTACTAAAACTTACATAGCAGCAAAAAAGGAGAGTTGTAAGAAAAGCCATTGTTGCTTACATGTTTACTTAACCACCCAGACAGATGCTGTCGTCAATTGCAACCTTCGTTTCAGCTGTTTGTTGTCTGGTCTTCATCATGAACATGCAGTACACTCTAAAAAAGTTTGTCATTTATCACATATTATTTACATAAACATAGTTATCATAGCTAGATTATAATTATGGTTATGGTTATTTTTATGGTTATGGTTATGGTTATGGTTATGGTTATGGTTATGGTTATGGTTATGGTTATGGTTATGGTTATGGTTATGGTTATGGTTATGGTTATGGTTATGGTTATGGTTATGGTTATGGTTATGGTTATGGTTATGGTTATGGTTATGGTTATGGTTATGGTTATGGTTATGGTTATGGTTATGGTTATGGTTATGGTTATGGTTATGGTTATGGTTATGGTTATGGTTATGGTTATGGTTATGGTTATGGTTATGGTTATGGTTATGGTTATGGTTATGGTTATGGTTATGGTTATGGTTATGGTTATGGTTATGGTTATGGTTATGGTTATGGTTATGGTTATGGTTATGGTTATGGTTATGGTTATGGTTATGGTTATGGTTATGGTTATGGTTATGGTTATGTTTATGGTTATGGTTATGGTTATGGTTATGGTTATGGTTATGGTTATGGTTATGGTTATGGTTATGGTTATGGTTATGGTTATGGTTATGGTTATGGTTATGGTTATGGTTATGGTTATGGTTATGGTTATGGTTATGGTTATGGTTATGGTTATGGTTATGGTTATGGTTATGGTTATGGTTATGGTTATGGTTATGGTTATGGTTATGGTTATGGTGATGGTTATGGTTATGGTGATGGTGATGGTGATGGTGATGGTGATGGTGATGGTTATGGTTATGGTTATGGTTATGGTTATGGTTATGGTTATGGTTATGGTTATGGTTATGGTTATGGTTATGGTTATGGTTATGGTTATGGTTATGGTTATGGTTATGGTTATGGTTATGGTTATGGTTATGGTTATGGTTATGGTTATGGTTATGGTTATGGTTATGGTTATGGTTATGGTTATGGTTATGGTTATGGTTATGGTTATGGTTATGGTTATGGTTATGGTTATGGTTATGGTTATGGTTATGGTTATGGTTATGGTTATGGTTATGGTTATGGTTATGGTTATGGTTATGGTTATGGTTATGGTTATGGTTATGGTTATGGTTATGGTTATGGTTATGGTTATGGTTATGGTTATGGTTATGGTTATGGTTATGGTTATGGTTATGGTTATGGTTATGGTTATGGTTATGGTTATGGTTATGGTTATGGTTATGGTTATGGTTATGGTTATGGTTATGGTTATGGTTATGGTTATGGTTATGGTTATGGTTATGGTTATGGTTATGGTTATGGTTATGGTTATGGTTATGGTTATGGTTATGGTTATGGTTATGGTTATGGTTACGGTTACGGTTATGAATATGGATATGGTTATGTTTATGGTTTTAGTTAGTCATTTCTCTTTACCCATATTTTATTAATTTCCACATATATATTTAAGTAATTCTCAAAATGTTGTAAAGTTAATAAAAGGTTTCCTCATTTTTTCCAATATTAGTAAGGAGATGTTGTTCAAGTTTTGCTAGCAGTTTTTGTTTAAACTCGTAGTATTTTATGATGTGTATAACATGGGCGTAGTCAGGCCAGTACTACGACTACCTCCTATTAAAATCAATTTCTTCTGCTTGTCAATTTGCAATTTTGAACACATAATGCAGCCACTATAAACAAAAAAGTGCAACTAAAATTTCAACAACATCTCCTTACTAATAATGGAGAAAATGAGAAAACCTTTTACTTACAACATACAACATCTTGTGAATTGCATTGTTGTTTTTTTTTTGAGTGTATTGTTAAGTTGAATGTCTTTTCTCATTCTCTCGCCCTCTCTCTCGCCCTCTCTTTATTTCAGTTTTTTGGCAATTCAAATATTCATGTCCCAAAAAGACTCTTCCAGCAGCACATTTAAAAATGCTGCACATTTTCAACAAACTGTGCTCCGTAGCATGTTCACGCATTCATTCAAGGATTTTTATTTCTTAGTGCGTCTTGGGTTTACTTTCTTCGTTTCCTTCACGGTAAGCTTTTGTTAATGTTAAAATATTTGAAAAGTTGTTATTTTGTGTGTGTTTCCTTTGGTCGGGCGGAAGGAAGAGAACTGGTGATAGGCTGGCATAGGGGAGTTACCACTGTTGCTAACGATTTTTTAAATCTTACCTTGTCGTAGATGTTATGCTATCGCTATCAATGTTTATAGCCAGAAATAAGTTGGGCAGGAAGCTTCAAGCTGATGCTGTCTTTTCTTTTTATAAGCTGCAGCTACGTGATTGGACTAACTTTATTGCTTGTCGACCCCGAGGGTCCATTGTCACAAGTTTTTTGAATACTATTTGTTGCTATGATTGAAGAAAGATTTTTGGTTTTTCTTCGTTCAATATCAAGGAACGAACTTTTTTTTCCTCTCTACAAGCAGTTCATTATAGCAAAGAGCTTAATTTAAATTTTACAAAATCATTATTAAATAAACTTTGGCTACTTTGGTAAAAGTTTTATATTGTGTTTATTTTTTTAAGTTTTCCTTAACCATTTGGAGGTGTTTTCTTTTTTTTTTTTTGTATCTTTTATTTTTCCTTCCCTTCCCCTTTCACTTTGACTAATTAGCAGCTATCATTGACTTAACTTTCTCCTTTCATTATTAACTTTTATCATTTATAATGCTTCTCTTTATTATTTCCTTCTTCTTCTTCTCATACTATTTTGCACACAAAACTAATTTGAAATCATGCGCTAATCTTGAACGCAAGCCCATTGAAATCCTCTTTGATAAAATACATTAGTATTGCCACATTTCGCATTCAAGTCAGTTAGTTCAGAATGGCCAGAAAACAATTTGAAGCAATCAGTCATTCAACTGTAGAACTGGACCAGCTCGTTGGAGTTATACGTGACCAGTAAACTATATGTGAGGATGAGTTTATTGTGAATCTACAAATGTTGCTGCTTAAAGAAAAATAAAAAAGGAAAAATAAATGAAGATAGAAAAAAGTCAAAAAGACGAAAACTACCCTATTAACTGCATTCATTATCTATACATATTTCTGAATCAATTTAATTGTTTTGTTGCAGGCGTGCATGAAAAGAAGTTGGCAAAATATAACAGAACTTCAGTTGATGATTTTGAAGAAAAATTGCAATAAAAAAAAAATCACTTTTAAAGGTGATATGGATGACCATGCTTTCGATCTTAAATATTATAAATTACTTAAGACTATCTCTAGTAAAAATTCTTTTCTTCTAGACTATTCTTAAATCACTTTTAAGACTACTATAGAATAGAAATCGCTGAGCTTATGCAAATGTCAATAATCGACAATTGCGAGGACTGTGCATGTATGTAAGCTGTTCTCTTAAAATTTAAAAACTACAGTTATTCTCGAAAAATAAATTTATAATTTGACAAGGCTAAGATTTTTAAACAATACTGAAGTAAAATTTGTATTAATTTCGTCCCATCTAATTCATACCAGAGAACTGCAATCAATGAGTATCTTACAGACTTTCTTACTGTTCTCTTTCCTATCCACACTCAATAAAATATGTAAAATACTTATACGCATTCGGCTCATTGCCATTTTTTCGGGTATAAATACATATTTATGTATATCTGAGGGCGGCGTGACTTGAACCACTTCGATTCCTTTTCAATGTGTGCGTTAGGTGAGTGCACTGCAAAGGAGCTCGATCTGAATATATTTTGAGTGTATTCTGAGAACTGATATTTTTCTGCCAACGCCACTAAGCGTCAATCAGTAAAAGCTAAAGCTTTTTAATAAAAAGACATTAAAAATATAAACAAATTTTTGGATACCTCTTTTAAATTTTTGTAAAAATTTGCAAATTGCAACGTGTTGTTATTGTTTTCCACGCACAATCTATCGCGATCGCTGGTATACGAAAAATAAATATTATTTCAATATGTTCCCCTTTGGCCTTAACAAACGCCTTAAGTCGGATTGGCCCATCATCAGTAGTCGCACGCACCTCGTTCATTGGAAAATTGGCCACTGCACGAACCAAAGCTGCCTTCAAAAAATCAATGTTGGAGTATTTTCTGTGGGTGGCAGCCGTGACGCAGTGGGAAGAGTGCGTTCCCCGTATGCCAGAGTACCCTGGTTCAATTCCCAACTGTTCCGGCCGTCACCTCTCTGCTGACAATGGCAAACCTCATAGAGTTAAAACTGCCATCAAAAGCTTCTTGAGAACTCCGACTCTCCGTTCGGAGTCGGCATAAAACTTGTAGGTCCAGTTCTAAACCATTTGTGTTCAAACATTTCAAACACGCACAACACAATTGACCATAAGAGCTCGATCAAAGTCCTTTCAAGGGCTAAAATAGCCAATTTTTTCCATATTTTGTGGCAAACCATGTCCTCTAAGACTATCCACAATTTGTAGTCCAGCGGGTTTAAATCTGAACTGCCAGAGGATCATTCATCAGAGGAAATGAATGCTGGCAAATTGTTTTGGAGCCAGGCTTGGGCCGTTTTAGCTTTATGGGCCAGCGCAGAATCCTATTGGAAAGTTCACGACTGGTTTTGGAATAGAGAATGGTTAAGTGGCTTTACAACAGCTTCCAGAATGGTTTCTTGGTACACTTCGGCTGATATTTTATTCCTTATTCTCAGAAATGCTAGTTAGTGACCAAATCATAACAAACACCCCACCATGGCTTAAGCTGGGTGATCACACTTTTCGACCCGTGAAATCAGCTTAGACGCTTCCTTAGATGACCGTGCATTCCTGCATTCGTTCACTAATTACTGTTTGCCTGTACATGGCTTAAAATTACTGTAAAATACAATGTAATTACTGTACAGCAGTGGCCCCAAGTACAAAGTATTTTTTAGTAATTCGACTCATGGACTTTTGCGTGGTACTCTTCTCTCGGGCCATGATTTTTTGTTTTCGAAGCGGATTTCGCTGAATTATTGATTTGGCAGCTTTGATAACTTGCGGCGTTCGAACTGTGCGTGGACGGCCCTACTGGTGGCGGTCTTTAACATCACCAGTCTCCTCAAAGAGTGTCATGTACCAGCAGGCGAACATACGATTAGTCCCGAACGGGCGGAGCGTTTTGAAAATATCACCTTTTTTTATTTCACACCTAACTAGCGCTACAACAGCGATATGTTTCTCCTTATCAGACCACACCATGATGAAAGGTGAAACAATTTTGAATGCCCGGCACACACTAACGCTGTACAGGTTACATATATTCCATAAGCAATGTGGTAATAACAGAAGTTATTGAAGTTAAGCTACTTAGGAGGCGATGTGAAGATTTTGATTGAGGAAAAAATTTACAAAAACACGAATGCATGCTTATAAACATCTAACAAAAAAGTGAAACGTTTTTGTTTATAAACATGTAACAAAAAAGTGAAACGAGACCCTGTGGCTGGCAATGTAAGGGGATCGCAGGTTTTGAATCTGATGTCAGGATTTTAAAATTCAAGATGGCGAATAGGATTGCTATCTCGATTTTTTTTTTTTGATTTGACAGCTGATGTGATTTCGAATCAGATATCGCAGTTTTAAAATTCAAGATGGTGGATAGGGTTGCCACCTAAAATTTTTACCACAGGGCTGCAACCCATAAAATGTATTTTTAAGAGTTTTAAACATCATTTAACAGCTCTAGAGAGCCGCTAATTTTGAAACTGATGTGAGAATTTCATAATTCAAGATGGCGGATAGGGTTGAAACCTGTTGTTTGTTTTTACGAATTCGATGCTGGGGCGAATACTTAATACAAATGGGTTGCTGAGTCCGAATCTGTTGTCAGAATTTTCAAATTAGGTAATTTTCTTACAATAGGGTTGCCACTAATTAAAATGTATTTTTAAGATTTTTCAACATATCGAACATTTTTAGTTGGTCGCTGATTTCGAATCTGATGTCAGAATTTTAAAATTCAAGATATCGGATTGGGCTTCCATCTGAATTTTTTTGTATTTTTTGTGAATTTCTAAAATTTTGAGAACGGATTTGATTACGAATCTGATGCCACAGGCTTCAAATTCAATATGGCAGATGGGGCTGCCACCTAAATTTTTGGTATTTTTACGAATTCATGTAATTTTGAAATTTTGACAACGGATTCGGATTCAGCAACCCATTTTTACATAGCGTTCCCCCAGCACTGAATTCGTAAAAATAGAAATAATTCAGTTGGCAATCCTATTCGTATCCTATCCTATATTTGTTTTTTTATTTCATCTTTCCCTGCTAATTTACAGTCAAACAGGTGTTGATGCTCTTGGTAGAAGCGAAGATAAAATCCCTATGATTATCGGGGGAGATTTTATCGCATATTATATATATTAAATCGGGGACTAGCCGAAGCAGACCACAGTGGGTCCCTTTTCGTCCCCTATTGAACGTACGATGCTACTACTCGGAGTTCTCATAAGTGAGCATGCTCCTTATATAAGTATCCTTTGTCACCTCAAGCATATCCGTGTAAGTCAGTTGACCAATCTTGGATTCGCCAATAAATGAACGTCCCAGAATGGTCATCCTTATGCTTGCCACCACCGGACACTGGCACAGAATGTGTGCTGCTGTTTCCGCCTCCTCTCGGCATAACCTACACGTATCGTCCTCGGTCAGAGTCAACTTCTTGAGATGGTACATGTAGGGACCGTGTCCTGTGATCAGAGCAGTAAGCCAGCTTAAAGTCTTCCGATTGTATCGGATAACTTTTGTTGCCTCACTACGAGACCACTTCACGGCCACCTTTGATTTCCTGCAATTAACAGCTTCTTCCCACCTTGTACGGTGTTACGAGTCCGTCCATTGCTTAATAAGGCCTGCCACCATGTTGCCGCCTATGGCGATACGTGGTTCTGGTCCACAGAATTCTTCTGCTGATCCTTCTCTTGCTAAAGAATCAGACTTTTCATTCTGTTCTATGCCAGAATGTCCTCTCACCCACATAAGTGTGAGATCATTTGTCTGAGCGCACCTATTGAGTTTGGTAAAACACTCTATGGCCAACCTGGAAGTGGCGCCTCTACGCTGTGTGCATCTAATCACCGACTGATTGTCAAGGGCAATGACAATTTTCTTGCCATTGACCCGGTCATCTATCAGGTGGTCCAGTGCATGCACCACACCAAGCATTTCCGCCTGGTATACAGACACGAACCTCCCCAGCCTCAGTACACAGGATAGGTTCAACTCTTCTGAGTAGATGCCTGACCCGGCTCTGTCATTCATCAGAGAGCCGTCTGTGAATAAACTGATGTCGTTACCAGCGGTTTCTTCACAAACGGATCCATCTGTTATTAGAGTTTTATAACATTTTTCTGTTATTCTCACTATCTGCCTTCCGTCCATAGGCATACACGACTCCCTGACATCTCTCTGTACAATTTCAAGGATGCGCATATGACCATGTAGGGCAGTTCATCTATGCCACGTAGCAATTCGCAACATCCTGAAGGCTGTTAGCTCCACCATTTTCTTTATTTCTAAATCCAACGGCAGCATACCTAACAGAAACTCCATTGAGCTTATTGGAGTGGTGCGTATTCCACCTGTTATTCCAACACACGCCAGCCGTTAGAATCTGACCAGTCGCTTCTTAATGGTTTTACGTAAATTTTACATCGAATGATTTTTTACCACTTACTAATTTTCTTCTCGAAAAATTTAGTTTGCACATAAATAACAATCCCAACGATATAACAAAAAAATCCGGAACTACAATAGATGCAATTTTTCACGTAAATTTTTAAATCACGGTCATGTCTCATATTTTAGTTATTAACCCATTTTTGTCTTACATTTTGGTTTACTTTTCTTAACCTGAAGGTCATACCGTGATAGATTTTCATGATCTCTAAAAAGAATATACAATTTTTAGAATTTATCTAATCGACCTATTTTCGGTCAAGGCTGACACAATAACGTTTACTTATATTTCCAAGCTTGGGAAATTCGGGAATTTTCCATTGTTTTTACCTTTAATTTTAAAACTGTACTATACAGTTTTTTTTTTTTTTTGCAGTCATCTAGCTAAAACGATTTAATTATGAAGGTTTAACAAGTTTTTCCATAAAACAGATTCAAAATTTTAATTGAATCATTTAGTTTCCAGGCAGTTGCAGATATAAAATTATATTTATCTCTGCCTCAAGGCTATCAAATATGTTTTTACTCTGCTGCTTGTGTCTGACATAAAATAGCTTTTTATCCAAATGTTGACAGCTAGCTTAAGGGAATTTACCACAGCAAGCAATAATTCAGGAAATGTCCTTTTTTAGTCGTTGTAGCCAGCAACATACGTAAGATAGCTGCGAATGAAATACAATGAAACTGTCACAATGAAATAAGCTGCTACAGAAAAATTTATTAACGTCGAGGATAGTAATTATATTATAGCATTTATTATAAATTTTATTTTTCTTTTTATTAATGTTTGATATTAAAAATGTATAATATTGTATTTATCTCTTGCAGATGCCTCTTAACTTACAGCCACTGCCAAGCTTTAAGATTCCGAAGCAATGCATCCAAATAATATGAAATTTTGCCCAACATTTTACTTTAAAAACTTCTTCTTAATCATGTCATTGCGACAAAGTGAACGGATAATAAATACACTAAAATCTCTGCATTTATTGAATACTTAACATCAGCCATCAAAAACAACAACAACAACAACAACAACATTGCTGAAAATCAAACAAAACAAAAGCAAAAATTATCAGCGCATATCTTAACAAGGATATCTCATCAACACGTGTTCAACACGTCAAGTGACAAAATGCCGAACCATCATCATGTTGACTACAATCGGAAATATTCCGCCCAGGAAACAATACAGGTAAGTGGCTTGTTTACGCTGCCTTGCTTGGTCTTGTGGAACCGTTAAGAAATCGTATAATTAAGATAACTTGGCGTTGATAAGCTATAATACAAAGAAGGTGGAGTGGAAGGAGAAACCATTTGTTTGTATGTTATAAATGCCTTTCATGTGGAACCCCTTCTGAGCGGCTATATTTTATTTGCTATTTTTAAAAAGCTTCCTATGGCTTTTTTATACACCGAAGCATGGCAATTAAAATTAACACAAATTACTACATCACAGCGTCGCAGTAAGGTCCTTTCATTTGAACTGGCACGCGACTTTAATATATTTGAGCATAAATGTCCTGTCGCAAGAATGCGCGGGTTTTTTTTTTCGCGCCAATGGTTTCGGCAAAGGCGCTAAAGTCAGTTGAAGAAGTTATTTTATCTGGGGTTGTTTGAAAGGCTGAGGGTCGAGGACTCGCTGGTTGTGGGGAAATAAAATGTTATCATTTATGAAATGTCTTTTAATTTGCCGACTATTTAGAACATCTTTATGCTCAAAGAAGACGTTGTGGGTGAGTGTAATAGTTTAAGTGCAGGAAATAAGAAAAATAATGTAATATGGACAGTATAATTGGAAAATTTATTTTTAAACTGTTGCAGAGTCAATTAAGAATTACTATACAAAGTGGAAACGTTATGTTTTCTTAGTTATTACATAATAGAGAGAAGATTGGAAAAAAATTAGTTTCAGTGGAGATAAAAGCTATATCAATATAATTGAGAGATTTTAAAAGTCGTAACAAGTTAAAGTTAATCTGAATGTTTGAATTGAAAACTCTTTCATGATTATAAAAACAGAATTAAATTAGACAAAACTTACAAGATAATTTAATATGGAAAAATTTTTTAAGAAATTGTTTTACTCGAAAAAAAATGCTTAGAAATAGACCCCCAATGAGTTTTGATTTCGTTACCTTCGCTTGACCTGACCTGACCTGACCTGATCTGCCCTAACCTACCCAGAACTTATCTTATATAATACTAGCTGGACTACCCAGTGCCGCCCATGGGTGGTGGTGAAGCATTTAGATTGTGTATAATATATAGAACGTGATACAACCAACAATGCACATCGATGAATGGGTTCAACCTCAACCACAAATTTGTTGGCCATTATTTCTCAAATTTAATGAAAATTTAAATTTTAGGATTATCTTCAATCTCTATAAAAGAGTGGCTCTTAATTCAGTTTAAAGTATCAAATAAAACTTTTACACTCAGATATTAATTTTAGAAAGTTTCAAAAGTTTGTGAAAGTTTAAAAAAAACCAATGTTCCACCTTAATCTTTTCAGCCGAAGCATAAATTTTACACTTAGTATATGGTTTTTTTAAAAACTGCCATGCCTCATATCAAGTCCAGCCTACCTTTTGCATAGAACAGACTCTACCTACTTTTTTGACAAATACCAATTAATTAATTGGTTGATTTAATACAAATTAATTAAAATTAAGTAATAAACTGAAAGTCACTTGCCACTTTGCCTAGTCCTGCCCACTTTTTTAGAATACGAACTGCTCATTATACCAAAGAATGTGTGTACAAAATTTGGTTGAAGTCGGTCAAACGGTGTAAAAGGAGTTGAAGTCCCTTGTCTAATCTAACCCATTTTTTCAGAATGAAAAAACAGCTAATTATGCCAAAGGCAATATGCCCAAAATTTGGTCAAAGTCGAAAAAATGGTGTAGAGGTACATACAAACTAGGTGACATTCAGCTTTATATATTAAATAATCTAACTTTTCCACACATTAATATATATTATCTTAACTATATCTTATCTATATCTTCTCTAAGAAATTTATTACTGTATGTTAACTTACCTCACAACACTTTACGCTGTCAAACATTACCTTCAATTACCTTTAGTTTCCCTACCTAACATTAACCGATTAAACGCCGGTGTCGCTTTAAAGCAACGCTTACTTTCAAAAAATCAAAAAATAAATGAACGCACTGTGCTTTTGACTTGAAATTTTGTTAAAATAAAATTTATTATATTGGGTTTCAATGTAACTAATAAGCCTTTGACTTTCTTGAGGAGGAGAGGTGTATGTACCTTTGAAGTGTATGAGTGTGAGTGTATAAGAAACCCACCTTTTTTGGACATATTTTTTACAGTGTAGTTAATTTATACAAAAATGCTATTTGGCATATTTTGACAGAAATGTTAAGCCAAAAGATCAAACTAAAACTTCAACAAATTTAAACTCCATTTCAGGTCAAAAAATTAAACATTTACGGCCAACGTTGCTTTAAAGCAACACACATTTTCCGGGAAACCAGAATTTCGGTTTTTTTTTTAAACTCAGAAATTGGGATCTTAGGATCAAAGTCAGCAATTCCTGAAAAAAATCATCGAAATCGGCTGACAGAATCACACCACGGTGGTTAATGGGTTAAGGTTACTTATCATACCTTACCTTACCCCACTTCACATGGCTTCCTTTACCTTATTCTAACCTACCCTACCTTGCCTGGCCTTACCTTATCCTACATTATCTGACTTTACTTTATATAACCTTAACTTACCTCACCTTACCTTACCTTACCATACCTTACCTTACCTTACCTTACTTTACCTTACCTTACTTTATTTTGTTCTACTCTATCCAGACTTGATTTGCCTCGATTTACATCCCTTACCTTATCTTACCTAAACCTACGTTACCCTACCTTACCTTTTCTCACCTTACCTTATCTTACCTTACCTTGGCATACCTTACCTAACCTTATCTAACCGAACATTACCTTACATTACCTTACCTTACCTTGCCTTACCTTAACAATCTAAATGCAATTAACCTCATGCATTTCAAAATTGCCAAAATTTTGAAAACTTCAAAGCATACTATTTTGGCTGTTATAGTTTTACATTACATTACCTTACATAACATTACCTTATCTAACCTTACGTTACCCTACCTTACCTTTCCTTACCTTATCTACCCGTACGTTACCCTGCCTTACCTTACCTTTCCTTACCTTATCTAGCCTTACGTTTCTCTACCTTACCTCACCTTCTCTTTTCTAACCTTACATTACCCTACCTTACCTTACCTTACCTTACCTTACCTTACCTTACCTTACCTTACCTTACCTTACCTTACCTTACCTTACCTTGCCTTTCTGTAACTTATCTAGCCTTACTTTAACCTACCTTACCTTACCTTACCTTACCTTACCTTACCTTACCTTGACTTACCTTACTTCACCTCACCTTACCACACATTACCTTACCTTACATTACATTACCTTACATTACATTACCTTACCTTACCTTACCTTACCTTACCTTACCTTACCTTACCTTACCTTACCTTACCTTACCTTACCTTACCTTACCTTACCTTACCTTACCTTACCTTACCTTTACCATACCTCACCTTTCCTTATCTTATCCAACCTTACGTTACCTGGTCTACCCTTCCGTACTCTACCCTACCCTACCCTACGGACTGCTCATTATACCAAAGCATATAATGAGCTCATATTACCCTACCTTACCCCATCTTACCTTTCCTTTCCTTACCTTACCTTACCTTACCTTGTCTTACCTTACCTTACCTTACCTTACCTTACCTTGCCTTACCTTACCTTACCTTACCTTACCTTACCTTACCTTACCTTACCTTACCTTTCCATACCTCCGGAACTCAAGCATGGAACAAAATCTCTTGATCAAATCAAATCAAAAGAATTTTTTCTAGCCAACTTTTTTGGTGAAGATTAACAAGTTCATCTCACATCTTTAACCAAGCCTGACATTAGGAACAATAATGTTTCGATAAGTAAAATCTCGAACTCGCATATTTTTTTAATTCTACGTTTCAAACTGATCAGCAAGAAATATGTAAAACTGATGGGTCTGAAGTTGTTAGGTTGAGAATATTAATTTTTTTCTCGATTCAGCAATTAACATTACCTTTACTTCACTCAAGACAGTTAAAATATATCAGTGCACTAAATACGATTAGGTAAATCCGATAAAATCCTTCATATCCATTTTGGAAGCGACTTTCTAGTGATTCCGATGACAAGATAGATTTTTGAATGAGTCTGAAGTTTTTCACTCAGTGGGGGCTACAATTTTGCAGCAGGTCATAATCATTCTAAATTTCTTTCTGCCAATTTTCAAGGGTGTCGAATTTCTTCAATCCAAGGAACTTGATTGCCTATTGCCGTTTTCGTTCCAAACACACAATTTCGGATCTTACGTTGAAAGTTCTGAACAATTTCTTCAAAGCTTTTTCGATGAACTTTATTGCCCTCTGCTTCGAAACATGGTGCATTTTATCTGCAAGCTATTCTTCAAATTTTTTTACTAATTTTTCTATAATTTCAACAGATAGGAATATCTGTATATACTGAATATACTATATATATATAGTACCTTACCTTACTTATAGTACTTTATATGTAGCTAGCCAAAATTTTATAAAAGGTCAATAACGTAGTATTCAATATACTGCCATTAACAGTGGTCTTGACAGTTACAATGTTATCTTAAATTAAAACTTCTTGAGCATTATGACATGTTCACATGACTCCTCTTTGATCAAGTCGACCACCATATTATCCGTCCAAGATTATAGAAAAGACTATGATATAACCATGATTCTTAGGTAAAATAGTCAGTCTGAGACGCCCATTTTTTATTAGGAAGATTTCAATGACGACTAATTCAATGTAGGCGTTATGTCCGGACACCGAACATAAAAATCTTAAATTTTTTTAATTCAACTAAACTAATTTAAAATATTAAATACCTAATCTCAAATATTATCTGTTAAATAACTCGCAGCATGAACACAATAAATACTGTTGAATATATTTTTAAAGCATTCACACACTACATAAACCGAATGGGAATTATGTGATGCATATAAAATTGAAAAGTTTACAATAAGCTAATATCAGGGATGCTTATATTAGTTCAACTCCAGAGTTAAACAATTCCAAACATGTAGCAATTTCCATAGAGCGCTCGAAACTAGGCTATTATAAACAAAACTTTGCAGTAAACACAACAGTTGTTAGGCAAACTTGGTAGAACATTTTAATTAATTCAACAATTTTAAATGAAACAAGCTTAAACCACAGTCACAGACACACAAAACACTATGGAATAAAAAAAAAAAGAATTGAGTGTTTTTTTCTACAACGTACCACTTAAGTTTATTGCCTGTGAAGCGCGTGAATTCCGCTCTACTTTGTAAAAACTGTAAAATTTGAACAAGAACAACAAGAGGAATAACAGCGACAAGAGAAACAACAGCAACAACTAGAAGAAAAACAACAACAACAAGTACATTCCTTACAATAACACTTGTTCAGCAATTTTCACAAAGACACATTCATAAAAAAAAGGAGTTAAGTCTACATTTCTGCCATAAAGACGGCTTGATTAAGTAGGTTTTTTTTTGTGTGCTTTTATATTGTGTGTTACAGCAGCTACTTTTGCATGAAGTTTAGCTTTAGTAGCTTTTTCATGTTTCACGTCTGTATTCTTTTGAAATAAGTTTTTAACAGATGTAGTAGTATAATAAAAACAGTTTTTTGTCGTCCATGCTGGAATGTTTTCAATAATGAAGACATTTTATGAAGTGTCAACTTTTTAACTGAATTGAAATTATTGTTGGAACAAAATGACGGCAGAAAAACTAATTTAGTATAATTTAGTATAATTACACGAAGTCATTTGAATAAAAAAAAAAACAAAAACGGTATTCAGACTTAAGAATTTCAGGCAATGGATTTATATAATATCGAGGCTTAACTTTTTGACTGAAAATGAATCAACACTGAAACCAAAAACAATAAAAAATTTGTTATCAAGGTCAAATATAAGATAATCACACTTTATGAAATTCTAAATTATGGAAATTAAATAGATAAGGAGACTAAGGCTTTGTAATCGCACAAGTATTATATCTACGAATCCATGGTAGCTTTGAATTGCATAATCATTGTGCGAAACATTGTAACAAAATGCATATAAGTAGGTTTTGGTAAGAGAAAAAAATAGGTGAAATTGAATAGTCGGGGGTACCTTAGAAAAAATGTGAACGTGGAAGATAATTTCCTAAAAACACCATTTTAATATTGGAATCAGTTGAAGGGCTTAAGACAGGAGGTATATATGTATGTAGAAAGTATTAGAGAAATAATTATTGGGGCTTGTATGGTAAATGGTATGGTAAAATTTCCTAAAAATTTTATAAAAACGTAAATTTCGTATGAGAGATCAAAAACATATAGGTTGTAGGTATGTTCAAACCAAATAAAAAGAATATTATTGAGGGTGCTTATACAAATATATTTGAAAGAGACATCTTGGGAGGGGTACTTATGTCAAAGAAAATTGTGCTCAGAGGTAACTATAGGGGTGTGCCACCTAACCCTCTAAAGCAGATTTTTTTTTTATATTTTTGCTTAAATGCATTTTTCTATCACGTTTTCCTATGCCGACTTTTAGTTTCTACTTTTTTGGCTGACGTGTTTTTATATTCATCCAAAATAAAATGTCTCGTAGTTTAAAAATGTCATTATTGTAAATATTTATTTGACACTATTCCATGCATATCTACAAATATTCCTCCAGATTAGGTATTTTGTTTGTCCATTTTCAAGCTTATCAGTATACCACAGCTGTGATCAAAGGTCAACATATCGTCCCTCCACATTTGCCTGCTAAGTATTAATCGGTGCACCTTTCCTTATAGTACCTTACCTTACTTATAGTACCTTGTAATGTTTCGTGAAGCTTTGCTTTAGCGGCATTCTATCCGGGATTTTATGAAAATGTTAATTTGTGATAATTTAAGGAGTCTTCATGTTGCCTGGAAAATTTTCTGATATATCACCTATTTTCTCCATTCTGAAGGTACTGAGTTATACCCCTTCTTAAAGTACGTGTTGCTTTACCTACACTCATTTCAAAAGTTAATGGTTTTCCGAACTCAGGCGGACCTTATTAGGTTTTGGTTCCCTTTTCTAGAAAAAGGCACTCTACTTAAGGCATGCTAAGAATTGAGACACACTTTGACGAAGAGAGCAATGACGAATATTATGAAAGGACGACGGTACACTACAAGGCATTTACAGAATTAGTTTAGGTTCGAAAAAAGTAAATATTTTTAGTGTTGAACCAAGAGATTGGGGTATATTCAGCTTAAATTCTCTTTGGTTTAAAAATGGAATTATCTGTAAAATTATAACAATTGGAAAGCAACTGAAATCAGATATTCTGGTCAGTGTTACGCTCTTACTTTCAAAATTACTCGTAATTTCAAGCTACTGAGTGGTCCCCTTTATAAACTTTCCAAACATCAATTACAACTATTTCTAAAGTATTAAAATTGATCTATTTAAGTTTCTTTTAAATAGAAATAACAAAAGATATAAATAAAGATAAAAGTGTAGGACCAAGATAGTCTGGCCAGGCTTTGAACATGGGACCCCTGGGCGAATTTGAACCCAGGCTCTAAATGTAGGATTCACAACTTTTGATCTTGGAGTTTAAATAAGCATTAATTTAGCTTAAATCAAATATAATTTAAAATATTTTGATCTGGGCGCAGAACATATGTGTTTTGGTCAAAAATTTACCTAAAAGATGACCTCGGTTGTGAAAAAAGCACAAAGCTATAAATGTTTATTAAATCAAATTCAGTTCAAACCAAAAATTTTTTATAATAACCAGGCTAGACTCAGAATTTATTATTACTGAATAGCCTTGAATAAAAACCATTTGATACATGTATTCACGCAAATATGTCGATCGCGACTTTTAAGGGTGTGGAGCGTCTGACACTGGATCTTAAGTAACCCGGGCTCAAATCCCTTTTAGCACAGCAGTTTTTCGTTTCTAATCGGCTATCAACTCACTAAATACAATGGCACACCTCCGAGAGTCAAATGAGAGTAAAAAATGCCAGTCGACATCAGGATTTTGGTCTAGGTCTCGATCAATTGTGTACCACCATTCAATAGCACGCACAACTAAATTGATCATTAGATTCTTGTTCAAAGTTCTAAAATTTCACTTCAAACTTAATATTTTCTTAAATTACCGGGTCGACACTCAGAACTTCCATTTTAAAAATTGTTGATCTGAAATTTCAAAGAAACGTTTAAGTGTTTGGTTAGTGTCAATTCACTTAAGTCCGGGCTTAGGACCTGGGCCTTATATAAAACATTATGCACTATGCAGTCTTCAAATCAGACATTTCTAATCCAAAGTATCTCTAATACAGTTTAACTAGCGGTTGAATTAAGCGATCCTTTTGTTTTACGCTACCCTTAAAACAAAAAACAAAAAGCGAAATGGCTATTTCAGCCCTTGAACGTCCTTTGATCGAGCTTCTTATGGTCAGTTGTGTTGTGTGTGTGGTGAAAATGTTTGAACACAAATGATCGAGAACTGGACCTACATGTTTTATGCCGACTCCGAACGGCTTATGTTCTCAGGAAGCTTTTTATGGCAGTTTTTACTCTCTAAGGTTTGCCATTATCTGCAGAAAGATGACGGCAGAACAGAAAAATTAATTCAATTGAAAAAACTTTCTGTGTCAGGTGGATTCGAACCAGGGTTCTCTGGCATATGGGCCACACACTCTACCCACTGCGCCACGGCCGCCACGCTATCCCCAAAATTCAAATGTTGGCCTCTAAACTTCCAAGTTTATACTTTCCTGTATTGCTTTTGAATCGCTTAACATCTTGAAGATTTTAGTTTCAAACTGAAAACTGAAGATTTTAACCAATTTAAGGTTCATTGACCTTGTCTTCCGTATTACTCTCTCATTGTGTAATTTAATATTATTGGAAATCCTGTAGCTAGAAATTTTTCTGAGAATCTTATAAGTTTGAATTTCCTTAAAGCGCCTGAAAAAAAAGCAAAACAAAAAGCTAATGAAAAGATTTTTACTACCGAAAGCTTGTCATCGTCCATAGCATCTGTGAACATAAAATTTGACATCTCAACCTCGGTAGCCACCCTTCAAAAGTACACCTCATTTGCAGGCAAGTCAGCAGCATCCTGCATCCTTAGTGCTACCTACCAAAGAATGTCAGCACAAAGAGAAAATTACCAAAATATGGATTTCACATTAAAATTTTTTTTTTAGCTTTTATTCAAACTCTCTTCACGTAACTAAATGTGACCTGCGCGCTAACATGTAAACAATTATATAGCGCTCTTGTGTAAAAGTGACGCTCTGAGAAAAAGCCTTTCTTTTGCAAAATCTGCGCTCTACAACTCTCTGACAAGAAAACGCACGTGTTCGCTAAAGGAATTTTTTGCCAAAATTTTGTTTATGTACCGGAATGAAATACCAAAGACGCAAATGAGCGGAAGAAATCAGAAAAAAATCCGAACCAGAGTGGCCAGTTGGCGATTTTTTTCCCGGTTTCAGAATTTTTTTTATTCAAATGGTATGACGTGGAAAACAGAGATCAAAACGAGAAATATGGAGAGCTTGTTATTAGCTGTTTTTAAAATTTTTGGATGAACGTTTTTGATCGAAAATATATCATATCTAAATGTGAATCTATTTTAATAGGCATGGCTTTATAGATCAGTAGAGCTCAAGAATTTAACATAAAAGCCAATAATTGAAAAAAAACAAAATTTAAAAAACTTGCTTTTATTAAACAAAAACGTGAACTAAAACGAAAAAAAAATAAATTAAAGTGACATTTTTCATTGGGTATGGCTCATTGTCAATGAGTGCACAGTTGTGCCGTTTGTTTTACCAAACGATGCACCCTTTCTACATTAAAAATATATACCAAACGTAATGTACATGTCGTTATAAGCTGGTGAGTAATGCTACTTTCGATTGTCCTTACTAAAGCAAAGGTAGTTGCTATGTGTTTTGATTAATTTCATTGCTTTTTTTTTGAAAATAATAAAACTTTGTAATTTTTTCATTTTTTCGATACTCAAGCAACATGTTTTTTTGTGCGTAAAAATATTGAAAATGTCCGAAAAAATGCAAAAGTGTGTTTTATGTAATTAAATATTTAATTTTACATGAACTGCATGTTTAATATATGAAAAGCATGTGATTTTTTCCATACCATTGCTACATTTCAGAGTAAGATAAAAGTGATGTAAGTCAATAGAAATCTCAAACTCAGCTGTTTTATATTTTGAGCCTTACAATTGTGCTTCTTTTTAGAAGGGAAGCAGTAAACCTTACCGCCAAGGCAAATGCTTTAAGAAAGTAATGTTCAATAGCAATAACATAGAAATAATGAATCTCAAATGCTTTCTGCCACAGCTGGGTGGGCATTCGAAAAAGTTCGGCTGCAAATTTGACCAAAAATGAAACAGATTTCTCTTAAATTTGAAACAAGTTTTATTAAACCAAATATGTGCCATTTTGATAGATAACCCTTTGCCATTTCTGAGCTAAAGCGAGTATTCCATCTGTGTAGAATTGCTGGGTTTTCTGAGCGGCAAAGTGGTCTAAGTGCGTTTTGCAGGCCCCCACAGAAATTGAAAATATCTACAGATATCGAAACATAACAATCTGAAGGTGCAAGATCCAGGCTATATGGTGGTTGCATCAAAATTAAAAATCTTAGTTTCTGGCGGGTCATCAAAAATATGTGTGGTCTGGCGTTGTTATTATGGAACACAAAACCTTTCCCAGTGATCAATTCTGGCCGTTTTGATTGAATTGATTGCTTCAAGCTCATTAAATGTTGACAGTAGTGAACAGAATCAATCGTTTGATCATGTTGTAGAAGCTCAAAACGAATAATTCCCTTCCAATCCCACCATACGCACAGCATTACCTTTCCTGGTGTCAATCCTGGCATTCGTCCTTGCTTCGTCCATGATTTTTTTCACACATTATTGTCGCACGTGATCCATTTTACATCGCTCGCAATCATTCGCTTCAGAAATGGTTTGATTTCGTTCCGTTTTAGCAGTGATTCGCAAATGGATATGCTGTCAATTAACTTTTCCACTGTTAATTCATGTGACACCCAAACATCGAGCTTCTTTGCGTATCCAGCTTTCTTCAAATGGTTAATAACTGCTTAATGATGAATGCCTTGTTTACTATCACCGTCCACGCTGCTTATGTGTCTGTATTGCTAAATTTTT
This sequence comes from Coremacera marginata, assembly GCA_914767935.1. Classification (NCBI taxonomy): domain Eukaryota; kingdom Metazoa; phylum Arthropoda; class Insecta; order Diptera; family Sciomyzidae; genus Coremacera; species Coremacera marginata. The sequence goes on from OU612045.1 coordinate 157,921,308, forward strand.
TTCCATGATTTCATCACCTTTTTCGGTTGACCAGAGAAAGGTGCATCTTTTTTTCCTTATGACAAAAATGATGATAATTTAATGCAAAATATGGCGGACCAGAGTGAGGTGCATCTTTTTTTTTTTCTTATGACAATAATGACGATAATTTAATACAAAATATGACGGGATATTGTTCCGAATTCTCACAAATTTTTCAACTAAGATAACTTTTCACAGAACAATGCGATTTTAATAATGTCTTCTTACAAAATGAAGCTTAAAATATCATCACTCAAACAAGATATAGTATTGCACGTAATATTACTAGAAATATTATATTTTAGAGCCGTCTTGCAACGGGACACTGCATGGCGGGAGCTCATGCGAAGACGATGGGCATCACAACGGATAACAACTGTAGAAAGTGCAAGGAACCAGGCATGGTAGAGACCGTGGAACACTTACTATACACCTGCTCCGCCCCACTTAGATCGAGACTGAAATACCTAGTCTCATCGACGTTTCCATCACTACAACATGTGGAAAAAATGTCTACAGAACCCTCATAAGATTCGCGATTTCAACGCAAGTCTTTACCAACTTTAACTTACTCCTTACATGCTCCTTCACCCGGTACAACTAAGGAACAGAATGGTCTATGTGAACCTCCGGCAGGAGGCCACCGGATAAGCTTAACCTTACCAAACTCAGAGAGGGGCTTTTCTGAATCTAGAATATATCTACTATATACAATATATCAAATATATAAAAAACAAGCACAATGCTTTGCATCCAATATAGCTCAAACAGTAATTATATTTTGCGATTACTACAGTTTCTTCTCAACATGTACTGGGAAGATTCATTTGATACTTATCAGAGATATGCTTGCCTTTTATGTATGTGCATTAGGGCGGAGCAATTTTTTTTCAAGGAAAGTGCATGCCATATTCGAATTCTAAGCTAAATTCTAAGCAAAAATGTTAAACAAACTATATCTCTAAAATGACGCTTGACCCTCCCAATTTTTAAAAGAAAAATCAGTTTATTAAAATTTTTTGGATCGCAGGTAATTTTTCATTTACAAAATTTTGTGTAACATATCCTAGGTATATATATAAAAATCTAATATTGTCCATATGTTACTCCATCACTTCTGAACCGTTCCAATGATGTTGTTAAAATTAAATTAAAGATAAAAAGATGTTGACGATATGTTTGGCCAGTCATGGCATGGGTTTTAAAACTTATTTGTACAACATAGGATTAGCGGTTGTCGAGATATTGCAAAAATAGTGGAGCTTTTCGTTCTTTTTTTAAATAAAAATTAGTGTTGACCATTTTCAGGTATAAGCTAGTTTATTTATATATGAGAAAAACTTTGCATAAATTTAGAAAATAGAAAATCATGTATGCAGTGCAGATGAGGGATTTTTTTCCATCTTTCAACCGTCACCGCCATAATGCCTTCTCTGTTCTTTTCAACAACACGTCGCATTTTGGGAGAAATATTGACAAAACCCTCGTGTTCAGAGTTATTCCAAAGTTAACGGGCTTAATTATTTTTGTTAGATTTTGTAATCGAGATATATCCCACATGTGAAAAATATCTTTTACACGTAGCATGATAACAAGGATTGGTCCCTATGGTCATCCAAAGTTGAGCTTCTAGAACCTTTTCTTCTACAATATTGTTTACACTGCTGTGTACGAATGATTGTAGAATCTTTATGTAAGAATGGCATTAGCTCATTTTGGATTTTAGATTAAAAGCACTTTAGACGTGTTTTCAAATATACATTTTTTTAAAATTTAAGTTTGCTGGTAAGATACGGGTTCCCTAAGTTGTGCCTTTTTTCGAGTTATTTGTAAATTTTTTTTATTTTCATTGAGCTATCACTTCTCTGATTCCATCTAATTCCTCGAAATACTTCGGATCTGATAACTTCAAACTTTCGCCTTTTTATGTGAATAAACAAAACAATATGATAAGGAATTTCAGGATCTGGTAACATAGTACTTCACCCTCGAGTGCTAAAAGCTCTAATAAATGATTATACGGAAAGTCACGTGTAAGCGGCGGCTTCAACAAAACAACTAAATTTTTTTACAATTGCATATGGTATATGCACTTATTTCTTAAATAATTAATTAATTAATAATTATTTCTTAAAATTAATGATACTATACTACTTTTTCTTTTACAAATTTTTGAGATATGGTTTGTTCAACATTTTTGCTTAGGATTTAACATAGAGTTCATAGATGTCATACATTTTCTTCGATTTTACTTCAAACAAATTACTCCGGCCTAATGTGCATACTTTCAGGCTGATCATTTTCAGAACTGTATGTTGTGAAAGCACTGTAATAATTTCAAAAAGTAATTACAGTTTGAGCGTTAGCGCTTCCAACCCGGGCTTTTATACTAGTATACAATATATGACAAATGCTACTTAAAATTATTATTTGCTTTAAGGCCACTTAAGCTTTTTTATACACTTTTTATTTTTAAATAAAACTTGGTTTTTAAAATTTTTAAAATATTTTTATATTAAATTAACTTGTGGGTAGTGAAAGTGTCATAATCACTTCATACTCAAAAGAAATATACTGACAAAATATTAGCTCAATCGGATCAGTAGTTTTAGAGATATATCATTTGGATTGATTTGTGGGCTGTAAAAGTGGAAGTGTCCAAATTCGTTCCACTGAAAGAAAATTTATGGCCAAAATTTCAGCTGAATTGGCCTAGTTGTTTTGAAGATATAGCAGTTTTGCTGATTTGTGGGCTGTGAAAGGGGGCAACATTTTCTTCCCTTAACCATCCTCTACTTGAAGGAAATTTACATATAAGGGCTATATTTTGCCAACATCTGGCAAAACTCGGCGGACATTTTTTTTTTTTTTTTTTGAGAGCATAATCGCTCATTTACAGCAACAGCCATAGAGAGCAAAATATGTAGAGAGCAAATGTGAGGTTGTGAGAGTGTGTTTGTGTATATTGAGTCTGGCTGAGTTTTACTTTCGCTTTGCTAGTAGTTGTCAATGAAACGGATTTCCGGTTATGTTGTTGCCGCAGACAAATTTGGAAAATACAAAGAAATCGCATGAAAAAAAAAGCCAACAACCTGTCCCACCTTCTTCCTCCCCTTGACTCACTCAATTTATTTTCCTTACTTTTGAGCGTAAATTGTATCCAGTTGTTGTTTTGGTGGATAGGGGGGATGGAATTTTTTTCCAGCCGTCTTTTATTTGATTATCTCTGCAGAAGCAGAAAATCGAAATGTTTGAGTTGTTAGTGGTGTGCCCGAGAAAAGCACCATTTCATGTATTGCGGCCACATAATCATCGTAACCCGCGGGTGCTTCCACTTTCAACTTTTGCCTTTACTTTTTGAACTAGCTCCCTCGCTCATAGAGGCCAAACATTTTGCAGTCAAAATAATTGTACTTGACTTTGAAAATGCGGCAAAGAAATGTGCCTTGGGCAGCGTGTAGGACAGTAATTGTTGTTGTGTAAATCCTGTAAAGTTGTAGGTAAAAAAAAGGGAAAACTTGTAGCTTACTTTAGTGTGTCTGAGTGTGAGAAAACTGCAAAGTGGCTATTTTGCATTTTAGAGTAGCCACCAACCAACCGATCGAACGACCGTCCTTAGTCCAATGATGACGTCTACGTAAGGTAGGTGGAACATCATAAAAGATTGCAGTATTTGTCTTTGTTAGCTTTTTGTTATTCGCTCCAGGCCTTTAAAAAATGGGTGGGTGGGAAAACAACTGTAGTCGACACTTATTTCTTTTGTTGGGTTTTGCTTTTGTTATTTTTATATTTTTAACCGTTGCAGAGAATTACAGATGTTTTTATTGTGTTTACTTTTCTTATGTTTTTCATGTTTTTTTTTTTTTTTTTGTTATTGTTACATATTGTTTTAATTATATTTTTTTTAGTGAAGTATGTAAATATTGGTTGAGTGGTGCAAAATTAAGAACTAATTATTTTGATAATTTTACTTAGAAGGCCGCAAGTAAACATTTGAAGTTCATCATAATGTAACAGGAATAGTTCATTCTGAAATTCAAATGGTAGGTTTCTGTGTAATAGAGAAAATATTGGCGACCCAATAATTACAAAATAAATAGAGTAAATCGTTTCAAAGGTTCAAGCACAATAACAAACAATTTGAAAGTTGAAGTGCCAAAGAAAAACATGAAACAAGAATTAGCTTTATAGTGACCGAAAAGAAAAAGTTCTCCTTATTGAATTGCATTGATGGCAAGCTGCGAGGCAATTTTTCAAGGATATTGAAGTGACTGCATCAATTACAAGAATCAATGCAGCGCTTTAAAAGAATTTAAAAAACTTAGAGTACCATTCATTCCCGCCAACTTATTGAAACAGAAAATTTTGGAAAAAAATTTGGATCTTATCAAACCCTTTAATAATGTTACTGCGACAAAAAAATATAAACAACAAAATTATTTCTGAAAAAAATATTGACGATATCAGAGATCTTTTAATTGAAGAATAAAAACCCGCCAAAAGTTCTGTAAATGTGGATAATATGATGCACAGAATGTGTGTTTTTCAAGATTTGCATGTTCTTATACAAAACTGGTATTTTTATTAAGCAAAATTTAAAAAATTTGTTTTGTATGAAAGCTAACGCTCGTATATTTTTTCTACCAAAAACCAAAAACATTTCTTCCAAAACTTTTAAGAAAACAGTACATCAATTAAAAAAAAAAACACTAAATTTCGCAGTACAAATTTTATTCAATGAAAAAATGAAAAGTGTATTTTGTATAGAAAAAGCAAAGGAATTTTTGCAATTCGTCATATCAAAATAAAAAACATCAAATTCCTGAACGTGACGCTTCTACCAGATAATCTTTTAAATCATATCTGAATTTATAATTTTTAATTTAACCGACACTTCTTCTATTGCCTCTAAATGAATATTCAAATCCAATTCAAAATATGTTGCTAAATTTGTGCTGGTAGAAGTGCCACTTTAACCCATTAAACGCCGGTGTTGCTTTAAAAAAGCAACGCTAAATTTAAAAAATCTCAGGAATCAACGCATTTAGCTTTTGACTTGAAATTTTGGGAAGACAAACTTTATTATATTGGGTTTCAATGTAACTAAAAAGCCTTTGACTTTCTTGAGGAGGAGAAATGTATGTATCTTTGTAGTGTATGAGAGTGAGTGTATGAAAAAAACAAATCTTTTTGACATTTTTGTTTACAGTGTAGTAAATTTTCACAAACATGATATTTAGCAAATTTTGACAGGAGTGTACATAAGGCCAAAAAATAAAATTAAATCACATAAAAGCTCCATTTCAAGTAAAAATATAACACATTTACGCCCAACTTTGCTTAAAAGCAACACACATTTTCCGAGAAACCAGAATTTCGGTTTTTTTGAAACTCAGAATTTGTGATCTAGGGATCAAAATAAGCAACTCCTGGAAAAATCAACGAAATCGGCTGACAGAATCACACTGCAGCGTTTAATGGGTTAAGCAAGTTGATGTTTTCTATTTTGATATGACGAACAATATCCTATAATTTTCTATACAAAACATCATTTTGACTTTTTGTTATTTCTAGACATGGATACTTTTCCCACACTGATAAGGTTCAATCAGTGTTTTTATCAGTGTGGCTTTCGACCTGGTAAATCCACCATAGACCAGATTTTCACGCTACGACAAATCCTGGAGAAAACCCACGAAAATCAAATTGACACACACCATCTCTTTGTCGATTTTACAGCTGCGTTCGATAGCCCGAGAAGGGATTGCCTATACGCAACAATGTCTGAGTTCGGTATACCTACAAAGTTGATTAGACTTTGCAGAATGACGTTGAGCAACACACGCAGCTCCGTCAAGGTAGGAAATGACCTTTCCGAAACCTTCAATACCGAAAAAGGTTTCAGGCAAGGCCATCCACTGTCTTGCGATCTCTTCAACATCATCATGGAGGGGATCGTACGAAAGGCCGGTGTGCATCGTAATGGCACCATTTTCTATAAAGGTGTCCAGCTCCTTGCATACGCTGATGATATTGATATTGTTGGCAGAACCAAGAGAGATGTTACCGCTGCTTTCGCCGCTATCGAAAAGGAATCAGCCAAAGGTTTCCATCACGTCAGGTTTGACGATAAATGACGATAAAACAAAGTATATGCTGTCTACAAACAAGGGACGCGGCGTTTAAGTAGTCAAGGAGTTTGTATACCTTGGCACCGTCATTAATACTACCAACGAAATCAGCCTAGAGATAAGGCGAAGAACAATAATTGCTAATAGGTGCTACTACGGGCTCAGTAAGCAACTAAGTTCCAGATCCCTCTCTCGATCGACAAAACTAACACTCTACAAGACGCTCGTTCTACCTGTGCTGCTTTATGGCGCTGAGGCATGGGTAGTTTCGCAAACTGACGCAGCCGCTCTGGGGGTGTTCGAGAGAAAAGTTCTTCGCAAAATCTTCGGTCCTGTTCGAGTCGGCGATGACTATCGCATCCGAATGAACCACGAGCTGTATGAGCTCTACGATGACATTGACGTAGTTCGGCGTATAACTGTGCAGCGACTACGCTGGCTGGGTCATGTCCATCGTATGAACGACGAAGCTCCAGCGAAAAAGGTGCTCGAGGCGAGGGTCGCTGGTCAACGACGACGAGGGAGACCATGCCTCCAATGGATGGACCAGGCTGAGGAAGCCCTAACCGCACTTGGTGTATCCGATTGGAGAAGGCGCGCGCAAAGCAGAGGCGCCTGGCGAGAGCTGATGAGGTCGGTCGAAATACGGACACGGGTTGTTACGGCCACCTAAGTAAGTAAGTAAGTAAGGATACTTTTCCCGAAATTTATCTAAGTCTGTTGAAAGTGTTGATTGATTTTTTATTTTTTTAAATTAGCAAGCAAAAGTAATGACAGTACTGTGACAGAAAAGTATTGATCATTTGCTGTAGAACAAGAAAAACAAAAAACACGAAAATGCATCGAATTTACATTATTTAAAGTAACGTCGCTAACGGGACTTAACACAAGGTAAGTCCTTGATTTATTCGTGAAAAGTGCCTATTGCAAAAAATGTGAGTATTGAGGATTAAATTTGAAAGGCTTATTGCAGAAACATGATAAGCCACATAATAAAAATGTTCAAATAATCGCATTGGAATCTTTAAAAAAATGTATAAAATAGACGTTCCATGTAATCGTACTTCTATTGCTTGCAGCTTTTGCATATAGAAGCCTTCTGTCAACATGGTCAAAAATTACCGAAGAAAGGATAGTGGAAATTAATCATTTTAAAAAAGCTGTGGCTTATCATGTTCTTGCAATACTTTCAGATTGAATATATATTAGTTTTTTGAAAAAGAATAGATGGCATTATTATATAACCTCAAATATGATGGAAAACAGTGCTTTTTTTAACATTAAGGTTAGGATATCTCAAAAATCTGACGTTATAAAAAAATTCTGTTGCCAGATTTGTATTTATCCTTGTTGATTGACCGGTGTAATTGATGGGATCGCTCATATACTAACTTAAATCAATCCACTCTACATCAATGTTTTTGTTGGGATAGATTGCATTCGACATAATTTACATTGGCCCAAAATACACTGTAGTGCTCAGTCTGCGTGAGCAGTCAGTTATTCAAAAATACACTGTAGTGGTCAGTCTGCGTGAAACCAGTTTTGGTGTTGTGTACATGAACTGTGCTTGATTGTATTAGTGTGGTAAATTTTACGAATCCCCTAATAAAATATGACGACTTCGCTTATGTGTACGTGTAAGTCACTCGTCAGTCACTCGTCACTACATCTTTTTCGGTGCACTCAATTTCGCGCAACTCACGTCGCCTGCCTCACCGCCCTTGCCAAAGAAAACCGGCTTAACGCAGACTGAGCACTACTGACTGAGACAGTAGTGAGTCTGAGACAGACTGAGTGTATTTTGAGCCATTAGATATGATCAGGATATACTGAAATCGTGGTATCACTTCTGCTCCTATCGTATCATGCTCCTGTCGTATCTTGAAAATTTTCCTTTTAAAGATTACTGTCAGCGTCAAAACTGACTAACACATAAAAATAAATTTAAGTTAAGTTCACTGCACAAAAAATAAGCGCAACCTATTAAATGCTATAGGTGTAAATAAAACATTTCTATACTTTTTGCAATACATACATATATGCAAAAAGCCCTTGAATCTTCATTTCAGCTAAAATAAAAATATTACATTACAATTAAAAAAAGTTTAACCAAGCTGCTTTTAAAAAACAACAATTAAAAAAATCGGCCGAAAATTCCGCAAGTCAATTTTTAAAAATTTATTCCGCAAAATGACACCAGAATCCGCATATTTATCAGGAAATCCGCTGATCTGGCAACAGCGTTTATTAGTGACATGCTTTTCTTTTATGTATGTGCATACTTTCAGGCTGAACATTTTTCAGAAGAGTACTCGTATGTTGTAAAAGCACTGCAATAATGACAAAAAACTATTATAGTTTGAGCGTTAACCCTCTAATGCCATTTGTTGAAGAGAAAAACGAATCATCTGAATTTCGTTTTTGATTTAGATACTTTGTTCTTTTGTCACAGGTGAACATGTCGACATCGCCTAAGAGGCGGACTTGGCCATAACTACAAAAAATAGACAGAGAAGTGTGATTTTGATATTTAATAGTAAAACTGGTATTTATGAAGTGAACAATTTCCTACTCACCAGTATTTTTTGCACTTCAATAGCACTTCAATTAATGTGTTTTTTAATTTGTTGAAAATCAATTTTTTTTGAAAATTAATTAAATTCGTTAAAATATGATGAAATTTAATTTCAAATTGAAATACTTGTCAAACGAAGCATGACAGCTCCAAGGGGTGAAAACTGAAAAAAACTGAAAAAAACTAAAAAAAAAAAAAACAATTTCAAAATTTTTTCACAGACAACGGTTTTATAACGATCGGTGTTAACCCCGCCTAGTGGTAGACCTGTGCATTAGAGGGTTAATGCTTCCAACCCGTCATAGCACGGGCTTTTATACTTAGTATATATCAGAGCTAATCAACTGGCGACAGCGCGGGCAAAGAGCTTTCTCTGCCGTCACACGTATTTAAGCACACGTACGCTGCTATAGCTTTCAGTATGATTTAAAAAGTCATGAAGAGAGGATGTCGATGCGCATTCTCTTCAAACGTAATAAAAAACACGCACGCTGTTAGAGCTTTCAGATGCGCATTTACGCTTATTATTTTACTTGTATAAATAATAAACATTAACATTCACTAAAAAAACTAAATATTTTACATGTATATCAAAGCAACATTTGAAAACTTTATTCTGCGCAACCACCTTTTTGAAAATGTTTACTCTGCGCAATTACCTTTTTTAGAAGCTTTACTTCACGCAACCATCTTTTCTTTTGACAGCACAAAGCTTTTCAATGCACAAATACATAGACATAAGTGCCGAGTTTGTGGTTGTGTAGGAAAATAAACTAATTTAAAAGTAGTTGATAAAGTAATTTTTTGTCAACCACAACTAGTTGAAATTCTGACTTTTTTCCGTAGAACGAACTAACATATTTTGTATGGTGATGTCCGCTAAATAAGTCAATTGACTTTCGTCTGCATATATTTTCAACTACTTGTTAAATTATTTATATTTAAATTATTTTTTAATTACTTTAAAATAACCAATTGAAAACTATTGTCGAAAATTTGGATCTTCGATTAAACGAAGCCGATATAAATATAAATTTTTAACTTTTTCTTATTTTGCAGGCTTACTTGTTAAATTATTTATATTTAAATTATTTTTTTAATTACTTTAAAATAACCAATTGAAAACTATTGTCGAAAATTTGGATCTTCGATTAAACGAAGCCGATATAAATATAAATTTTTAACTTTTTCTTATTTTGCAGGCTTATCCCTTTAACATATCAATAATCGAACAAAAAGAAAAACCTCTTGTTTTAGATAAGTGGACAAATTTTGACAGCTGCAGCACTTTTAGAAGCCTCGTAGCAGACTCCCAAGGAGATTCTTTGCAGAGCCGTCATTTCGTAAAAAAAGATAAAATATTTTTTACAGTTCAAAGTTGTACTAAAAATATATTTAAATACAAAAATGATCCAATTATGTTATCAACTTGAAAAAAGTTCATTAAACATTACTAATTTTACCCTGTCTAAAGATATATCCCCCTTAATATCTTTTATAGTTAAATTAATTTGCTCACAAGTACTGTGTTTATTCCACTTCCATGTTATTATTATATTATTCCATGATCATTTTAGTTTTCCTAAGTAAGTCTTCGAGAATATTATATTACCTGCAGACTTATTGGTCTGTATGTATCATTGAATTGCTCGAATTATATATCATTAGGATTTTTCTCATATTTCTACTGATAACAATTTTGCCTTTATACAGGTAATAAAGAAGTGTACCCAAAAGCACTTCTAATAAAAAAAAAAAAACAATATCTACCATATTGCTTTTACTATTGGGATAATACAAACAATATTCATATAGATCATAAAGATTTAAATATTTTGTGTTAAAACTTTCCTTAATTGACACAGTAAAGAAGATACCACACAATCCAAAGTAATAATAATCAAAATTGCTTTTAAATCATTACCAAGACACTTGAAACTTTTAATCACATTTTGCTGGCAATCACAGCAATTCTCAACCAGTCAACCAGCCAGAACACTCGAGCCCCCCAACCATTATTTAAATAGCAAATAAAATATGCTTTAATGCCTCAATATAAATAAATTGCTGCCTATGACACCAGGCAATGATTTACAACCTTATGCAAACGTAGACCTAAAATACACATTGACTGAGCGCAACTCCTCTACATATGTATGCTAGGCAAAAATTCAAATTCAAAACGACAACATCACCAAACTGTATGCCGTCAATGTCAAGCCTAGTAACAATTTTCATATGCTACCAAAAGTAATAATTAACCCCTGACATAATTTATTATTATTTGCTCTTTCGAGTTCAACTCAGAGTTGAGCAAAAGCAAACAAATGAAAAGCTTTATATCAAGGGAACTATTAAAATTTATCCAAAGGGTGCAAAAGTATACTTTTGGGCGCAGCTAACTAAACATTCTACAGAGAAAACATTTAGTTTGACAACATTTGGAAACGAAGCGTTCGAAGTGAGTTTTGTAACTAAAGTATAGTCAATCCGTTGGAGGGATGGTTTGTTTTTCATTGAGAATGGAGTGGAGTGGGCTGGAGTTGTTAGTCGGTTTAACCTTTTTTGAGCATTTGTGTGTGAAGGCATTCAAATGACTACCCACAAAAACCAAAAAATAACACTTTCAATTTATGTTTATGTGAGTTCGTTTTTAGAGTTTCTTCAATGAGGCAATTCAACTTTACGTTGAAGCTATATGGCTTTGTTCACATGATTTTAGGAGCAAGTCAAAAAGTTTAGCACTTTATAGTTGATTGAGTAAAGGCTTTTAAGGGGACGATTTATAGACAGCATGTGAATGTGTGGCTGCTGAAGTAAAGAAAAAATTTGTTGTATTTGAAGCATAGTGTGGGTGTGAAAAAATAAAATTGACTTTTGTAGTCTAGAAATGAGCATGAAGGCAAAAAAGGCAATTTTTTGCTTTATTATTTTTTGTTTATGTTTGGAAATTTTCAAATTATGATTTAGAAGTAAATACAGCTGCCCATATACGTGCTCCCTTATTTCCATAAGCAACTTGATCATTTTATGTAAATTCGAAATATATCATAATATTTTTCTCAATATTTTAGGCATGCTTACAATTTGATTTGTACCCAAACACCTAAAATAGTAGACAGTGCCTATTTTTGAGCCGAAAAGTAACATTGACATACAATTCTTTTATTATTTCTGGTCTGACCCTAACTACAAAAGCCCAAAGAGTGCTTCTAAAGCTTATCTTTGAAGCTGTAAATCAACATAAGCTGTCAAAAATTTGCTTATATTCTTATTTTATTTTTTTTTATTTTATTTTTATTAAAGCTCTTTAATATTCAAAACATGTTATCGACATGGTCGACCAATCTTTTTTTTTAGCATTTTGTTGCATACTTTTTGAGGCTTAGCTTGCATTGACTTATTTTTTGTATGCCAGCGTGTTGGATGCTTGTATTTGTTTGTTGTATTGATTTCACAGAAATGAGTTCTCACTATATCGACATATTTTTGTAATATGCAAATTTAGCATGTGACATAATTTTAGGCGCATAAGCAGGCTATGAAGCATGAATTTTAAGTATTTGTTGAATTGTAACCATATACTAAAGTGATTTGGTGTTGCGTTTTGCGCTATCAAGTAAGGCGTTTGATAGTTTATGCATGTTATACACTTTTGAGAGCGTGAAAACTAAAGCATTGGCAGAGTTTGATTATATGAGTTGTTTTTAAGATCAGAAATTATGAAAAATATTTACAATAGAAATAAAAAATCAAGTAATATTATCATTTTAAAAAATTTGTATAGCATACTTTTGTGCGAAAAAAAGTTCTATTAAGACTTCTCCAAATAGTATTTGCAATTGTTACTGAAAATTATGGAATCTTCTTAAGTGTTTCGGCTTATTTCTAGATTTAAAGTCAACTTTTTTTTTAAGGAGCATACTTTGCGGCGTAGTTGCTATTGCGCTAGTTTCAGTTTTCGAAGCGCTGATTTACAAATGCCGAAATCGCGGCGATTATTCTCAACTAGTCCCTCTTTTTCTCTCCCTCACATTAAGAGCAAATCGATGAAAAAACTCGCTACAATATTGACGTTTGTAAACCAGCACTAAGAAAGTTTCCTCCACGGCATTATATACATTTTTAAGGCTGATAACATATTTCTTTACGAATCGAGGGATTCTTTCAATAACAGCAAAGTGAAAGTTTCCTCCACATTTTTGCATAAGAGCACATTGTTAAGCTAATATCATATTTTTAGATTAATTTTTAAGGTAAAGTGTAACACAATTAAAAAAAATTAGGTGAATACTGGATTTTAAGAAATTCTTGGTCCTTGGGGTCTGCAGAGAAACACTTCTGGTATCATTAAATTATAAAAAAACCATTTAGCCAATCTTAAAATGTGTCTAAGCAGCACATTTTGAGTATTGAACGATAATATATGTGCTGCGGAAAGGAAAAAAGGTGTGCAGGATATCTCGAATTTGGCTTATCTGAAATAAAGGAAAAAAATTTGGTGAGAGTTTAAACCTAGGGCTGACTAAGAGTTTTTTCAAAAACATAATTTAGAAACATAAATTTTATTACAAAAGTAGCTTTAAATATTTTTTGAGGACTTTAAATAAAAAAAATTGGATCAGCCCCTCGAAATTATATATTTTTTTAATTACTCAGCAATTTGAAGTAAATCGGTTTAATAGTTATTGCGCAATCTTGCACTGCACACCGATTTTAAAAAAAAAACCTGTTTTGAGAGAAACGCATTTAACCTTCGCCTTACTAATGCCCACCCGGGTGGTTTTTTGGATTTTGATTTCTTAATAACTTCCTGTATTTTGATCAAAACTAACTAGGGTTTCGACTCACTGAACAAATTTAAGAGTGTTTTTGTATAGTCTACGCAAAATAATTATTTTCAAGTATTTTAATCCTTTTTTTCTAATTTTGTCATTTTTTCTTCGCGGTTTACGAATACCCACCCGGGTGAGCCTGTTCAGCTTCTCTCATATTTATATTATTGAATCTAAGCAAATGAAACAAACACGTTAAGAATTGTTTTTTGTTTCAATTACTATGTGTTCTACATATTTTTATTAATATGTTTTATTATTTATTATATCTGTAATGATGTAGATGGACCGACGTAACAGTTTTTACATTTTGTTTGGCAGATGCTATCTTCTGCGCATATTGGCTTTTTACACTTTATGCAAAGTTGACGCGTGTTTCTTCTTTGCTGATCCATATAGCACATATAGCATCTACCCTTTTGTCTTATGCGGCCAGATGTATCCCGTTCTGGGATGGGATCCGCTTCAAAATCGTCATCCGCGCAAGTTCTGTCAAAAGGATTTCCTACAGTAGAACCAAACATTATAAGTTTTTATAATGAAATGTCATAGAATAAATACATACCTAAAATGCATTCAATAGCAGATCTAATTCTAAATCTACCAATAATATTTGGGTTTTTGGATCTCTCCAACATTAGTGGCATACTCTTCGCCCAGGCTCTCGACAAACACATTTCTGCATTATTCTCCTGGTATATTATAAATGCTGCAAGGGCGGCCGTATCCAAAATATTAAAAAACATAGCCAAAGGCCAACGCAATGTTGCGCGTTTGGTTGTGTATTGTGAAAGCATTTTATCCATTGTATCCACACCTCCTTTAGTGTGGTTGTAGTAGTGAATAATATCTGGTTTACTTTGTGGGCCTGAAACGGCGTTGTTGTTGTGCATTGTAGACAACAACACAACTGACCGATTTTTGGCTGGCACATACGAGCAGAGTGTCACATTTTCAGCAAAGCCAAACAAACTTGATCCCACTTCACGGGATGGTGATGGCTTGAATTCACAAGGAACATACCTTTTGTTTTTTTTAACAGTTCCTACAACGGATATTTTCCAATTGGCCAACTCTTTGGCCAATGGCAGCGTTGTGAAAAAGTTGTCCATTGTAACGTTTCTTCCTGTGTTTTTGTACTCACAAACTAATTCTTTGACCACACGCTCGCCTTGGTTGACATCACGTACATTACCAACTTTTCCAGTATAAATTTGGCCTTGCAGTGGGTAGAAAGTAGCCGAATCACAAGCCCACCAGATTTTTATACCATACTTGGCTGGCTTGGATGGCATATATTGAGTGAATCGTGTACGGCCCCTGTATCCAAACAACTGCTCATCTACTGTAATGGACTCGTGTGGCCGAAAATTTTCTCGCAAATTTGAATTCACCATGTCGAAAACGTCTCTTATTGGTGCTGCCTTATCTTGTGCTTGTCGGACGATTCTGGTAGCGTGCCAGTCAAATCGTAGAAATTTTAAAACTTCCATAAGCCTGTCACGTGACATGGTTGCACGATACAGTGGGTATGCATTTTTTTGCCAAAGTTCATAAAGTTGCTCTTGGTTTGACTTTTGACAGCCCATTATCAGAGAAATTCCTAAAAATGCAGACAATTCTACGTCTGTAATTGGCTTCCAGGTACGGCGATCCTTGTCAGGATGATCGTCATTCCATTTTGCTAACACTGCTTCCGCTTTTTTGTTGGAAAACCTGCGAATTAAATCTCTAATGGGAGAGCTGAGAATACAGTTGAACGTATCAACTTTAGACAAATTTTTCGTAGTTGGATTAGGGCCGACAAAAAGTTTATCACGAAATATATTATTTGATCTGTGGCGATTCAAGCTAGGAGGTTGCATATACCATTTTACACCGTCTTTAGTGTCGAAGAATAAATTATTATTCGATGATGTTGCAGCGTCTTCATTGGCCGATTCATGATCTTCATCATACTCACTCTCCGCGTTTATTTCAACTTCGTGCTGTTCCAGTTCTGTATCAGAAGCAACTAGTGCTTCGTTTGGAATGTAATCGTCGTCTTCATTATTCTCGTCGAACAATATCTCAGCCTCGTCCAAGTCAGAATCGGCTGTGTCTTCAATCAGTTAGAGATAATACTCTTCTCTCTCCTCATGAGATAACCTTTGAGAACATTAATTATAATTTCACTGATATAATAATCCGAGTTTAAAAATTCATAAAAAATACCTAGAAACAGCACTTGCCGAAAGATATTGAAACGAATTTCTACAGCTCATATTTTCTTTTTTATAATTATTTAGATGCGTCTTATGCAGTACGTTGTTTTGATGAAACTAACAAAGTATGATGTTGAAACTAAATTACAAAGCATTGTGCATATTCCGATTACCGTTAGAAATCTCAGTGACGTGTTTTTGTTGCTTTTTGTCTACAATAGTTTGCAATTCTGTCTCCCCAAACCTGTTTTTTCTTATCACTACACTCAATAAAATATGTTTGCAGATTTTGTTTGCTACTGATCAGCAGGAAAATTGACTGTTGTACAAGAAAATTTTCTGCCATAATGACTAATTGCTTGCATTCGATCGTTAAAACTTTACCGATAGCGAGAAATATTTGCTGAATAAACTAATTTTTTTGCTTTCCCCTTATCAGCAGACTTTTTTGCTGTGTCTACTAACAAATTTTTTTGAGTGTATTTGAAATTGGCAACCACAAATCAAATATGTTTATATGTAAACGAATGTATGTATATTTATGTTTATATGTGAAAATATATATATGCATTTGTTTAAAGAATCATATGGGCCACCCGGGTGGGTTTCAGTAAACGATGCATACAAAATTGTTCCGTAAGGCGTAGGTTAAAGTCGCAAAACAAGTTTTTCAGTGCTTTTAATGATTAAATTAATCTTTATTTTTTTTTTTTCGAAAAGAACTCATAGCAAAAAGATTTAGATCATAAACATAAAAATAGGTCAAGTGTTTTTGCCGAAATGTTAAGCACAAAGAGTTAAAACGTTGTTTAAAAAATTTTTTTTCCTTGATAAAAATTAATAATTATTTTTTTCTAACTTATTAGTCGTCTGCGATCTCGGTTGCACACAGTAAGCCTTCTGCTTGCTCATATTCTGGTTACACCTGACTTTTTTCTTTTTGCTGGTCCGATTTTATTTTTTCTGGTACGAAATTGCAACGTTTGGCGATATTCATTCGTATACAAATTCAATAGTATAATACATCAACAGTATGATATAATATAATACATAATAAGTACAATAAAGATCTCCCTTAAATAAGAGTTTGACATAATCTTAAGAAACTATAGTCTCCCTTAATTTCTTTCATTAATTCTGAAATTGTGCTGTGTTTTGTTCATTTCATAAGCTTTATAAATTTAGCTAGCGTTTTGCTTTTCCTTTTTTCAAACCTTTGCTGCAATTGTGACATTATTTGCTTTAAATGACTAATAGAGTAAATTCTGAGCTTACTAAGGCAAACTATTTGCAAAATTACGTTTTTTGAGTTAAACAAATGTTAGCAACCCGCATAAAATTATCAAAGTGTGAGATTTTTTAATTTTTCTTTGACTTTCTTCAGCACAACGTGAGCAAATCACAACATTATTTCTGAAGAAAATTGTCATAAAATAAAAAACTCCCACCACATAAAAATAATGCATTCGAACAAATTGCTTTTCTAATATAGCACATAAAGGCACATATTGAGCACATTGCAGCATATTTTGTTGTTACTTATAAAAGCAGAAGTTTTGGGCGACATAGAAATTGGCGACCACCCTATACAATGTGAACTATTTAGAACTCCTCAGTAAGAAAGTGATAACAAAATGTTTTGTCTTCGTATTTTAAGGAAATTGGAAAATAAGGTAAAAGAAAAAATATTTTTTCAATTATGTATAACCTAATATACTGTTGGGCTATGTCTACAAACTATTTTGGAGTCGTACCAAAAAGGAGTATCAACCCGCTACCATAATTTAAGATTTTTAAAAAATTGGATTCCAAGTTCTTAAACAGCAGATGTAGTATTGAACAAAATGATTTATTTTGCGATCCGTACAAAAATGTTAAATGGAATTGCGATACTTTTAATAACGTTAAAATTTTAATAAAAAATAGGGTCTAAAGTTAAAAAATAACCCCTTCTAGTAATGGTATGGTAGTGGTTATAGTAATGGTAATGGTAATGGTAATGGTAATTGTAATGGTAGTGGTAGTGGTAATGGTAATGGTAATGGTAATGGTAATGGTATTGGTAATGGTAATGGTAATGGTAATGGTAATTGTAATGGTAATGGTAATGGTAATGGTAATGGTAATGGTAATGGCAATGGTAATGGTACTTGTAATGGTAATGGTAATGGTAATGGTAATGGTAATGGTAATGGTAATGGTAATGGTAATGGTAATGTCAATGGAAGTGGTAATGGTAATGGTAAGAGTAATGGTTATGGTCATGGTATTGGTCATTGTAATGATAATGATAATGGTGATGGTTATGGTAATGGTAGCTGTAAAAGTAATAGCATTGGTACTGGAAATGGTTATGGTAATGGTAATGCTAATGGTAATGGTAATGGTAATGGTAATGGTAATGGTAATGGTAATGGTAATGGTAATGGCAATGGTAATGGTAATGGTAATGGTAATGGTAATGGTAATGGTAATGGTAATGGTAATGTTAATGATAATGATAATGATAATGGTAATGGTAATGGTAAAAGTAATAGTAATGGTAATCGTAATGGTAATGGTAATGGTAATGGTAATGGTAATGGTAATGGTAATGGTAATGGTAATGGTAATGGTAATGGTAATAGTAATGGTAATGGTAATGGTAATGGTAATGGTAATGGTAATAGTAATGGTAATGGTAATGGTAATGGTAATGGTAATGGTAATGGTAATGGTAACGGTAATGGTAATGGTAATGGTAATGGAAATGAAAATGGTGATGTAATGGCTATGTTAACAGTAATGGTGATGCCAAATTTAACGAGAATGGTAATGGTAATGATATGGTAATGGTTACCATTAAGTTTGAAGGTTAATTTTCAAATGTCAATTTACTTTATTTGAATTCAATTGATTTTTAAGAATTTCCATTGATATTTTCTGAATTTCAATTTATATTTACTGAATTTCAAATAGAATTTCAATAATATAATTTTTATTTTAATTTAATTTTAGTCAATCCTTTCTGAATATCAAATGAGTTTCTGAATTTCAATTAATATTTTTTTTGAGTTTTAAACAGATTTTCCGACCTTGAGTTGATCTTTTCTGTAATTCAAGTGAAATTCTGAATTTTAATTCATGTTTTTCAGTTGAAATAATATTACAAATATTTTCTGAATTTTAAATTGAATTTCTGAATTTTAATTAATCTTTTCAGATTTTTTAATTCAATTCCTGAATTTCACTTGATCTTTTCTAAATTTGAATTGGGAAATTGTTAAATTTCTAATGTAATTGTATTTGTTCTTTTCTGGATTTCAATTGGTGGAAAAAATTGATTCTTTCTGAATTTTTAATGAAACGCTGAACTTCTGTGGATCTTTTATGAACTTGAATTGATGTTTTCTGGAATTTCAAACACAATTCTGAATTTTAATTGATTTTTTTTTAATTTCAAACGGAGTTCTGAATTTCAATTGATCTTTTCTGGATTTCAATTGATTTTTTTCTACATCACAATCTTCTTGGTATGAGAAATTGTTATTGTCAACAACGATTATATGAGGTGAACATATACGTAATATTTTAGGGTGCTCATGAATAATGTGGAATTAGATTTTTGCACTATATAAGGATTTCGACACTTTACTTACATTACTCAAAAAATATTGAATTCTGTTGGTGTAGCGTCGTCAAATATTGATGTCCTTTCAAAAAGAGTTTCCAGAATCTGACGTGATTCCATTAACCATTATAAGGTCCAAATTTTCAAAGCAAGCCCACTTGACATAGATGTTAACGTACACAATATACTTTAGATCAAGTCTTGTATAAGAAAATTATATAAAATTTATTTTCCATAACAAGTTTGGAGGTTCAAGGTCAGAAAACGTCAACTTCTGAAAACATTTAAATTGAACTAAGCTTAAACAAAAATTAGAATTGTAAGACAATTTAGATGATAAATCAAAAAGGAGCACATATAAAACTGCTAAAAAAATTTTAAAGTTAAACCACCTAAACGAACTTTTTTTGAATTTCTGAACATTAAAGTGGTCTAAACTTTTATCCTACACCAAGAGATTTTGAAAAACAAATTGCTCTCCAAGATAAAAAATTATAAAAAATTCGTTTTTTGTTGCATAGTTTTTAGCTTACATAAGCTTATATCTTCTATGAAAACCTTAATAAAAGCGAACAATTTAATACAACCCAACCACAAACATCGAATTAAGAACAACACACAGATCAATAACAATATCTAACAATTGGGAAACTTAAAGTTCTTCACGCTCCTTTTCCTCTCCTGACATCATTTTACCACAGTCGCTTCAGCTGCTACACCATTGAGTGCTATTCAGTTCCTGTCGCTGACAAGTTTCTATTTTCAATTTTAAATTAAATGCTTGTTGTACTCCTTTACTTATTTTCAGTTTGCTAAAACAAACAAAACATTGGCAGCACATCAAGCACCGCAAAGTATGCTATAGCAACAAGAAAAAAAAAAATTAAAACTGCTTTGTCAGAATTGTGCTGCTATATTTATTTTTCTTTCATTTCTTTGCTCTTCCTTTGACTGTGTTTTGATACAAGCTTGGCATAGCATGACAAAATGGCATAACACATAAGCTTAAATTGATTTCAAAATTGACAACATTGACAAGATTGACTTGATTGAGTGAACTGAAGTTGAAAGTGAACTATGGGTTAAAAGTGACAAATGTTGATGTGCAGCATTTAGGTGTTTGAGTTGTGTAAAGTACGCGATGTTTTCCTGAGTGTTTTTTAAGAGTGAAATAAATTTTAGTTGCAATGTGTCAGTTACTTTCAAATTAGACAAATTGTTTTAATAATGTAACAACGCACGTCTATTTATAAATCTTCTTAGATTTTCATACGTTTTTTTTTTAAGCTCAATTTGACAAACGGTTTAATGTTATTTGAAGCTAAAAAAAAGTGTGAGGCATTATTGAAAGCGTACATCGAGAACAAAATGGTAGTCAGATCATCTAAGTTGGATGTTGTAAGAAAAAATATGTTCCGAGTTTAAAAACTTAGCTTTTGCGTACACTTATGCGTAATGTTTAATCACAAAAGCTTTTGTACCAGTTGTATAGTCTTAAAATTAAAACTACCTTAGTGTAATATAAAAAATTTTTAAATTTTAAAAGACAAAAATGTTTAAATTTTACAAGACAAAAATTTAAATTTTAATCATATTATTGTATAAAGCATACTTAGTTTTATGTTAAAAAATATATTTTTAAGAATATTTCATGTGATAGCTTGCCTGAACGCTTTGACTGCATTGTTTTAGTATCAAGCAAACAAAGCTTACAAGGAAAGGTCCCCAGGTGTCACTCACCGATTTGAATAATTTTTGGATATTTGATAGAGGACAAAAATCTAAGGTCGACGTATTGTTTTAAACATGCTCAATCGATAGTTTACGGTTTCAAAGTGACGTTATAAAATCAGCGAAAATTTAGTTTTTTTTGCCACAATTTCACTATTTTCCATAAAAATATATACAAATTTGGTATCAAACGAAAGGTATTTTAAAGCCACACATGATGGCATCCATTTTGGAGAAATAAATTTCATTGTAATTTTGTTGTTGTAATTTTTAACAATTTTTAATGACGCATTTAACGCATAAAGTGCAAAAGAAACAGATATATGTATGTCTAGGCGAAACACATAAAAGAAAGGAGTTCTGTTTGTTTTAAATTTGCAGAGTTCTGTTCTTTTTGAGTTTAACAGTGATGCAAATATATTATTATTGGGTAGAAACACACAATTCTATTTTGTCACAAGCAAATTAATGTAGACGTTAGTTTTTTAGCTAAGGCAATTATATTAATGTTGGACACAACTAATATCTTCTTATATCAAAAAATAATGCTATTGAAGGAAAGTTCTTAATCATTAGGTGGTTCCCTCTGAATATTTTGTTTTTGAAACCAAACATATATAAACATATTTTTTTCTCTGCGTGTATTTCAGAAAATGCACCTTCCATTAAAAAATAAGAACAGAACCGTTAAAAAAAAAGTTCTTATTTTCAGGAAGAACGTGCTTTCCATTGAACCAGAGCAGCTGCTAATATTAATAACAAGGAAAGGTCCCCAGGTGTCACTCACCGATTTGAATAATTTTTGGATATTTGATAGAGGACAAAAATCTAAGGTCGACGTATTGTTTTAAACATGCTCAATCGATAGTTTACGGTTTCAAAATGACGTTATAAAATGACGCGAAAATTTAGTTTTTTTTGCCACAATTTCCCTATTTTCCATAAAAATTTATACAAATTTGGTATCAAACGAAAGGTATTTTAAAGCCACACATGATGGCATCCATTTTGGAGAAATAAAATTCATTGTAATTTTGTTGTTGTAATTTTTAACAGTATTTAGTCAATATCATAAGGAGCGCATTTTCGAAATTGTTTCATTTTCATTTATATTTGATTTAAAAGAATTCTAAAAGTTACCTTTTTTTGTTTTTTTAAATTTTTAAGTTCTTATATTAAAATTTTCTTTATTCAATCAAATATGCATTTATTTTCTTAAAAAAAATTTTTTTTTTAGAGACGAAGACCACAAAATATGGGTATCAAAAATTTTGTTTTTTCTTCAAATTTGCGTATGTGTAAATATTTGATCGGAAAAGTTTATATTTAACAGGGTTTCTATACAACTTTGTGCTTTTAAATTGTTTGCTCGAAGGAATGAGTAAAAACTATCGGAAATTTAAGAATATGACTTTCTATGTAAATATCTCCGTTAGTTTTCAACATATTTCACAAATATTTTTTTTTGTTATAAAGTTTAATAAAAGTACTTGCCAAAAAATATTTTAACAATACCAATTACTGTACACTTGTATTTTTAATATTTTTTTCAAAAAAAGCCCAAAGTATTCAATGTTTCCTCAAAAAATTACGTAAAATTTGTTTTTGTTGTAAAAATAATTTAAATTAAAAATTGTATTTTAAACTCCCTTTCACGTGGCATGCTATTTATTAGCAAATATTGATTCAGTTTTAAGCAAAAATTTATTTACTATTTCTAACATAAAAAATCAAGGGTATACCCTTTCGATTTTTATGATGAAATTAATTTTTTTAAAAATGTTCTTTTTATAATTTTTATAAAACAGGATAGCTTCAAAAATAATTTATTTGAAAAAAATATCCCAATATTCTTTTCCCATCAAAAGTTATTACTAAAAACCTATTTTCATACCATGTGGATCTGTATTAACAAACCTCCTTTTCTGTTAATTATTAAGTTTCTATATCCTTCCCATGCTCCTTTAAGAGTAAGCACGCTCATTTTGAAAAGTTTGATATCGACTTAATACTGTTAAATACTGTTAAAAATACTAAATACTAAATACGGTTAAAAATTACAACAACAAAATTACAATGAAATTTATTTCTCCAAAATGGATGCCATCATATGTGGCTTTAAAATACCTTTCATTTGATACCAAATTTGTATATATTTTTATGGAAAATAGTGAAATTGTAGCAAAAAAACTAAATTTTCGCTGATTTTAAAACGTCATTTTGAAACCGTAAACTATCGATTGAGCACGTATAAAAAAATACGCCGACCTTAGATTTTTGTCCTCTATCACATATCCAAAAATTATTCAAATCGGTGAGTGACACCTGGGGACCTTTCCTTGTTAGTAATATTAGCAGCTGCTCTGGTTCAATGGAAAGCACGTTCTTCCTGAAAATAAGAACGTTTTTTTTTAACGGTTCTGTTCTTATTTTTTAATGGAAGGTGCATTTTCTGAAATACACGCAGAGAAAAAAATATGTTTATATATGTTTGGTTTCAAAAACAAAATATTCAGAGGGAACCACCTAATGATTAAGAACTTTCCTTCAATAGCATTATTTTTTGATATAAGAAGATATTAGTTGTGTCCAACATTAATATAATTGCCTTAGCTAAAAAACTAGCGTCTACATTAATATGCTTGTGACAAAATATAATTGTGTGTTTCTACCCAATAATAATATATTTGCATCACTGTTAAACTCAAAAAGAACAGTACTCTGCAAATTTAAAACAAACAGAACTCCTTTCATTTATGTGTTTCGCCTAGACATGCATATATCTGTTGCTTTTGCACTTGCACGAAAAATAGCGGAAACCTTATGGCTTTATGCGCTTGGTTTTAACAGTTGACAAGTCTTGCCGTCATTTTAAGTCTCAAGCAGCCGCGCCAAACGTGTTGAAAAGTTTAGCTCTTGTGAAAAGTGTTTCTGAAAATGTTTGTTAAAATTGAAAGTGTTTGTGTTTTCAAATCAATAAAATAACAAACAAAATAAAAAAAATAAGGCGGTTCAGCAGTAAAAATAGGTGAGTTTTGAAGCAACTTATGTGTGCTTGTGTGTGCTTATAAAAATTATTGTAATGTCGGATAAACATAATATGGTTACTTCCCAACGTAATTAAATCCGAGAAAACTTATTTACTGTTTTCTAAACATATTTTGTTTGCTTCAAACAAACAATTACTTCTAAGCAAATATTTTGTAATCACAGTGACAAACTTTTGGCATTTTTTTTACTAAAATATGTTTCCAAGTAAATATAGTGTTATCATCGGTAAATATGTTATGTTGTTCTTAATTATTGTTTTGAAAATAATTGCTTGACTGCAATTAAAAGTGTTCTCAGTCCATTTATAATTACAATATATTTATATGAAAACATATTTTCTTTAAAACAAATAATATTGTTTTTAAATTCAAACAACAAGTGCTAAGGTACAATTAAATAATGTTGAGATGCAAATATATATAAGTAAAGATAAATTACATTAATTAATCATATTATATGTGGAACCAATTATGATTACTTGTTTCCAAGAAACATGCAGAAACATATTGGGGGTTAGAATTAATTTTAAAGGTTTTTTTCGGTTTTTGAGCATTTATTTAGAAACAACGGTACAATGTATATTATTCAAAGTATTGTCTATCGTTAGCTACAACATTTTCCCATCTTTCTGGCAGCATATGGATTCCGCGCCGGAAGAACGACTCGTCTTTTGAGGCAATCCACGAATCGACCCATTTTTTGATATCCTCGTAAGAAGTGAAGCGCTGCTCAGCCAAGCCATGCGTCGATCTGAATAGGTGGTAGTCGGAAGGGGCTATGTCTGGGCTATAAGGCGGGTGGGGTAGCACATCCCAATTCAGCGCTTCCAACGTTTCCTTGACGGTTCTTGCAACATGTGGCCGTGCGTTGTCATGTTGAAAACCACTTTGTCGTGTCTTCTGCCATATTCCGGCCGTTTAACCTTTAATGCTCGGCTCAATTGCATCAATTGTTGTTGGTAGCGTTCCCCAGTGATGGTTTCGTTAGGTTTTAGCAGCTCATAGTACACGACACCCTTCTGATCTCACCAAATACACAGCATAAGCTTGGCGCCATGAATATTCGGCTTGGCCGTCGATGTTGATGCATGGCCGGGTGGTCCCCACAATTTTTTTCGCTTAGGATTATCGTAATGGATCCACTTTTCATCGCCAGTGACAATACGATGCAAAAAAACTCTTCCTTTTATGCCGTTGAAGCAGTTGTTCGCACATGCAAAATCGCCGTTCAACGTCTCTCGGCTTCAACTCGTACGGCACCCAATTTCCTTGCTTTTGAATCATTCCCATGGCCTTCAGGCGTTTGCCGACCGTTGATAAGTCGACTCCCAATGATTCTGACAATTTTGAAGGGTTTGACACGGGTCTTCATCGAGCAAAGCCTCCAATTCCTCATCTTCAAACTTTTTCGGCTGGCCCGGACGCTCTTTGTCTTCCGTATCAAAATCACCACTTTTAAACCGACGGAACCAGTACTCACAAGTAGAAATCGATGGAGCATAGTCCCCGTAAGCCTCAGTAAGCGTGCGTTGTGCTTCAACCGCTTTTTTCTTCAAATGGAAGCACAAAAGTAAACCTTCCCGCAAATTGCGTTTTGTTGGAACGAAAGTCGACATGTTCACAGAGAAAAAAATATACATATGTTGTTTACACTTCAGTGGAATGACACATACTGAAAAATGAAGCTTAGACAATGTGCTTTGAAATGAATATAGTCACAGGTGTGCCCGATTCGATCTATTGATAGTTACGCCATCTCTTAGAAAACCTTTAAAACTAATTCCAACCCCCAATATTATACTTTCTGCAAATTGTTTTTGGGAATGCCTATTATTTTTCAGCGTGTAGATAATAGGACAGAAAGTAATTGTTTCTTAAAGTTGGTATTATACTTATTAATAGTCACTGATAATGAGCTAAGTGCTACTTTCATAATATTTTTTTTATAGTAGTTCATCTTGTTTTTGAAACGTATGAGGCTCACTTTTAACCTTACACTAGCTTTAACAGAATACAAAATATTTTATTTTTAAATTTAAAGACTAATAATTGTACTGAACTATTTAAAAAACTTAAGAAACTTAGTCATATGCAAGTTTACTACACAATATCAGTGGAATTTAATCTTTTAGTAGGCTTGTCTGTATATAAACCGCGATCCATTTTGCAAGCTTACTTCACAATATCAGTGCCTTAAGCTATTAAAATTTAAATGTATTTTACATTTTGAAAGTTTCTTAATTTATATACATCCCTAGAAATTACCTCTTTACGTACGCTTTTATTATGATGATGGGTAACCAAGGAAGAGGTTCTTCTGAATCTAGAATAAACCTACTATATACATATATGACAAATGTCAATAAAATTAATTTTTTTCTTTTTAGTTCACGTTTTGGTTTTAAGTAAAAGCTTATTTATTAAAAATTTTTCTTTTATATATTTTTTTATTTTTTACTTTTTAGTCTTAAAGGTTTATTATGAACATCTTTTATTTTGAAAGCCTTACATATAGCATTTTAATTTTTTAGACCATTAACCTTAACAGTACATATTAACATTATTTATACCATTTACATTATTTATTGCATTATATACTTTATTATGATATAGCATTTTTATTGATTTGTGCGCGGGAATAGGAGGTGTGGCCAAATTTCAACCCCTATCTCCTACTTGATGTAAATGTGCTGCCAAATTTTCAGCTGAATCGGCCTAGTAGTTGTGGATATATATCATTTTTATTGATTTGTGGGCGGTAAAAGAGGGTGTGGCAACATTTTTTTTCTTACCCATGCAATACTTAAAGGACATTTACTGCCAAAATTTTAACTGAAACAGCCCGGTTGTTTTGGAGATATATGAATTTGTGGCGGCAAAAGGGCGTGTGGTGACATTTTTTTCTTAAACCCCATTTACTACTTGAAGGAAATTTACTACGAATATTTCATCTGAATCGGCCTAGTAGTTTTCGAAAATAAATTTTTTTTAAACCCCATTTTTTACTTGAAGGAAATTTACTACCAAAATTTCATCTGAATCGGCCTAGTAGTTTTCGAGATATAGCATTTTTATTGATTTGTGGGCGGAAAAAGGGGGTGTGGCAACATTTTTTTTTTAACCCATGCAATACTTGAAGGAAATTTACTGCCAAAATTTCAGTTGAAACAGACCGGTAGTTTTGGAGATATATATTAATTTGAGGGCGGTAAAAGGGGGTGTGGTCAAACTTCCGCCATGTAGTTTTCTGGATATTTGTGGGATATTTGAGGGCGGTGAAAGGGGGTATGGCAAATTTTTTTTCATAATATTGCATTGTCACCGGGCTTACACATGTATGCTAAATTTCAGCATAATCGGAGACCCACAAGCTGTCGAAAAATTGTTTGCAAGATTTGCTGACATACATACATACATACATACATACGAACGAAGCAAGTTAAATAAAAGCTATTTATATATTTTTTTTCGGCCGTCATCCCTCTGGGATGAAATTTACTCTGGCAGAGTAAAACTGCCATAAATCTGCATCTTGAGAACATAAGAAGTTCGATATCGTTATAAAAGTTACTTTTTCCACTTTACTCTTACTTTGTTAAAGTATGAATGAAATTTATTGGCCAATATCTCTGCTATGATTTCGACAATGCACACTTGTTTTTATTTGCCATCTACTCTTAGGCTTAAAGGAACAAAAAAACAAAACTTACATATTTATATTTACAGCTTCACTACTACACACTTTTCACCCAAGCACACTGAAATACTTACAAAATTCACTCAAAGCAGCAATACCATCAAATTGAATAAAATGTGTTAAGCTTAACTCTGATTCTAACAGTTCAAAACTAATTTTTTTACATACTTTTACAACCAACGAGTTTTTCTTTTAATGTTCTGTTTATCAAATGTCTGAGATTCTATTCTTGTTGCGTTGCAGCCTAAAAGTAGGCTAAAATTGTTATTCTTTTCTCGCATTAAAAAGGATTTTTGTTTTAAGTTCTTTTTGTGTGTTGTGTTTTCAAGTATTTCCTATTTCTGTTTTTATGTATATTTTTATTGCTGATTGTTTTTGTTGTTTTACGGCTAATATAATAGAATTTTATTGCGTACCTTTTCGTTTTAGCTTTTGTCGAAATTTGATGAGGTTTTTAATGATTATAATGACTGTCAGTTGAATTTAGGCTGAAAAAACGAGGTTTAATTTTAGTTTTCACAAAGTGGTGAATACTTATTAAATGGTGCACGACTTTATGATTATAAAAACAAAATTTTAGGTTAATGATTATTATGCAACAATAAATTCAATGTGAAATGTAATTTTGAATACCGTTTCGCAAAAAATTTCTATGGCAACATTATTTAGATGATTTACAAAATCGTTGTCATGCTATTTTAAATTCAGCAAAAATCGATATTTTTAAATTTTCTTCGTTATTATCAATGACCTCAAAAACCACAATGATATAATTTTCATAGAATTTCTTCGATTTTCTTGTTCCTCTAAAAAGATAGGAGGAAAATCGCCACATTGAAGAGGTAAGCAGACATTTTATCGATATAGTTATGTCGACATTTATAATCCTAACTGCCTCGTTTTGTGTCACGAAAAAGCACACCAAGGATAGGCAAGACACGAGAAGCAATATTATTTCCATACAAAAATCTAGTGCTTGTGTCTTGCTTATCATTAGTGTGCATATCCTGTAACGAATCAAAGGGGAAAATTTGTTTTTTTTTAACACGTGCATTCCAACACGTTTTCTTATTTGGGTAAGTTTCTCATATTCAAAAACCATATAATAGAATTTTTGTTTGGCACTACTGAGTTTCCGGTCATTACTTTTTAGCAAAGGTCTCAACCGGATGTCCTTGCAACTGAATGTGTCTATTAGTAGAGTCACTCACGTTTTCCTATTCTATTACATTCCAATTCGAAAGTTTTCCTCGAGCTGTATTGAAGTGTTCTATGTTGTCAGCAGATATTTTACAGAAACTTACACATACCTTTGCAGAATAAAAGTAACTTTTTCGATTTCTCGAATTTTTGTCAAAGTTACAGCATGTAAAGTTTTCGATTTTAGATTTCGATGTTAAATTTTCTAACTTTATTCGAACTGTCAACTTAAACAGAATATCATTTTATTAAAGATTTTTGTATTCAATAATGTTAAGCATTCCAGATTTGCCGAATGGGTCTTTTTGCATAGAGCGTAAATTATTATCTAGAGATTGCATCAACTCTGCTAAATCTCTGGCATGTGTTAACAGAAATTACCAGAGTTTTTTTTCTTCATGTTTTTAAGTGAAATAACTCTGTTAACACATGCCAGAGATTTTAGCAGAGTTGATGCAATCTCTAGATAATAATTTACACTCTATGCTTAATATAAAATACCTTTTTGTGTTTTGTATGGAACTGTCAATTTACAGAATGTTATATTTCATTGCTTAGAATGCTATAACATAGAGTGTAAATAATTTATACTCTATGGCTATAATTCCGCACATTTGAATTTGTAAAGAAAATTAATGTTAAAAATTCGCAAATATGTTCTGTTAAGAATTTTGTACATATAACGGACTTTCTTGAATTGCTGCTATTCACAATAAACTTTCACGTAGCTGCGTGAACTCAGACAAATTCTGCGGAGTCCTTTGTTAACATTATGTAAGGGATTTACATTTCGAAGTAGGTTTGTGTACGAAATTTTGTGAGTGACCGAAACTGTACGAGAGTAAAAATATTATAAAGTTAAAAGACAGTAATATGTATGTATGTACCTAGTTTACAAAAAATTAAGAGCTGTTAAAAGCTCATTGCAGGTGACAATATAGTGCAGTTAAGTAAAATTTGAATGGAAAATGTCAAGTCGTCTTTTTAAGCTCCCTTTTTAAATTCCATATATTTGACTCAAACTTTTGAAAATCAAAGTGGGAATTCGCAACTGGTATTCGGTTAGATCTTCGGTTATTACCACGGTAACCACATGCTGAAATTTGAAAAAAGATGTTGAGAATCAGAAAAGCATTGCAAATAAGCAGCTATTGATTATCTACGAACGTTAAGATGAACAGAGGTTAATATTAAAGCACGAAGTATATGAAAAGCTATATTGAAAATTGAATATTATAAAAGCAGACTAAGTACACTTGCATTTTCTGACCCAACATTCGAAGAAAATTGTTTTGCATGAATCAAGCATTGCTTTCCTAAAAGAGTATTTACAAAATTTTTGATCAGTTACTGTGTTCAAGGTTTTAACATGACATGTTATACGTCATGTTATATGTTATATCCTACAAAAGAGGTGGAGAATCTGGCAAAGTACTGTGAGTAAAGATACATTGGAGTGATAATAGGATGTGATGCCAACGCGCATAATATTGTGTGGAGAAGCACCAGTAACAATAACATTCAAGCAACTGCTTAAATTTGTGGAGAGGTATAATCTATTGGTAGCACATAGAGGAGCACAGCCGACTTTCGTTGATACAAGGCTAGCGGAAGTCATTGATGTAACCCTCATTTAGAGAAGGATCCTGAACAGAATGGAAAACTGGAGGGTCGTGGATAGGCTAACCATGTCTGACCACAGATCCATTCAGTTTGAATTCAAGTACGGAATCCGAAGCCAACGGAATAGCAACAAGGTCAGAATTCCCAAGAATAGAGATCCTGTGAAATATAAGGCGAAGTTGAGGGAAAAACTGACCCAAAAAGCTATAAAAGTACCAAGGAATACAGCGGAACTGGAAAACTATGAGTTCGGCCATGGTCGAAGCTTACGAGCTGGCATGTCCTTTATCTTCAGGAGACGAGGGTTATCCGATGCTATGGTGGTGCACGGAGCTCGAATCCCTAAAGAAGAAGGTTGGGAAGGCCTTCAATCTGCACATGAGAGGGGGTAGCCCAGAAATATGGGCAGACTACAAGGCACGGAAAGGAGAACTTAAGAACCTCTTACGACTCCGTAAAAGGCAGGAGACTTCTGCCTTGGGAAAGAAACTATTTCGGAAGCATGTAGGCTTCAGACAATGGTTTCAAAACATCCATTCTCCAAAGTGAGTTTGATCCGAAAAACGGATGAAACCATGGTAGAGAACTTAGAGGAGGCGATGCAAGTTCTGGTGGAGGTGCATTTTTCTGGAAGTTTTAGGTCTGACGACCTGTTGACACCTTTGAAGAAAGGGATGCACAAAATTGATAGACTGGAAGTCGAAAGAATGATCACTAAAAACGGGGTGAGGAGTGCTATACGCTCATTTGCTCCGTACAAAACATCAGGGATAGACGGTATATTTCCGGCTGTGATGCAGTGAGGGAAGATCTCATTGCACCCAGGCTTTGGAGTATATTTGTTACTTGCTTCGCGACTTGGTACGTTCTGAGAGTCTGGAGACAGGCGAAAGTTGTTTTTCTTCCGAAGCCCGGAAAAAAGGATTATGCGAAGGTGAGGTCGTTTAGACCAATCAGTCTTACGTCTTTTTTCTTGAAAACGATGGAAAGAGTGATAGTTGACTGTCTTGAGAGCACTTCGCTGATGCATACTCCTCTGAATAGATGGCAACATGCGTATAGAGCAGGTAGGTCTACGAAGAGTGCTCTTCACGAATTTGTAAGAGTTGCTGAAAAGGAGCTGCTTTCAGGAGGCATTGCGATGGCCACATTTATGGACATTTATGGACATTAAGGGTGCTTTTGACAAAATATGCTTGGAAGGCTGTGGCAAGCCCTGACAGAGCGCAATGTAAGCCCAATGATAGTAAATTGGGTAGACACTATGCTCAAGCACAGGGTGGTCAACATGCAGAGTGGTAGAGTCAAGACTAGAGGTAGAGTAAGTAGAGGATGTCCCCAGGGCGGGGTGTTATCGCCAACCCTGTGGAACATAACTGTATACTCACTACTGGTTAAACTGGGTTATTCGGGCACACACACGATAGGGTATGCAGATGACATTGCGTTAGTGGTCTGTGGTAAGTGCATTTACACCATTTCTGACATCATGAAGGGAGCACTCCGAATAGTGGAAGAGTGGTGTCGATAACAAGACCTTACCGTGAACGCAGGAAAATCAGACAATATTCTCTTTACTGGGGCAGGTCTGAGGAGACAACCACTCCGAGTTTTTGGAGCTAAAATCAACATGTCCATGAAAGTTAAATATTTAGGAGTAACCCTTGATAGCTAACTGAACTGGAACGAGCATGTAGAAGATAGTGCAGACGCGTATAAGATCTCAAATGGGGGCTTAACCCAAAGTCTATGAAATGGGTCTACACTATTATGGTCATGCCTGTCATCACGTATGTTTCGGTATTCTGGTGAGCAAAAATCAGCCAGAAAACAATGGAGGTTCTGTTTGGTATGTTGCTGTTGGATTTAGAAATAAATAAAACGGCAGCGCTAACAACCCTCAGGATGTTGCGAAATGCTACGTGGCATGGATTAACGGCTCTACATGGTCATATGCGCATCCTTGATATTGTACATAGAGATGTCAGGGAGACGGTTATGGATAACTTAGAAGAGTTGAGCCTATCCTGTGTACTGTGGTTAGGGAGGTTTGTGTCTGATAGACCACCTGATAGATGAACGGGTCAATGACGCGGGTCAATTGTCATTGCCCTTGACAATCAGTCGATGATAATGTGCATGCAGCGTACAGACATCGCTTCCAGGTTGGACATAGAATGTCGTACCAAACTCAATAGGTGCGCTCAGACAAATGAGCTAACACTTATTTGGGTGAGAGGATATTCCGGCATAGAACAGAATGAAAATGCTGATTCATTAGCGAGAGAAGGATCAGCAGAAGAAATCTGTGGACCAGAACCACGTATCGCCATAGGCGAAAACATGGTGGCAGGCCTTATTAAGCAATGAACGGACTAGGAATACCGTACAAGGTGCGAAGAAGCTGTTAAATGCAGGCAATCGAGGGCGGCCGTGTAATGGTCTCGTAGTAAGGCAGCAAAAGTTATCTGTTACAATCGAATGACTTTAAGCTGGCTTACTGCGCTGGCCACAGGACACGGTCCCTACATGTACCATCTCAGGAAGATGACTCTGACCGAGGACGATACGTGTAGGTTATGCCGAAAGGAGCTGGAAACAGCAGCACACATTCTGTGCCAGTTTCTGGCGTTGGGAAGCATAAGATTAACCATTCTGGGACGTCCACTTATTGGCGAAGCCGAGATTGGTCAACTGACCTACAAGGATATGCTTGAGGTTGCAAAGGATGTTTATGTAAGGAGCATGCGTATGAGGGCTCCGAGCAGTAGCATACTTTGCACAATGGGGACCGCTTCAGTCAATCCACGTTTAATTATATATAAGTCATATCTCCTGTCATATGTCATGTCATACAACTGTGTGCAAGATAATTAGTAATGGGAACTTTCAAATAAAATCATTAAAATTATTCGAGAGTTAAAAATCATTCATTAATTCGATAGTTTTTTTCACTAGTTATTATTTTTTTCGAATGAATGAATGAATGAATTATTCGACAGTTTAAATTTTCCGATAGCAAATGGGCCATCAGTATAACCAAAATAAAAGTAGACTCTAAATATATTATAAGTATTCTTGACAGTTTTTTAATATAATTTGTTTGTCAAAAGCTTGCACTAAATTTAGAGTTGCTTTTTTTGTGCGTATGGTTGTGGTCGATCAAATGAATGGATTATTCGAATGAATTGATTACTCGATTGCTGAAAATAACAAACCGAACCTGAAAAACTGGAACAGCCATTTCAGCCATTGAAATGACTTTGACTGAGCTTCTTATGATCACTTGTGTTGTGCATGTTGTGAAATTTATGAACACAAATGACAGAGAACTGGACCTACAAGCTTTGTACCGACTCCGAACGGCTTAAGTTTTCAAGAAGCTTTTCATGGCAGTTTTTACTCTCTGAGGTTTTGCCATTGCCTGCAGAGAGGTGACGGCCGGAGCGAAAAATTAATTTAATTGAAAAAACATTCTGTGTCAGATGGGATTTGAACCTGGGTTCTAACGCATATAAGCATACAACCAGTATGCCACGTCTGTCACATTAATTATATTTCAAAACTTTCTTAATTATATTTTATCACAATTTTTCGCATGCGGCGCTTTTTTCCCTATAAAACTACTTAAAAATTAAGATTGATTGATTGAACAATTTTTCGCATCGGCGCTTTTTGCCTATGAAGCTACCGAAAAAAGTTTTGAAATATAATAAAAAAAATTTAAAATCTTATTAAAAATGGTTTTCAAATGTGATGTGAAAAAATTGAACATTATAAGTCCAAATCACGCATTTCTGGAAAAATGTTTACTTGCAATTTCATTACAAGTACCTTTAATCAAGGTTAATTTTAAGATCAAGTACATTTAATCTCTTTTTTTAAGGTACTTGATTTAATTTGGAATATCAATATAACAAAAGAAAATAAACAACTAAAATAACAATTTCTTATAATCTTGCTTTCACCCCGCCCCCCTCCCCCCCACCCCATCTTAACTTAATTGTCGCTTATATTTTTATCTCCACAACAACTTCTTCGAAACAATAAACAAAAATGTAATCGCGATTTTGTTTTTTTTTTTTTTATCAAATCAAAACCCGGAGTACAAAAAGTACCAACAAAAAAATCGAGTCCGCAACAAGGACAATTGTTGAACTTTATTACAGCATTTGTTGCTTGTTTCATTGTGTCGTTTTTTGAACAACTCCAAACTTTTTCATTGTTTGTAGAAAATGTCTAAACAAAATTTTAGCATTTAAATCGGTTAAATTTTACTGTTTTGGGCCTTAGTTTTGCTTGCTTTTTGTTTTTTTTTTTTGGTTTTGTTTCCTAACGTTGATTATTTTACAATGCGTTCGTTTGGAAATTTATGCATGCAACACTGTTCCCAAGAGAGATAACAACGACAGCACAGATTTTTCCATTGTGATAATTTTGCATTTTTAATCCTTTTGGGGGATTTTTTTTTTACCGCTCGATTCGTTGTCGTCGCTTGTTTTGCTGAGTTATTTGCATGAGGCTTACTTGTGTTCCAGCATCCTGATGCTGATGATGATGTTGTTCTTTTTTAGAAGAGTGTAACGCGCGTGCTGTTAGTACAATCGGCTGGTGTTGCTGATGTTAGTTTTCCCAAAAGGGAATTTGACAATTAAAAATGTTTTCCGCACTCTTGTTTCTAATCTGCTGAATGTTAATAGTATCGCGTTTTGGCGGTTATTGCGTAAATCGCAGCAGATTTTTATAGTTTTGAGGAATAATAAAAAGAGCAGGGTGAATATATTTAGTTTCAAGTTCTAAATAATATAATAATAAATTTGTTCTTACAACACGGTATGAACGCAGTTTGTTAGAGTCTCCTATTACAACACATAAAGTTTCAAAGTATGCGGGCTTGTATCGTTTGTTAAAAAACTAGTAAGGATTACCTTTGACTGGGTCGAAGTTAAAATACCCCACTATTATGATTTTAGTTTATTCGCAGAAATTAATGTTTTATAATTATAATGACCTCACTTAGTAAGGACGATGGGCGCGGTTTTTATTAAACTTTTCCAAGTACGCTTTAAATACAAAAGCTCATGAGTAAAATTTTCAATCAATACATCGATTTTTGTTAAACTTACGAAGGTATGCTTTTTTGATGATGTCATTTGGTATGGGAGGTAGGCGGAATCAATTTCATTTAATTTTGTCAAATATCAAACTTACATAAGAGCAAAATTTAAGTCATTATAATTATATTTGCTGAATTTTAAGAGATTTTAACATTTTCATACAGTCCCGTTTTATGGGAGGTTGGCGTAGTTCCAATCACTTGACTTAGACAAAATCTTTGTCTGAGAGGCAGACGTAGTCTTCACTCAGTTAGGTTAATTTTCGGATTTGATCTCTATTTTTTAAATAAAAAGCTTATATATAAATGTCAGATCAGCAATGATTGGCATTTCATGCCTCTGATTTGCTTCAAATTTAAAAGGTCGATAGACAATCATAAAAAACGAAGATACAAAAATTATAATGTTTTTTTATGCATATTTAAAAACAAAATTACAATGATTAAAGAAAAATATGTTTCCACTGATTATCGATTATTTCAAAACTGCAAAGAAGGGAAGATAAAATTTTTTTTTTTTGTAAAGGAAGTGAAAAAATTGTAAAATCTATTTTTATTCTTTTTTTTAAGTTAATTTTTAAAAACTTGAAAAAATAACATATATCAAAAAATTTTTTATTTTTTAAATTAATTTTCAATTTTTTTTTTTTTTTTTTTTAAGGCTGACTATTGTGCAAG
Organism: Coremacera marginata; assembly: GCA_914767935.1. Classification (NCBI taxonomy): domain Eukaryota; kingdom Metazoa; phylum Arthropoda; class Insecta; order Diptera; family Sciomyzidae; genus Coremacera; species Coremacera marginata. The sequence goes on from OU612045.1 coordinate 157,957,782, forward strand.
GCACTTTTTTGAACTGTTTTTTTTTTAAAGAAAATTTTTAAAACCCTGAAAAAATAACAAATATTTAAATTTTTTTTTTTAAATTAATTATCAATCGAATTTTTTTTTTGTTTTTTTTATAAGGCTGTGTATTGCGCAAAATTGCCTAAGAAAACAATACATTCGGACACGCATCAATTCAAAATATCTTTGGAACCGAGGAATCAAAAAGAGCAACCGACTATATGTTATCATACCCAGTGTGAGATACTGTACAGAATACACCACATCCATCCCCAGCAGACAAGAATGGAAAGAACGGGTGTAGAATCCTATGGTAATCTCCATTTATATACTGATGGTTCCAAAATGGAAAATGGAACTGGATCGGGTGTATACTGTGTATACTCCCTGATTACTGCAGCGTTTTTCAGTCAGAAATATATGCTATTGAAAAAGCTGCACAGGCCATTTACAGGAAAAATCTTACCCCACAAGGGTAGCAATTTTTGTGGATAGCCAAGCGGCCATCAAAGCACTCAACAGTGCTAACGACGAAGGCTCGAACGGTGCAAAACTGTAAACTTGCACTGAACAGTATCTGCAATACGCACAATGTCACTCTCTGTTGGGTTCTCGGACATAGCAATATCGAATGGAACGACGCAACGGATGAACTGGCGAGGCGTGGAGTAACCGCAAGTACAAACAGAGCTGATACAGATGTGCACATTCCAATAGGCGTCGTCAATAGGAGTATAGACCAGAGATATTGCTAACACAAACTGGGCTTCCAGAGATAACTGCAACATATCTCGAAGGCTTTGGCCGGAGCTAAATGAGAAAATAACTAAAAGTCTTCTGCTTTTGGCCAAATGAGTAATCCGGATTCTTGTTGGAGTTCTACCAGGTCATTGCCCCATTGGGGTTATGGCCAATAGAATGGGCATAACAGCGCCAGACTTCTGTCGGAGCTGCAAAGATCCGGAGGAAACAGAAACAATAACTCACCGACTATGCGAATGTCCAAGTCTACAGAATCGTCGGATCGGACATATGGGGAACAGATTTTTCCAAGACTTGGAAGAGTTAGTGAACACACCACTGCTAGACATCTGAAGGTTCATAAAAAGCACAGGATGGTTTGAGAAACAAATCGGCACAATGGTTCCATAGGTTATAGGTCGCAATGGACCTATGGGAATGGATCTATGAACCGTGGAAGCGCCGGTAACGATGCACGACCCTATATACCAAACCATTGCACAAAATTTGAGTACGCCATTATAGAGACGCACTCTAAAGCAAGACGCGAGAAATCACCAATCACAGAAATATTTCCTAAAGAGATTACGACCTGAAATTTTGTTATGTACTTTTGAAGAGATAGTTAAAATTAATTGAGTTTATGGGAGTGGTTGGACTAAGACCACACCCGCCTTCCACTCAATGTAAAATTGTTTTTCTCATGTTTTCCTTTGTAAGTGGCGATTTTGCTAAAATTACGCGCATAATTCTACTTTACAGCATTCTTACGATGAATTGAAAATAGGCGTGGTTGGACTAAAGCTACTGCTACTTCACATACAAAGCGCAAAATTTCTTCTTTTTTTTTGCCCTTGTCAGTTAAGCGTTTTTGTTTAAATTTTGGTTGTAGTTTTTCTTAATACTCGTAGTTTTTATACGATGCATAGAAAATGGACATGGTCAGACCAAAACTACGCCCACTTCCCATAGAAAGTGAAAAGTTTTGCTTATTTTTAATGGTGGTCGCACCAAAACTACACCTCGTTCCTTACCAAGTGTAAGGTTATTCAAAATTTGTATAGTGCATCCGCTTAATCGTAAGTAATCTTATTACTGTCACGAAAAAGGAAGAAACTATTCGGAAGATCAGTAAAATAGTTGATAGACTACATTTTTTATTCACGATCGGTTTGTTCAAACCAAATCGATTGTAAATAGAAATAAGTCCGAAAAACCAAAATTGTTTTCCATACCAGATGAGAAGTGGATGTTGCAATGCATCAAGAAAACTCCTACACTTGCCATTCAAAGCTAACAGCGGAAGTTTTAAAACATCTTAAAATCGACTGCATTGCCGAAATTATAAGACTTGAACTTCAAAAAACTATTTTAATGAAAGAGTTACAAGAAAAAAGCCCTTCATTAATTGATTCATAAAAAAAAAGCGAAAACATTTTGCAAAAACATTTTCCGTGAAGATTAAGATTTCGAGTGTTGGAGCTATGATTAATTTTCGGATGAGAGTAAATAAAATATATTTTGATTGGGTGGGCAATCTTATGTATTGAGAAAGCCAGACTGTTGAGCACGGTGGTGGTTTTATTATAGCCGGGGGATGCAAATCCGCCGCTGAATTCGGAAATTTTTGATGATGGTAGTATGGATGTGCCGACTCAATAAATTGCCTTTTGGCTAAAATACTCGCTGCACTTAAAATTTTTTTTGGTGATTTTTCATTAAGTAAATGCTGAATCCTTCGACGCTTTGTTCTATTGAATACATGGCAGTTTTTTTGCTCTCTGAGGCTTGCCATTGTCTGCAGAGAGGTGACGACCGAACAGAAAATGTTCGAACAGAAAATGTTTCATCTTTCTATGTCAGATGGGCGATTCGAACCTGGGTTCTCAGGCGTATGTGCGACAAGCTCTACCCACTACGCCACGGCCGCCAACTGCACTGCTACACTGCATATATCGTATTATCACAAGGAATACTATTAAGTATAAGCATTTATTGTATAGAACTTATAATTATCTATAATATATAATTAAATTAAAAAAAGTACTTGGAATTGTTAATAAAGATTGAAAACATAATTCGTTGTGTACCTAATTACTGAAGGTTGAGTGGACCCTTCAGCGAACTCTAAAACGGCTGAGTTTAGCCTTAGCTTTAGGCAAAAACCACGACACAATATGATCGATTTATGTTTATAAAAAAATGCATACGCTTTAATAACGTGAACTCGCGGTCGGAGAGCTTACTCACTAGCAAAACTGCAACTATTACAGTTTAGCAGCAGCTTACAATCCGCATGATTCACTGATAGTGGTTTAAATTAAAGTTGTACACATTTTAAGCAACGAGTTTGCCGACAACATCTTTTCATCATTACTTACTTTGATAAGACAAAAGACTGAGTTTGATGGATCTGTACAGTTAAATAAGGCATTTGTCCCGCCTAAGTTTCAAAGAAGTGCTCTGCGTCCCATTTTCAGCTCATTGCAAGGGTTTTACGAAGGCTATTTATTGTTGCTCTCATATGTACCGAAGAAAAATAAATCGGTCCTGCTCTTGTTCCCATTGCATTACACTTGTGACTTTAATACAGAAACCGAAAATCAAGGGTTATTCTAGATACTACAATATGCATGTTTGGTGGATACAGTGGATCAGATACTTGGCACATATTCAAGCAAACGATCAACACATCGTTGGCCACTAGCAATGTTCTATAACATTATTAATATTGCCGCTTTAGCCTCATTCATGATTTATGACAATAGCAATGCTAAGTATTGAAGAACGAGCAACGAATATTCTCATAACAGGCTATCCCAGAATTCAAAATGCTATGGAGGCATAGCATGTAAAGGACAAATTAAAATTTAATTCTGAAACATATAAAAAAGGATATTATAACAATATTCATATTTCATCTCTTTGTAGGTCATTCTGCAATTTCTGCAACAAAGCGGCTTGTGCTGAGCATCAAACACCGTTATATCGGTGCAACACCTGCACTCTACAATTGAATGAGAACGAAGCAGAAGCACAAAAATAAATTTTCTTATTATTTTTTAATATTTGTATAAAAAATTTATAAAAATAAAAAATTAAATAAATTATTTTGTTGAAATTAAAACTCTTTTGCCTTTTTATTTATTTGACACCTTTCTTTATTTATTTAAGCACTATATACAATGAAAAGTTGACATGAAAACCAATAAAGACACACCTGAATTATGATAATATCAAATAACTCTTTGAAGGTCCCCAGTGACCTTGTCACTTTTTTAACGACGTCGGAACTGTCACTTTCCGGAGGGTTAAATATTGTGTTTTTAAAAAAAAACTTTAAACAATTTTCTATGCAAAACAACCAAATTTCTGTGTGATGCCTAAAAGTATGTGACAGATTTTTATTATAATGCTTTAATAACAGGCCGTCTTAACAGGCAATAGTTTATATATTGATACTTATGTCAGGCGACATGTTGTCAATGGATACCGCTCATTGCTCATAAAGAGCAATATATGTCACGATAAATATCTTGATAACTATTGCTTGCCATGTACTGTTAGTTTGGTAGTTTGACAGCAAATTTTTTTATTTCGTTTTATTGTCTTAGCAAGACGATTCTATAAATTTAAAAAAAAAATTGTGCTTTTTTCATTTTTGGCTGTTCTTCAGCAACTTCTTGCAATTTTTTAAAATTTATAAACGCTTTAATGCAGCGAATATTATTGTTTGACGCCATCTCACAAATGCTTATATCAAGATATGAAATGCCCACACACAAAACATTGTTTTGATATGGCTCATATTTGTCTGGCAAAATGACAGCAAATCGGCAATAATTGATTGCCTGTGGAGACGCCGGGTAAGTAATAACTGGGCAACTTAACAATTCAATAGAAACATAGAAAGTTATGAAATCCTTGGTTCAAAGGTAAAAATAGGTAAAAAATAAAATTAATATAGAAACAAAATTACACATCACTAGATATTTTTTATTTTTTGCGTTTTAAAGCCACACGGGATTACTAGTGCTTCTCAATTTTGTAGACTAAGGAATTTAAAACAACTTCTTCAGGAAGGATTCAGAACGAAATTTATATATACTATATATATAAAATAAATATAAATATAAATAATAAATATAAATATAATAAATATCAATATATACTATATAGTATATGCATAGAGCACCTATATGTTTTTTTTTCTTCGCTCCGAGCGCATTTTCATAAAGAATAAGTGTAAAAAAAAAGATCGGCAAAAAAACAAATTGTAGCAATAGTGTACCTACCACTCTAACCAGTCGGTTTTGAATTAAATCCTCTAAAATGGTTTTAAAAAAGTTACAACTTGCATTGTCCTATGTATTGTAGACTGAAGAATAAATCACAAATTTTGACATTTCACCAAATTTGACATTGAAAAATCCCTGATGTGAGCTACTATTACTATACGACCCTGTAGGAAAATCAACTAATTTAAAAGTAGTTGATAAAGTAGTTTTTTGTCAACCACAACTAGTTGAAATTCTGACTTTTTTCCATAGAACGAACTAACTTATTTTGTATGGTGATGTCCGCTAAATAAGTCAATTGACTTTCGTCTGCATATATTTTCAACTACTTGTTAAATTAGTTTCATTTAAATTATTTTTTTAATTGCTTTAAAATAACCAATTGAAAGCTATTACTGATGGCCAAAAGTTAATAATATTTGATGAAATAACATGGTTAAATATATATAAGCTTGTAATCTATTAAAAATTTTCAATTAAAACATGCCAACATCAGAGTATTTGCCGCCTTAATATAATTCAAAGTAGTTTATCAATCACTGGTTTTTAAATAAAGGGTGATTTTTTAAGAGCTTGATAACTTTTTTTTTAAAAAAAACGCATAAAATTTGCAAAATCTCATCGGTTCTTTATTTGAAACGTTAGATTGGTCCATGACATTTACTTTTTGAAGATAATTTCATTTAAATGTTGACCGCGGCTGCGTCTTAGGTGGTCCATTCGGAAAGTCCAATTTTGGGCAACTTTTTCGAGCATTTCGGCCGGAATAGCCCGAGTTTCTTCGGAAATGTTGTCTTCCAAAGCTGGAATAGTTGCTGGCTTATTTCTGTAGACTTTAGACTTGACGTAGCCCCACAAAAAATAGTCTAAAGGCGTCAAATCGCATGATCTTGGTGGCCAACTTACCGGTCCATTTCTTGAGATTAATTGTTCTCCGAAGTTTTCCTTCAAAATGGCCATAGAATCGCGAGCTGTGTGGCATGTAGCGCCATCTTGTTGAAACCACATGTCAACCAAGTTCAGTTCTTCCATTTTTGGCAACAAAAAGTTTGTTAGCATCGAACGATAGCGATCGCCATTCACCGTAACGTTGCGTCCAATAGCATCTTTGAAAAAATACGGTCCAATGATTCCACCAGCGTACGCCTGGTTTGACGCCTTTAGACTATTTTTTGTGGGGCTACGTCAAGTCTAAAGTCTACAGAAATAAGCCAGCAACTATTCCAGCTTTGGAAGACAACATTTCCGAAGAAATTCGGGCTATTCCGGCCGAAATGCTCGAAAAAGTTGCCCAAAATTGGACTTTCCGAATGGACCACCTAAGACGCAGCCGCGGTCAACATTTAAATGAAATTATCTTCAAAAAGTAAATGTCATGGACCAATCTAACGTTTCAAATAAAGAACCGATGAGATTTTGCAAATTTTATGCGTTTTTTTTAAAAAAAAAGTTATCAAGCTCTTAAAAAATCACCCTTTAGTATTTCAATTACTTCATACTCGTATATTGAAGTGGATGCCGCCTTAATATAATTCAAAGTAGTTCATATACTGGTTTTTTTTAAACTAGTTTTTTAATTAGTTGTTTTTAAAAACAAGTTAGTTTGTTCCTATAGGGGAGCTACTGATGAGCTACTATGAGCCTCCACTGGACACCTTTGCACCTTTGAGGTATATGCAGTTAATTTCAACAACAGCCAAATTGCTGCACAGTGCTATCAACAACAGAAATATTTGGTTTTTGTATTTAAATCTAATTATTTTGTAAAAATCTTGGAGTTACAATTATTTCTTTTATAATAAAAATTTTGTTGCTTTTCAACACTTGCATGGTTGTAAGGTTTTAGTACTTTAGGTTATTTGATTATTTAAAAAAAAAGCCACCAATGCATGATCAAAATTCAAATGCAAACTCTTTTTGAATTTATGGTATATTTTTCGCCAATTCAAAAAATTTCTCCACATAAAAATATCCCAAAACAATTTTTATTGCATCAACGACTTTGCAACGCATCAGCAAAATATTTCCCACATTTCCAATGAATTTCTCCTTACACAATAATGACGTCATGATTCTATGCATATCCTGTTTGTCATTTCTTCAGTCTGCACAGTTGAAACGTTAATCAACAACGTTGACAACATGTGGCTTCAAAAGGCGGTAAACAAATAAAATACAAGAAAGGACGACGACCTGAACAGCGGAATGCCGGCAAAACAAAGGCTAAGGTCAATAGAAGCAACAACAGCGAGCTAGCGTTGCTCACTTTCCAACTGGGAAATTTTTACACGCAGACTAAAAATATCCTTGACTCTGTTTATCGCTCTCAGTAGCTCTGTTGCTCTCCACAGAAAGTGCTGCACAGTAAAACTTCCCTGTTCCTGGCTGCCAATGTATCTGATATGAATTTGGCTTGAATGCTACAATGTCCTAACGATTTGTTAAAGACTCGATTGTTCAGTTGTTGTTTGTGAGTGTTTGCATGTGGACGCAGTGAAACAGTGCTGCCACTTGTTTTACTCTCCTTTCTAAAGCGGGCTTTGTTTTGATTTGGATTGTAAACAAAAAACAAATTAAAAAACATAAAAGCCTTGGCGCATTTTGAAGGACATTCCTTAACATTGAGTGGATTATTAAATAAAGAATGTCCTTCGTGAGTTTTTGCAAGCGAGAAAAAAAAATTAGAATTCTTGAGATAAACAAAAAAATACGACGGAAGCTTGTGTGTGAAAAAAAAGAATGTGGATTACCAGTGTCATACAAGTAAACTACCAATAAATAATTTTCTTTGTGAAACAGTGCATGTGTCAAAGAATTATTAATCAAAGAAAATATTTGGAATGAAGATAGAATTGATTGAAAGTGAATGTGAATAATATAAAAATATCTGCAACACAAAAGTGAGCCTCAAGCCCCAAAAGGCGTAAAACAAAAATGCCTACAAGATGTGAATTTTTCAACATTAATTTTTTTGCTTGCATACACTTAGGCTCTGTTGGTATCGCTTGTTGATACCAATAAAAAATTATCTGTCACTTAAAATTGTTAGTGTTTGAGAATTGTATCGCACCAGAGAATTTTACTGAAAGTGAATAAGCAACTCCTGTAAGCTAAATGTGACCCAAATCAAAGAAATATATACTGTAGATTTATCAACTTTTTTCTGCATACTTATAGGATTTGTTGATATGCCACTATAAATTCTTGGAATGTTTTCAAAAAAAAAAAAAAAAAAAAAAGCATACTTTGAGAATTAAATTAAAATTAATGAAAAATTCTTGTGAACCAAAATCAAATAATTTGAAAGAAAATAAATTGGCTCAGCTAAAATAAGCCTAAATGAGTCTATTCAAACATTTGTTACACACACGTACCTTCAGGCTTTATTTCTTTATGTGATATCACTGACGAATTTCTTATTAATACAATTTTTTCTCAAGCGGTGTTTGGCACCTAATATATTGTATTTGGAAGATTCCATTGCACATGTTTTACCATGAATTCATACAAGTTCAAAATAAGTATGGGAACTATCTGACAAAAATTTAAAACAATTGTAAAAGTGCAAAAGTTCTGCATACTTGTAGGCAAATTTGTATGAAATTTTTTTCTTAATTTAAACTTAGAATGCCCATTCATAATGTTTATATAAAGTGTAAAGCGATAGCGAAATGTGATTGTGTATATATTTGTGGTTACTAAAATTATAAATGAGGCTAAGTTTTAAGAAAATTTGGTGAAATATTTATAAGCAGTATTGCATACTTTAAGGAGCATTTGTACGACATAATTTGAAAGAAAGAGTTAAGATGAAACGAATGTTTTTTAAATATTCTTGGATAACTGAAGCAATTTTTAAATTAAGTGAGCACATAAATCAATTGGCTTTACATATAATTTAGATTGATTCACATATAAAAATATGACGGCTATGTTTTTTATATTCTTTTCAATGGATAAGAATTTATATAGATATGAATTGGAATTTATTATATTGAATTTATTATAATAATTTGATATAATAATTTAAATAAAATTATTACATAGAGTTTATTATGAATCAGTTAAAAAAAAAACACAGGTGCGTCGCTGGACAAACGAGAGAAGCGAAGTTTTTTATTGCAGTTTCATAGATTTAATAATTTAATGGATTTTTCTTTATAGCTTTTAAATTAAAAACTTCAAAATAGCAAAAAGTATATAAAAAAATACACCTTAATATTCGCACCAGTAAATTTTATAACATTGCATTATTATATTAATTATTTTATTACGTGCTACATTAATTGTTATTTCAACGCACTTCTGGGTAATTGTTAATTTTTTGCCGATACTACTTTTGTGGAATGTATTTATAGCAAATACACAATCCTCTATCGATTAAGAGATTATTTTGATCTACTGCAGCATATCTTTAGTAATACATAGTTGATGTTGAATCAATAACTTTGCTTAACAGAGGCTTTTGGATCAGTGGGTAGTGTACTGAACTCCTACTCAGAACAGTTCGAGTTCAATTCCCCGCGGAAGATCGAAGAAATATTTTTAATTTATTGAAATTACATTTTCTTGTATAATAGACGCAAGGAACAAAGAAACATAAATTTCTAAGAAAAACGCTGTCGAAAAATAAAAGTGTTGATTTTGAGCTTTCACTCCAGCAAATCACAGAACGAGGCGTAAAAAGCTTCACTTCAAAACAAAAAAAAAAAAAACATAACACACCCAAAATACAAAAGGGACACAACTTAAATTTTTAAATTTCTTCGTGTTGCTGTAAAACTATTTGTTGTGTGTCTATTTATAGTTCTAGAAGTAGCTCTTGAAAAATTTGAAAATATGTCGGAGAGTCATGGTTTTATGTTGTTTAATTAAGTTTATTTGTAGTAAAATCAGTACTAAATAAATTACAAATATTACGAATTTTTAAAAGACAGTGTTGAATATAGAATGGTGTTCGTAGTTAACTATTTCAGTCCCTAGAATAATCTAGCCGTAGAATAATTTTTGAGGATTTTTTTTAAGAAAATAGACCAAATACAGGCTGAAGTGGGGTGATGTGTAACACGTTTTTATTTGCTTCAATAAAAGTGTCAAGAAATTTCATTTTATATTGGTTCTAATTTTAATTCTGGTTTTAATTTTATATAAAGGCCTATCCCATACAGGAGACGCCTTTTTCTTGAACTAAAAAATTCAAACATTTCAAACCACAAACATGGATTTTTCTCTGTGCAATCCACAAGTACAAATTTATCAATATTTTTAAATTTCACCATTAACACAGTAGAACGTGGCCTGCAAGTCGATGTTCTCTGCACAGATTTCATTAAAACGTTCGACAGCCTTCCACACAAAACTCTTTTACTGAAGTTGGAACAATTGGGTATTCATTCTAGTTTATTGACATGAATATCATCGTATCTAGCAGATAGAAAACTTATGGTTAAGGTTGGTGATTGCTTCTCGCGCATTATTCACGCTATGTCAGGGGTTCCCCATAAGGGAGTCATCTAGCAGCCCTACTGTTTACATTATTTATCAATGACGTAGTCGAAATTTTTAAATACTGCTCTGTGATCCTTCCGCCGATGATTTGAAAATGTATGCAGGTATATGCACGTTGCACGACTGCACGAGCTTTCAAAAAGATATTAATGATTTCTATCCTCGAGTGCTATAAATGTATGACACTAAACCTCTCGAAATGCAAGCACTTAACGTTCTCACGAAATCTCTCACATATTTTATTTAACTATAAGCATCGGACTCTCGAATTTGCCAGGGTGTATCTAGTCAAAAATCTCGGAGTCTATATTGATTCAAAGCTTACTTTTAGTCCCCATAGGGACTATGCAAACTCTAGAGCAAACTCATTACTTTGTTTTTATCAAACGAAACGCAAGGGAATTCAAAGATACTTTCATACTAAAAACTACATTCATCTTTCTGGTTAGATCAGTTCTTGAATATGGGGTAGTAGTTTGGCACCCGATATATCAAAACGATATCGATCGGATTGAGAAAATACAAAGGAATTTCACAAGATTTGCAATTCGTCGGAATTTTCCATAAGAAAATGGAGCCAGATGAATAATAACGAAGCAACTACTTTTTCTTGAAATGTTGATGAATAAAATCTCAAGCAATTGCTTGTCCTTCAAGAAATAGATACACACACATGAATGCATTTAAGCTATTGCTGAAAGATCTTTAGAAAAAGGAATTGCTTAGTTTTTATTCATCAGGGCTAATATGCCATCATATGATGTGAGATACCAATCGCTTCTCTTACAAAAGCTTTCAAGTAGATTGAACATATCGAGTGTTTTATTCATTAAAGATATACTTACAATTAGTGGGAAAACTGATTCACCCTAACTACTATCTCTTTTCCCATTTCCGCTACACCACTTAGAGAACATTGTGCATTTTTTTTCAAGGTTGATACGACAAACTATGGTCGAAGCGATACTCTGTCCAGATGCCTTACTCTGTGTAATTCTCTTTACTTGGATCTTGACCTTGAAAGACTAGCTTTAATAAGAGTTTTGAATGAGTTTTTGAAGTAATTTTAGCCTTCACTCTGATTTTGTTTCAATCTTATTTTATAATTATTTTGTCATCCCTAGCTTTAAGGAACAACTGTATTCTCTAAGGGCTCGACCCGGTAGATTTAAATAAAGTAAATAAAGAAGAACCAGAGTGCTTTCATGGCAGTTAAAGATTTTGAAAAATGGATGAATAATAAAATAAAAATTCATATATGCACGTTTTGGTCATTTCTAAATAGGTGGGGTGAAGTGTAACACCAATAAATTATTGGAAAGAACTTCAAAGACCAGGAACTTAAATTTTTTATATTTATTTTGACTTTTTATGTTTAGTGAAAGCATTATGTTTAGTGAATAGCAATATTTCATAAATCTGTGTAATTCTCAATGCACACACACGCACACACACACATACTTTAAAATAAAAAAGTGATCGTTAACTTCCATAGATTATGTGAACGGCTTTATTAATTATTATTTGTCGGAAATATCCATAACAAAGTGACAATTCTCACAAATAAAAATGGCTCATAAAAAATAAAAAAGGCATTTGCAACATTAAAGCCAATTAATGTACGTAATTTAAATGTTTTGGCAAAATATCTGGACAAATCATGCAAAAATCTCGATCTACTTCGGATGACGACAAAGAGCGCCGTTCTTGCGGCCGAGCACTTGCATTTTTCTTTGTTGCTTGTTTGGTTTTTTTCCATATATTTTTTTTCCACCTCCTACAACTGTTTACGTTTCTTTGGCGTTGTTAGAACATAGCTTTTTATTGACTTACTACCACGATTCGATTTTGGTTTGGGCTGAAAAGTATGAACTGGGCCGATTTCTTTTAATGTTGTTGATGTGATTGCATTGCAAAGTTGGATGTTGTTGCATCTTTAATTATAATGTGTTAAATATTTTACACATCACCCCACAGTGAGTGTTACACGTCATCCCAATGTAAGTCACTTGGTTCCCATTGATGGTATTTTACCACAATGTGAACAAATTAAAAACCTTTTGTTTTTTTTTTTTAAATATTTAACAATACCACATTTTACATCTACTCACTTTTAAAATCTGAAGAAAATTTTATTCGAAATTCTTTTTTTTTATGTAAAATTAAAAAAATGTTTAAAGTTTAAAATGTGTAAAATGTTTAAAATGTTTAAATGTTTAAATGTGTAAAAAGTTTTTGATCTGATTCAACAGTCCATTAGAAACATAATTAGTGAATTTGAAATTTTGTACAATTTTGCTATTAATATATTTTATTGTTAATGCATCGATATATACCCTCCGATGCATCGAAAAATATCGATGTACATTTCGATGCATCAAATCAAAGAAATACATCGATGTATTTTTGCCACTTACATCCCTATTTTGAACGATTGATTCGCCGATTTTGAACCGCATTTTTTATGAAAGGGCCGAAATTTCTTCGCATAAGTTTGTTTGCGTAGATATAACCGTAGTACGGTTCGGTCGTAATGAATTTTAAGTCGATTTAATTTTTTATAATATTCTATAATCTGGTTTGACTATATTTAACTCATATCGCAATTTTTTAAAAGATTCCTTATACAATTTTTACATTTTCTCATGTTAGCTTAACTTTCGTTTCGGTGTTCAATTATGTGAGTGCTGCCGATTAAACCCGATTTTAGTACACACCTTAATGAGAGTTAATAATCTGTATACTAAAGGGAAGCAAAACGAATTTTGAAAAGTTTAGCACAATGCTCTGTATGTAGACTTTTGTTTCATTCAATTTTTCGTGCTATTGTAAATTTCTTCTTGAGTTAATTAAGATCAAAATGTTTGTACTTCTTTTTGCATAAAAGTCATCTCTAATTAAACTCAATACTCAACTCTTCATTAAGATTCATAAATTTTGCGGAAATCAAAAATGCTATGCTGTATGTAGACTTTTGTTCTTCACTGTACATAGCGTACAGAATTTTTTACTCCCCCGGTTTTTTTTTTCGCTAATATATGCGAACCGTTTTAATAAGCAAACCAAAAGATGAAAATGATGTGCAAATTTGTTGAATATATTAACGGTTGCTGTACGCAATAAAAAAAAAAAAAACTTAAGTGTCCGGCTCATTCCCACCTATTTCTGTTCGATGAGGCCTCCATACGTTCATTTATACCGATGCATCTCACAGTGTGAGAATTTACTAATCTAGCTGGACAAAATTAATAACTCCAGAACTAGTTGGCCAAAGTTCCTGAAATTTGGTAGAAGGATAGGTAGGAGGTGTTGCAAGTAGCGGGATACAAGAAAGGGGCGTGGCATCATTAATAAAATTCTATAGATCTTTGAGCAATTTTACTGTTACTAATATTTAAATTACTATTGAAATTTTTTTCCTTGATTTCGGAAGCAGCCTTATTGTCGCTTAATAATTTATTGGTGGTTCTTTCAATAAGTGTACTGCTTCTTGTGTAATTTTGCTGTTTTGTATTTTAGGAGGGTCCCTTTAATTTGCAATAAGTGGATCCGACGAACTTAACCCCATGCTTATGTAATCCGAAATGAGCACTCTTGATCGCGAAAGAAACGAGCAACAATACGCTTTGATATGAAAAACTGTATTGCTTTTTGTGCCCCACACGAACAAGAGTGATCTTTTTGGAATAAATAAACATGCGCTAACAGTATATGTAGAAAATCGGTGTAAGTGCCGATTCGAGATATCTTCCGAGTGAATAATTCTTGGTATCTTCTACTGTCCTTATTTCTTGCCTCTTAAATTTCCTCCAAGAGTTGTTCTATTGGAAAAATGCAAGACGACACGATATTTTCTCATGGCAGAATATTTGATGGACACTTACTGGCATTGAATGGCTCATCGAATTTGTCGATATTTATTGGAAATTTTGAGTTAATAGCTTCCAGTCGCGGAATTAATACGCTAGGTATGAATTTCATACTATACGCTCTTTTTCTCATATATTTAGTATCATAGCATAAAATCGGTTGATCTTTCGTAAAATGTGTGATTTTTGAAGAGAATTATATGGGCTACAATTTTTATCTAAACAGACAACTTTCCGACAAACAGGTGCTGGGATATAGACGGATGACCACTTTTGGTTAACTTTCGATGCAAATATCTTCTGTTTTGTACATACAATAGAATATAAGGGACTTTTGGCATTGTATTTATTATGCGTCAAAAATTTTGTTTGCACAAAATAAAAATTAAATAATGAAATGCTACAATGACTAATATAAGTTTGATTTTGAGAAAAACCTTAAAATTTTAGATGTGCGCAAGCGTGCGCATAAAAACTTTAATGTATTTATAAACTTTATAAATTTTAAGGAATGGCCAATAATGGCCTATATTAGTTTAAGTCGATTTAATTTGCATAATAAGTATTAAAAAAAGATTATTTTTTAATTTTTAAGTCTGAATTTCGGACAAAACAAGTAACTAAAATACGAGAAATCATATAATTAAGTTTCGACTTGTAATCATATTTAATGACTGCACTTTACAAATTTTGAAAAGAAAAAAATATTTTACTTTGAACGAAAAATATTAACAAAATATATGAAAAGAAACGATATATATGAAAACGAAATATATGAAAAAGAAAAAATATTTTACTTTGAACGAAATACAATGCCATCTGTATCCAACTACTATTGGAGAATTAAAGTTTGATCAAAACCTACTAACGTATTTGCATCATGTAACTATTCGTTCCAAATTTGATAAACAGAACACTTGTTATACCTTACATAAAGTATAAATAGTACCACATATATCGACTACAAGAACCTTTTTAGAATAAAATTTCTTGAACGGAAAATATTCGTCAGCCGAAAATTTTTGTTCCCATTATCTCTCTATATATTGATAATTGTTGTATGTAGATTAGCAGTGAACTGCAGCAGTGTTTCTTTTTTTTGCGGCAATAAATCATATTTCCAAATATCCTTTTTTCCTAATATAAGCAAACTATATTATAGTCAGATCACCAGATAAGAAAAATCTATAAAAATTTTTTTGGAAAAAGTGAATGAGTTTTTTTTTAAATCACGAAACTTGTGTAAGATTTTTTATAATAGCCAAGAATGATAGAAACGAAATTACGCATTCCGCAGTCCCGTTACCTAGAGCTCTCTTTCGCATTTGAATTAATGACGTCACCCAGCGCTTTTGCATAGCAAAAACTAATGCAACTGTGCGACCACTTAGCCAGATTAAACTAATTAGTGAAGTGTGGTCAAAAATTCTTTAAACGATAAAAAAAAATCACCGAAAATAGTCTTACAAGTAAAGTCACAAGTCTTATAAAGTTAAGAAGAAATTAAATTATGATACGAATTCATAAATAATAATAAAATGTGTTCATTTTAAAAGCAGACTAAAGCAGTATATCTTTAAAAATTACATAGAAAAGTCTGGCTTAGTATATAAATATATGCACAGAATGTAAATAATAGCGCTGGGTGACGTCATGCTCGTAATAACGTAATCTTGCTTCATTTATTCTTGCCGCTCACTTTTTGAGCGCTCCCAATTTGTTGAAAAAAGTGAGCGCGCTCTCACTTGGAGCTAATTAGTTCCAATATCATGGTGGAACTGTTCACTTACAATTTCTATAAAATGTAACTGCTTAAAACTGCGACCCCGATAATTAAAACCCTTTTTCCAAAATTATATATGATTTCCTCTGAAAATGTGCATTTTAAGATGCAAGCCTTTAAGTATGCAATGTTTTAAGCAACTTCTTCCAGCAACAACTAAAGGCCAAAAATAACACTCAAAGTATATATAAACGCAGCAAGGAATAAACAGCAGCTTGTATTTAAAAATTAATTGAACTAAAAATCTACATCTAATGAAGGCAATGAATTTAAAATAATATTGGATGTAATAAATGTTGGTGCAGCAATTGTTCCTTCAACACTGCTAGTGGTATTACATGCCTAATGGTATCCATAAAATTCTCATGATGTTAACTGAAGAGGCGCAAAGAAACGCGCAATAAAGATTGCCGTCGATACCGACTTAATAATTCTCGAAAATGTTCTAGAAAATCTACCAATGAGGATGTTTTGCACATATTTTTAGCATCTTCGGATCCCTTTATATACTCGTTTCAAGCAGAGTCACAAAAAAAAAAATTTATGTTCATGATGATGTTAAAAAGTTGTTACTTTAAAAATAACATTTTTATAGTTGAATCTCAAACGTACGTTTAAAGCAATTTAATGCTTGCATTCATTCTTTTAAAGTAGGATTGAAATTTTGGGAACTTAAAGAGATAGTGGGCTGTGGGCGTGAAATTTTTTAAAATGTACACATTTCGGATTCCTAAGTAAGTTGTTTTAATAAAACTTCAATACGAAAAAATTATTGCGTCTTGAATTTATGTGTTATATGGGAGATAGGTGGATTTTCAAAACTTTTCGTAAGAGATTTTATGTAGTACATTTTAATTTATAAACCAAATACGACTACTCCTCCATAATGCTATGAAAATATCGTATAAAAAGTATGGTAGGTGGGAGTGGCAAATTTATTCTTTAATCTCTATATATATTTTAGATTCCTGTTTGATTCCTGAGTGAGTTGTTCTGATATAATTTCAATACGAAAAATATATAGCGTTTTAAAAATTTTGTGTTATATGGGAGGTAGGCGTATTTGTGGGCGGTTTTCAAAAATTTTTTTAATATCATTGATCTACTACGAGTCCTTCTATTTATATCCAAACTTTGTACTCGCTTAAGCCACTGTGAGCCGTCGACATAGCACCGACTCTTTTTCTGAAATAGTGTCGGAAACGAGCTTGTACCAAGTTCGGCGCTACTTCACTAAATTTTGACTAAGTGTGGACTTTAAGAGAAATGTTTTAAAATTATTAATTCATAAATATTTTAATTGATTTCAACAAAATTGTCGGCGCGATTTCAGAAAAAAAATTTAGCGCTATTTCGACGCCAGTATTTTATGTAGCCGGGCTCAAACATTGTGTTTTTATAATTCTTGTGAAGGGTTTTTTGTTTGTGTTTAATTTTTTTTTTGCAATTTAAACGCATTATTTTTTAAAATATTCGCTATTTAAGAGACAAGCTTGAAATGAACTTATGCCAAAACATATAAAACCAGCATCCACCTTAAAAGCTGGCCGCCCACATTTAAAGCTGATTACAATAAAAGTTGACCACAGACATAAGCTCTTAAAGGCCAACCAACAATCACAGCTACAACAAAAAGCTCTTTAGCAACTGTTTACTGCAGATTTTGTCACACAAAAAAAACCCCGAAAAAAAACAATAAAAAGTGGTAGTAACCAACACTACGTGGTTGCTAATGTTCAGCATTTCAAATAAGTAAAAAAAAAAACAGAAAAATAACACCTACGAAAAACAAAGCTTAACAAAACGCAAAAGAAAAAAACGAACAAGTATGCTCAAATCAACACCAAAACAACTAAATAAATAAATAAATAGCCTGAAAGTATGCTTTAAAAAATTCAAAAGTACTTGAAAAGAAAAGTAAAATGACGAGGAAGACATAACACAATATAAACAACAATAAAAACCACAATAAAAGGCAACAAACAGACGAACTTATAAACGCAGTGAAATTTACAAACATTCACATATTCAGAAACACTCACACACACAGACACACGTTCACACATAATCATAACCTTTAAGAATATTTTTTAATGTTTGTCTGCTACTAAATTTAATGTTTCTACTTTACGTTGGCTGAAGCCAAGACGCGTCGTCACTTCGTTGACGTCGTCATCATTTGACTGCCGCCACATGCACTTCCGTATCCGTTTCCGTTAAAAAGACAAAAAATAAAAAAAAAAATACGTTACAAAAACATTTCTTCACTGTAAAAGTGCTTAAAAGTCGTTTGTCTTGATGTGCAGCACCTCTGAGAATGAAGGGCAAAACTTGAGCTCCTTTTCTTTCTATACGCTACAATACTTCAACTTATGTATTGCTTGGCTCTTACTTTGTTGTTATTGTTGTTATACTTTTTTTCTTTCAAAAGTGCAAAAAATTGCGTACTCTATGTGACGAAATGGCAAGCAATGCGGTTGTTTAACGCTGCTCTGTTTTTTAAGTATAATTCTCGTCAGTGTGTATGTGTTTGTTGTTTTTTAAGCATAATCCTCGTCTGTATGTATGTGTTTGTTTACAGGATATGCTAGTATTTACAGCACGAAATACCACAACAACCGACACAAAATAATAACAACAACAATAAGAACCTCAAAAGAAAGCTCAAAGTTGTAACATAATAAAAAATAATGTCTCTGCATGTCTTGGATTAAGAAACACTGTATCCTGGCTTCTTGCAGGATTTGTTTGTAAAACATACGTATGCTTTTTCTGCTTATTATTATAGTTCTATGTATGATTGTGTGCGTAGAATCGTGATCTTTGCTGATTATTGCTCTTTAGTGGCTGAGTGGGAAGTAATGGGTGAAAATAAGGAGAAATAAACACATTAAAAGTATCACGAAAAATACAAGAAAAACACAAAAAGTAGGCTTTGTTATTTTTACAAGCTCCCTACGTTTACACTTTCGAAGCATTTGTAGTGTAATGATATTGCTTTTCTGTGCACGAGTATTTGTTGTTGTGTTTGTGGTGCTGCATTAGTTCATTTTTGTCTGCCTAAATGTATGCTGCTTGATATGCTTTAGCATTATAATAGAGCTATTATTTGTCACGGCACATTAATTTTTGTTTTTTTTTGCAGTGCATACTCTTAGGCGTCATACTAATGATTATTTTATTTGTCTTGGCTGGAGATTCATTTTGGTGTTTCTTTGTGTTTTGCTTTAAGTGTTGGCAGCCTAGTTTTATGTCCTAAGACTTGAAAAATAGTGCTAAAAAGCTGCTGCAAATAATAGCTGCCTACTTTGAGGAATTTGTATATGACAAAAAAATGTTGCTTGTTTCGAAGTAAAACAAAATTTTTTATATGTAATGCGTGTTATTCTTGAGATGACTCAACCTCTTGAAACAGGCGTTACTTTGGTGATAGGGTCTAATTTTAAATTTTTATTGCTCTAAGCTTCCCCAAGTTACCTTCAGATATACAACATAATTGTGTTCAATATAAATTTCATTATTTCAAAAAAAAAATCGTTTATTTGACAAAATGTAAAAATATTTCTATAAGGTATCTGTTGTCAATCAACCCAAATCATTGTAGCTCCAAATTTTTCTTTCTTCAGCTCCAAACGTTTTGTTTCTTTATTATTGCTGCTCCACTGAAACATATTCGATGATTTTCCACAAATCAACAAGAGGGAAAGTGCGTGTGTGAGTGTGTCTATTGACATTAGCGCGTAGCTATAGAGTTGCTTAAGGCTTGTTGGATGTAGTCTTAATTTCCGCTTTGTAAGCTTTTTTGTAAAATATTTGTTTGTACAGTAAATAGCCGGAGTGCGCGCGTGTGCGGGCGTATGTGTGTGTTTGCGTTTGTTTGTTTTTATCTATTGTTTGCCAGCTTTGAGTGCTTCCGTTGCACGTCGTAAAATGGCAAAAAAAATTCCGATGAGCTTCCGGCAAACCTTGCTAAGGCCATAAAAAAACAAAAATAGAACATAAGAAGTAGGAGCATGTGTGCGGTTCCTTAAACGTTATTGATGGATTTCATATTGTTTATAGAAACAGGTGGTTGTTTCAAATCGTTTTTCAATCAACTAAGCTACAAAATTTAAAAGACACTTTAAAAAGGACGCTTAAGGATAAAGATATATAAATTAATCAAGATATATAAATTTAAAGTTATGACGGTATCAACATATTTATGGTAGATATGAAAGAAAATTTCTATAAGGATAAATAGATGAAAGCATATAAATATATATATATTATAAAGATAAAAAGATATAAAAATATAAAGATATAAAGATATAAAGATATAAAGATATAAAGATATAAAGATATAAAGATATAAAGATATAAAGATATAAAGATATAAAGATATAAAGATATAAAGATATAAAGATATAAAGATATAAAGAATAAAGATATAAAGATATAAAGATATAAAGATTAAAGATATAAAGATATAAAGATATAAAGATATAAAGATATAAAGATATAAATATATAAAGATATAAAGATATAAAGATATAAAGATATAAAGATATAAGATATAAATATATAAAGATATAAAGATATAAGATATAAGATATAAAGATATAAAGATATAAAGATATAAAGATATAAAGATATAAAGATATAAGATATAAAGATATAAAGATATAAAGATATAAAGATATAAGATATAAGATATAAAGATATAAAGATATAAAGATATAAGATATAAGATATAAAGATATAAAGATATAAGATATAAAGATATAAAGATATAAAGATATAAAGATATAAAGATATAAAGATATAAAGATATAAAGATATAAGATATAAAGATATAAAGATATAAAGATATAAAGATATAAAGATATAAAGATATAAAGATATAAAGATATAAAGATATAAAGATATAAGATATAAAGATATAAAGATATAAAGATATAAAGATATAAAGATATAAAGATATAAAGATATAAAGATATAAAGATATAAAGATATAAAGATATAAAGATATAAAGATATAAAGATATAAAGATTTAAAGATATAAAGATATAAAGATATAAAGATATAAAGATATAAAGATATAAAGATATAAAGATATAAAGATATAAAGATATAAAGATATAAAGATATAAAGATATAAAGATATAAAGATATAAAGATATAAAGATATAAAGATATAAAGATATAAAGATATAAAGATATAAAGATATAAAGATATAAAGATATAAGATATAAAGATATAAAGATATAAAGATATAAAGATATAAAGATATAAAGATATAAAGATATAAGATATAAAGATATAAAGATATAAGATATAAAGATATAAAGATATAAAGATATAAAGATATAAAGATATAAAGATATAAAGATAAAAGATAAAGATATAAAGAATAAAGATATAAAGATATAAAGATATAAGATATAAAGATATAAAGATATAAAGATATAAGATATAAAGATATAAAGATATAAAGATATAAAGATATAAAGATATAAAGATATAAAGATATAAAGATATAAAAGATATAAAGATATAAAGATATAAAGATATAAAGATATAAAGATATAAAGATATAAAGATATAAAGATATAAAGATATAAAGATATAAAGATATAAGATATAAAGATATAAAGATATAAAGATATAAAGATATAAAGATATAAAGATATAAAGATATAAAGATATAAAGATATAAAGATATAAAGATATAAAGATATAAAGATATAAAGATATAAAGATATAAAGATATAAAGATATAAAGATATAAAGATATAAAGATATAAAGATATAAAGATATAAAGATATAAAGATATAAAGATATAAAGATATAAAGATATAAAGATATAAAGATATAAAGATATAAAGATATAAAGATATAAAGATATAAAGATATAAAGATATAAAGATATAAAGATATAAAGATATAAAGATATAAAGATATAAAGATATAAAGATATAAAGATATAAAGATATAAAGATATAAAGATATAAAGATATAAAGATATAAAGATATAAAGATATAAAGATATAAAGATATAAAGATATAAAGATATAAAGATATAAAGATATAAAGATATAAAGATATAAAGATATAAAGATATAAAGATATAAAGATATAAAGATATAAAGATATAAAGATATAAAGATATAGATATTAGATATAGATATAGATATAGATATAGATATAGATATAGATATAGATATAGATATAGATATAGATATAGATATAGATATAGATATAGATATAGATATAGATATAGATATAGATATAGATATAGATATAGATATAGATATAGATATAGATATAGATATAGATATAGATATAGATATAGATATAGATATAGATATAGATATAGATATAGATATAGATATAGATATAGATATAGATATAGATATAGATATAGATATAGATATAGATATAGATATAGATATAGATATAGATATAGATATAGATATAGATATAGATATAGATATAGATATAGATATAGATATAGATATAGATATAGATATAGATATAGATATAGATATAGATATAGATATAGATATAGATATAGATATAGATATAGATATAGATATAGATATAGATATAGATATAGATATAGATATAGATATAGATAAAGATATAGATATAGATATAGATATAGATATAGATATAGATATAGATATAGATATAGATATAGATATAGATATAGATAAAGATATAGATATAGATATAGATATAGATATAGATATAGATATAGATATAGATATAGATATAGATATAGATATAGATATAGATATAGATATCAT
>OU612045.1:157980977-158230171 GCA_914767935.1 Coremacera marginata
ATAGATAAAAAGATATAAAGATATAAAGATATAAAGATATAAAGATATAAAGATATAAAGATATAAAGATATAAAGATATAAAGATATAAAGATATAAAGATATAAAGATATAAAGATATAAAGATATAAAGATATAAAGATATAAAGATATAAAGATATAAAGATATAAAGATATAAAGATATAAAGATATAAAGATATAAAGATATAAAGATATAAAGATATAAAGATATAAAGATATAAAGATATAAAGATATAAGGATATAAAGATATAAAGATATAAAGATATAAAGATATAAAGATATAAAGATATAAAGATATAAAGATATAAAGATATAAAGATATAAAGATATAAAGATATAAAGATATAAAGATATAAAGATATAAAGATATAAAGATATAAAGATATAAAGATATAAAGATATAAAGATATAAAGATATAAAGATATAAAGATATAAAGATATAAAGATATAAAGATATAAAGATATAAAGATATAAAGATATAAAGATATAAAGATATAAAGATATAAAGATATAAAGATATAAAGATATAAAGATATAAAGATATAAAGATATAAAGATATAAAGATATATAGATATAAAGATATAAAGATATAAAGATATAAAGATATAAAGATATAAAGATATAAAGATATAAAGATATAAAGATATAAAGATATAAAGATATAAAGATATAAAGATATAAAGATATAAAGATATAAAGATATAAAGATATAAAGATATAAAGATATAAAGATATAAAGATATAAAGATATAAAGATATAAAGATATAAAGATATAAAGATATAAAGATATAAAGATATAAAGATATAAAGATATAAAGATATAAAGATATAAAGATATAAAGATATAAAGATATAAAGATATAAAGATATAAAGATATAAAGATATAAAGATATAAAGATATAAAGATATAAAGATATAAAGATATAAAGATATAAAGATATAAAGATATAAAGATATAAAGATATAAAGATATAAAGATATAAAGATATAAAGATATAAAGATATAAAGATATAAAGATATAAAGATATAAAGATATAAAGATATAAAGATATAAAGATATAAAGATATAAAGATATAAAGATATAAAGATATAAAGATATAAAGATATAAAGATATAAAGATATAAAGATATAAAGATATAAAGATATAAAGATATAAAGATATAAAGATATAAAGATATAAAGATATAAAGATATAAAGATATAAAGATATAAAGATATAAAGATATAAAGATATAAAGATATAAAGATATAAAGATATAAAGATATAAAGATATAAAGATATAAAGATATAAAGATATAAAGATATAAAGATATAAAGATATAAAGATATAAAGATATAAAGATATAAAGATATAAAGATATAAAGATATAAAGATATAAAGATATAAAGATATAAAGATATAAAGATATAAAGATATAAAGATATAAAGATATAAAGATATAAAGATATAAAGATATAAAGATATAAAGATATAAAGATATAAAGATATAAAGATATAAAGATATAAAGATATAAAGATATAAAGATATAAAGATATAAAGATATAAAGATATAAAGATATAAAGATATAAAGATATAAAGATATAAAGATATAAAGATATAAAGATATAAAGATATAAAGATATAAAGATATAAAGATATAAAGATATAAAGATATAAAGATATAAAGATATAAAGATATAAAGATATAAAGATATAAAGATATAAAGATATAAAGATATAAAGATATAAAGATATAAAGATATAAAGATATAAAGATATAAAGATATAAAGATATAAAGATATAAAGATATAAAGATATAAAGATATAAAGATATAAAGATATAAAGATATAAAGATATAAAGATATAAAGATATAAAGATATAAAGATATAAAGATATAAAGATATAAAGATATAAAGATATAAAGATATAAAGATATAAAGATATAAAGATATAAAGATATAAAGATATAAAGATATAAAGATATAAAGATATAAAGATATAAAGATATAAAGATATAAAGATATAAAGATATAAAGATATAAAGATATAAAGATATAAAGATATAAAGATATAAAGATGTAAAGATATGAATATATAAAGATATAAAGTTATATAGTTATAAAATTATAAATATAAAAGAATATAAAAATATTAAGATATCAATATGAAAAGATATAAAAGTCTAAAGATATAGAGAAAAAGGAAAAAATAAGCAGTAAAGAAAAATTATTGAGATTTCAAATGATTAATCGAAGTGGCAAGGCTAAAGGATAGAACACTGGATACTAGAAAAAATACTGGAGATTTCTTTACTGGGGAAAAGAGGCTTGAGACAAAATTTTTGAGATTAGAGACTATAGATTTGAAGGTATAGATAAAAAATTGTACCAAAAGCTATAGTCTAGAGACTAGTCACATGAGATTTTCTTTTGTTTTTTGAGACTAGATATTTCAGACGATAAGCTAAAGATTTCAATATAGAGACAAGATGAAATAGACTCAACAGACTAGGAGAGACTAAGGAGTAGAAACCAGAAAATTTTGGCTGATTACTATAGACTAGAGACTTAAGACAAGTTACAAGGCATGGACCGTGATTAACAGTCATAAGACAGGAGACAGGGAAACTTAGGACTTTTGACAAGACTACAAGACAATAGAGAAAAAAAGAAAGATAATAATAAAATAGATAATAATAAAGATGATAGACTGAAGACTGTAGATAAGTTTGTTGAGGGATTAAGATCAAGAAATTTTACGGGCTAAAAATTAGTAACTAGAGACAATAGAAAATTAACAACACGACACAGACTAAAACCTGGAAACTTAGATTAGTGACCAAAGGCTAGAGACTGGGAAGACTAGATTAATATGACTAAAGGCCTTAAATTAGAAGCTGCGGTAGATACTAAATTTATTAAAGTTACTAGGGTCAATATATTAGAGACAGGAGAATATAGATTTTAAACAAAGACTTGTGAATTAAAAGCATAGACTAGAGAAAATAGAGCTAGACAAGAGACTAAGGACCTTAGTCTGGAGACTGTGAACTAGTTATAAGGAAGACTAGAGACAAGAAACATAAGTTTTGAGATAAGAGACTAGAGATTTTGAACTATGGGTAAGAGAACATAGAATAAATTCTAAATACAGTTAAGACAAGACCACAAAACAAAAACTTAAATGACCAGAGACTATTGAGAACAGAGCCTATAGATTTGGCGACAAAAGAATGGAGACGAAAATCTTAACATAGATACTAGAAACTATGCACTAGAGATTTGAGGCAAGATAAAATAGACTAGAAACTAAGTGGAAGAGAATTTAAGCAAAAAGTAGAGCTAGAGCTTTGAGACTATAAAGCTTAAACCAAAGGATAGAGATAAGGGACTAAGAAAGAAAGACTATGCAAAATTGATTAAAAAGTGACCAACGTGGAGAAATGTGGAAAGACTAGAATATGTAGAGAGATCAGAGATAAGAGACTAAAAATTAAAGACTATGAAATATAGATTAAGGAGAAACGAGAGTAGAGACTAAAAATACCTGGGGTTAATGCATAGACGTGGGCAGGATTTTGTTCAGGGGTGGGCAAAATTAAAGAGCTTAAGAGTAAAAAATAAATTAAACTTCTATAAACATTAATAAATTCTATGCCTTTTAATTATAAGAAAAATTGTTTTGAATTTCGTAATTTAATGCTAAAATTTTTATTTTTTTATGCTCAGGGGGACGGCAACTTCCCCTCTCTGCCCTACCTTCACTAGCCCATGGGTTATGAAGTAGAGAGACTAAAAAAACTAGAGAGACTGGATATTGCAGACTATAAAATATAGACTGGTAATTCAGGATTATAGATTTGAGATAAAAATATACTTGAGACCAGAGCTTAAAAACAAAGAATTGAATTAAAATATTTATTAATAACACAAAATTTTTTTGAGCTCCTAAGCTTATGCAGCACATAATGAAACATATATTATAAATCTCTCCCTCTCTCTCTCTCTCTCTCTCTCTCTCTCTCACTCTGTTCTGCAGTAAGCAGCTCGAGCAACACATTTAAAACGTTGTAGTGGAGCTCGTTAGCATTTTTTTGTAACCATCTTAAAGTATGCAACGTTGTTCACTCTCTAATTTCTTGCTTAATGGCTTGGTTAGCTCCTTAAGGTATGCAACACTTTATTGTGAAATTCCTCAACATCATGCTAACTGCACATAAAGCTTTTTTATGTATGAAATCTTTTTAATTTATGTTGGCAAATCGTGACCAGTGTGTTTAGCAAATCTACCCAACGTCTTCCTTATCCTTCACTTTTTCTGCTTTACAGTTTATTCTAGAATTTATGCCACTAATGTTCTTCACCACCACCGCACTACTGCTATTGCTTTGAATTATTTCATACATAATTTGCGACGCACATCATTTCTCTGCATTCATGGCTAAGAAAAGTCACGTGAGGGCTCTAATGAGTGTCAGTTAAGTAATCTATGGATTTTTTTCTCTGTTTCATGTTCATTGTGTAATTTTCATTGTTGGCATTTGTTTAGAGCATTTAAAAATTCTTGAAATCCATTTTAAAGAGATATCTTTGTCTAGTGGATATTTGCTGGCTTACTGGTATTTTTAACTACTGCAAATCTAATAGTTATTCCAATTGTTACAGATATGTAGAGGTGAACAATTTGTCCTTTAATATAGCTTAATAAAAAATATTTTTCTGGCATACTTTTTAGTCGTTCAAAACTTTTAAGAATTTGAATAAATTTATGCGTATATAAATTGGATTGGATTAATTTCTTTGAGATGCAGTATTTATTCCTGGAATCATTAATTTTCGCATTCTACGTTAATTTCAAAGTAAAATGCTCTTAGAAATCATATGGGTACGGTGTATTTATTTTCCGCGGAGTTTCATTTAAAGAATTTGATTATATATGAAAGTGCAATACGAAGTATGAGTAAGATCTATATTCATTATTAAAGTAAATAACATTAAATTTTATGCGGTGTAATTTCATATAAAACCAAATTCCTTAAAAGAAATTTTGTTAAAAAAAAATCAACGTACACGAATAATTATATACAATTTAAATAAATGACACTCAAATTTCACAGTGCGCTTGAAAATATTATCAATTTTTTTAACGAATTTTCGAGGAAAATAAACTCCTCCTGAAGAATTTTTGTTAGAATTTAAAGTAAAATACGATAGTCAATGATTACAGAACGAAAAAGAAAATAAATCTACCCTAATAGAAATCTTTAAGCCTGCGTGTGAAATATCTTTGAAGAATATATAATTGTTTACTTAAAAAAGTTCGCTGAAATTTTGAATTAAAAATATTTTTTGTTGTTTTTTTTACCTTTGAAGTCTTATAGAAAAAGGTAATTAATTAAAAACAAATCTTATTGTATCTAATATATTTTCTTTGCCTAGTTATAGGCATTTAAGAAATCAATTTTAATTTCGTTCTCACCCTTAAAATAACGTAATTTATTTTTCATTGCCTGCGCTTAGGCTTTTTATAAATCAATAAACATTTTTTAATTAAAAGCAATCGTCTTGGCAAAATTATCATCATCATCATCGCCCAAAAGTAGACTTTAATTTGACAAAGCATTTAAATTTAGTCTTCTCATAAGCCTTCCCTTATCTCTTCCTCTTAAAAGTTCACAAAGTATTTTGTTACAGGGTATTTATTGCTTGTTCTTGTGCGTTGACAATTTTTGCGGCATATTCTTGGGGGCAGTAAAAAATTGCGCGTTACTTGGTTTTTGATATCCAGCATCGGAAGTTGTGCGCCCCCAAAAGCAAACTTTGGTTTTTTTTGTCTACCTTTTTCTCTTCTACTTCTTCTTCTACAAATACAATTATTTTCCACATGAACTGATTGAAGTAGTTACTGGAAAAATGAAAGCACAACAAAATCAAATAACCGGGATTTGTAAAACCGCCATAGCAGAGTTGCCAGGCAGTGACGGTAAAAATAAACCATTAGAGCTCATAAAATTGCACCAATTTTTTTTTTTTTTTTTGCCAAATTAAAAAAAAACTCTATCTTTGTTGTGCGTGCTTTGAAGCGCACATTGTCGATACTTTTTTATGTTGTCCTGTTCAAGCCTACTTCTGGATATTTTCAATTCAATTTGCTGTTGAAATTCCTATTTTAACATTTACTTTTAGCTTAAAAATATGGCCAACAAGCACCAAGCAGACGATGCTCTAAAATGTTCATTACAAAAATTCTTAATTTTTAATTTTATGCTGTGCGCCTTAGGCTATGCAAACATATTCCACTTCAAGACACAAAGTGCTTTCCGCTCAAAGAGAGTGAAACGAAGAGATATAGAGAATGGGTGAAGTGGGCGTAGGCGACAACATACTAAAATTGAAAATAAGACAACTCAATATTTGTGCAGCTTTCAAATTTTCATCGTTCGTTATCATTTTTGATTTTCTTCTCTCCGCTTTACTGTCATATTTCTTCTTAATGTTTTGCGCAAAAAAGTATGCAGCGTAGAATAAAAAAGAAAAAAAATTAAAATGCTTAAAAATTGCCATGTATATATGTATGTTTAATATTAAATAAATTTGTAGATTTTATATGAGTTTTTTAGATTTGTGAGCTGCTGCGATAACATTCAATTTCCTCCAGCGATTTCCTTAAGCAGCAGCTAAGAAGTATGACTGCTTAAAATGTTCGGCGACTCCTTGGGGAGCGGATGCTCGATGGCAGGAGTAAAAGGCAGTCATTAAGCAACCCCGGCTTTGCCTTGCATCTGTCTTGCTTGACTGCTCATAAATTGCATAACAGCAAAAACCACTTCGCAGCAAGTTGAGCGCGAAATTGAATGCTTCTGAGTTAAACACTTGAGTGTTTTTTCTTCGCACTTATTACTGAAAAGTAAATGTTAACTATTATGTTATACAAGGTAGTGACCTATTTAGGGACTAGTTCTGAGTGATTTCTGGCATAGTTAGTATAATGACTTAGCGATTAAATGAGCGATTTAAGTAGATTCTTGAGTGATTTTACTGAGGTTGCAGAATAGCGTTTT
Source organism: Coremacera marginata (assembly GCA_914767935.1). Taxonomy (NCBI): domain Eukaryota; kingdom Metazoa; phylum Arthropoda; class Insecta; order Diptera; family Sciomyzidae; genus Coremacera; species Coremacera marginata. The sequence goes on from OU612045.1 coordinate 157,988,054, forward strand.
AAAATACTTAATAAAAGAGTAGTTATATCTTAAGAACAAAAAAAAAAAAAGAAATAAAATTTGGACCAACTATTTTAACAACTAATATTGAAAGAACTTAAATAGTTAAGATTTTAGATTTACAATCTTTGTGAGACTTTTTGGCTTTATTTTGAGTATAATTTTTAGTATTTATATATTAAAATACTTTAAATACTTTAAATAAAGCGACTTTATACACATTATTATGTACATACTTTTTCACTCAAAAAAAAAAAAAAAAAAAATAAAAAAAATAAAATTAAGGAATTGAATATAACCCCATATTAATGAAATTTTAATTGCTAAAAATTTCGTTAACAATTTCTTTTTGAATTCACTTTCCGGTTAAAGTAATAAATAGTTATTTAAACCAAAAGAATAAGCAATGAACTGCTAGTTAATAAAAAAATTAATCCTTAATGAATCACATTTCTTACATTTGTTGAACAACTGTATTTAATTCAATTGTAATTGTTTTTATGTAAGCAAAATTAAAAAAAAAGCTCAATGAAAAAAGTTTGAGTTAATTATACTGACGGAAAATCTCTAAATGTTATAATATTGCTTGATTTACGTCGTTAGGAAATCAAATTTTCGCAGATGTAACCTAACTCGTACCAAAAAAAAAATTTTTTTTTTAAGAAGTACAGAAGTAAAAACAATCAAGAGGAATCCATTGAGACACCGGTCAATGTAAAGATTCCAACACGATCATTTCAATAAGTCAGTAAGTAACATTTGCGACATATAGAGATAGAATAGAGGAGTATAGGGATCAAGTTGGAAGAGTAGAGAATAAATATAATTTTATGAGATGCACGTTTATAGTTTTTTAATATTCCCTATTAACTTCCCAATTAAACATATTAGATTTTCTGAATATGAGAAAAGCCATTGAAAAACATGAAAACTTTTGATAAGAGTATGTAAAATAATAATGTGTATCGAAGCTCCCGGTCTTCCGGGTCTATAGCTGAGGTAAGCTCGACTGAGTTCCAAGGTCATTTATTGAGATTTTAATTCAATGGTACATTTAGAGGCTGTGATGATGGGAATAACGAGTGGCCTGCAGTTCCATAGGATCTTGGTTCTGATTTGGTTCTCTAGTTAGCTGTTGCAGGATGTAAGGTGTGGCGAATCGTACTTGATTGTCGTGGTTCTGCCGTTGTTAGTTGTTGTGACCAGTACATTGGTCACCGAAGACCCAGCACGCCTATTAATAAAGGTCATTCAATAAGTCCGTGAAATAAGTAAGAAAAAAACAAAACATTTTGATAAAACTCTTTTATATTATTCAACATCGTTGCCTTCCAGAGCGATACAACGAGTATAGCGATTTTCCAACTTTTCAATACCACTTTTATAGTACGATTTCTCTTCCTCGTCAAAAAAAGGCCTCAGTTTTAGCGATTACTTCATTATTTGAGTTGAACTCTTTCCAGCAAGCATTCTCTTGAGATCTGAAAACAAGAAAAAGTCGCTGGGGCCTAAATCTGGAGAATACGGTGGGTGGATAAGCAATTCGAAGCACAATTCATTCAATTTTGCCATCGTTTTCATCGATTTATGGCACGGTGCATTATCTTGGTGAAACAACACTTTTTTCTTTTGCAAATGTGGCCGTTTCTTGGCGATTTCAGCCTTCAATCGATACAAAAGTGCATAGTAATAGTCGCTGTTGATGGTGGTGCCTTTTTGGAGATTGTCGATGAATATTATTTCTTTCGCATCCCAAGTTACAGACGCCATCACTTTACAAGCCGACTGTTTGCCGATTCGGTTTGTCGACTGCTGTCCACTCAGCTGATTGTCTTTCGGATTCTGGTGTGTAATAGTGAAGCCATGCTTCATCCATTGTCACATATCGACGATGGAATTCGATTTTATTGCAGTTAAACAGCGCAAAAATATAGAAATATAGAGATAGAATAGAAGTATAGAGATCAAGTTGGAGGTAAAACTTAGTGGCAGAGTAGAGAATAAATATATTTTTATGAGATGCACGTTTCTAGTTTTTTAATATTCCCTATCAACTTCCCAATTAAACATATTAGATTTTGTGAATATGAGAAAAGCCACTGAAAAACATGAAAAGTTTTGAAAAGAGTGATTTTTGTCGACTGTGAGCTCACGCGGCACCCACTTTTCACAGAGCTTTCGCATACCCAAATGTTAGTGTAAAATGGTAAAAACACTACCATCTGATGTCTTTACAATATTAGCTAGCTCCTGCACCTTCAATTTGCGATGGTTCATAACCAAGTTGTGGATTTTTTTGATGTTTTGTGGAATAACAGTCTAATTTGGACGTCCACTGCGCTCTGCATCATTTGTGATGGTACGACCACGTTTAAATTCAGCAATCCACTTTTCTACCATTTGCCTCGATGGAACAGAGTCCGGATAGTGTTTATCAAGCCATTGTTTGGTTTCCACTGTATAATTGTTTTCATCAAAAAGCAATGCTTTATTAAAACCATAAATTTAGTTATTTCCATTTTTTTTTTTTCAATAACAATAAATGCACTCGAAATGCTATAACTCACGATTCAATTGTCAGATTGTCGTCAAATTTGTATACGTATTGTTTGAAGGTTGGTACTAAATAAAAATCATATGGAAAAAATCTGTGGCGGCCGTGGCGTAGTGGGTAGAGTATGTGACTCTTACGCCAAAGAACCCAGGTTCGAATCCTCCGTCCGACACAGAAAGTTTTTTCAATTGAATTCATTTTTCTGTTCGGCCGTCACCTCTCTGCAGACAATGGCAAACCTCAGAGAGTAAAAACTGCCATGAAAAGCTTCTTGAGAGCATAAGCCGTTTGGAGTCGGCGTAAAACATGTGGCTACAGTTCTCGATCATTTGTGTGCAAACATTTCACATCACACACAACACAATTGATCATAAGAAGCTCGGTCAAAGTCCTTTCAAGGGCTGAAATGGCCATTTCGTTTTATTTTTTTTCGTTTGGAAAAAATCTAGTAACGCCATCTATGTGTCATACTATGGACTTTTTAAACGTAGTGTTAACTACTTTTAAAAGCTCTTAAGATATTGATCGGTATCGAAAGACCCCGATGTAACTACTTTTCAAAATGTTAATATATTAATCGGTATCCGAAGATGTAGCGAATATAGCCTTAATATATTAGTCGGTATCCGAAGACCCCGATGTAACTGACTTTAAAAACTCTTAAGATATTGATTGGTATTGGAAGACTCCGATGTAACTTTTTTTAAAACTCTTAAAATATTAATCTGTGTCCGAAGACCCCGATGTTACTACTTTTCCTTAATTATCCTTAAATAATACAAATCTTAGTACTCGTTCGTCAAACGTTGCTGTCCACACCTTATTTTCTTCTTTTTTTCTAGACAGGTTTCTCTATTTACATCCTTTTCCCTTCTATCGGTTAGCTTTACTGTGTCCTTCAGCGGTATATATGTTACTCCTTAATAACTGGACCGCAACTAATTTTTTTGGCACGTCCACCACTTAAGATAGTGCATCAGCTACTACATATTGGCACGTCCTCCACGTTCCGCAGTTCCACAGCTACTTAATATTGGCACGTCCGCCACATTTCGCAGTTCGACAGCTACTGACTTTAGGCACATACACCACTCTAGGTAGTTCCACAGCTACCGACTTTGAGCCGAACATAAGTAAAGCGAGTGGAGGTTGCCGGATTCACCGTGCAATAAAATACATGAAAATGTATTCAGCTGCCAAAAATGAAATCGTCGTATATATCCGTATATTTTTTTCCGACGGTTGGTAGACTTCTCTCTGAGTGGCGTGGGTGATGCCATATTTTTGCTAAGAATTAGCTGTGTTCAGTGTTATTTTCTTAGTTTTTACCACCAGCCGACATTTCGATTTCTGTGTCGGTGCTGCATTCATGTAAGTTCAAAACAAAATATGAAATAATTTTCTCCATAATGAAGCATTCACACCGAAAAGCAATGCCGATCCGCCATCCGACAACCGCTCCTATTCTGAACGGATTCTCAGTGGATTTTGCCGAGAGAGGTCCGTCATCCGCCATTCGGTTTGGTTATGTTCGGGCTCTTTTCGTTCTAGTGCTAGCCAGCTTCTAACCATGCTGCTGGCTGTTATTCTTTTCTCTGCATGTTTGACTCACTGCGTTAACTTTCTTTCGTTACACATATTTTTGTGTTATAAAGTCACTCTCATTCGTTTGTTAGGATCTCGTTAGTAGGATGCTGTAATCTACGCTCATGCTTCACTTATTCATTGCTTTTGCTTCGGTTGTTGCAAGTTTCATGTAGGATTCATACTTTCGTTCTCTTCTGTCGTTGATCATTGACGTCCTGTGTATGATGATTACGTCTCTGTGTATAACACTCTGCTTATGGATTGTATAATACTTGCTCTTGAGTTTTCCTGTCGTTTGCTCTTTATTAATGTCCAAGCTGTGCGCATTCTTCTTTGGCTTCACTACTTTTGTCGCAGGGGCCGTTATTTCATTATCATACACGTATATCTATATCTATACTGTTATATAAAATTTAAGTGCAAATTTTTGTTTCCAGGTAAACTCCAAAGTACTAGATCGATTTTAATGGAATAAGTTTTGAAATGTCATATTTGTGCTACAGCACAGCATTGAGGTATTTGTATATCAAAATTTTAATAAGAAGTGTGTTTAAAGCAAGTGTTTAGTTTTCAAAGAAATCAATTGCGATGTCACGATTTTTTTGAGAATTTCAAAAAACTCCACTGTTCTCTTTTTCTGCTCAGCTAGCACTGCATAACTTAAAAAACGAGCAAGGCGAAAAGAGAGATACATATAAATGCAGTGCTGAGCTGCAAATCAAAACAAAACAAAAGACAAAATGTTTTTTATTTCGTTTTTTCTTTTGATCGTTTGAGCGGAGTACAAAGTTTTTGTTGGAGTAACAAAAATGTGTTAATACTCTTTATTTTTAACAAAATGTCAGTGGCGAAGCCGCGGACGACTGTGGCCTACTAGTAGTTTATATTTATTTTGGTAAAGTAGTAGCAATAATACAATTCGTAATAATTTCATTAAATTCAATTTACTGGGGATATAATAATATATAAATTAAGTTCTAAAATAAGAGAAAAGTTGCAAGAAATAATGAACTTTGGTTAAGTATATGAGAAATAATTAATTTTATGTTAGCAAATAAACAAAAGGTGCATTCATTTTAATTCTGGTTAATTTGTAGTAATTTTTAAGTAATAAAATAAGTGGTGATTTATTTAATTATTGAAACAAACTTAACTCTTCTTCTTGGCTCTTTCTTGTTCTTGTTGTGTCGCGACAAAATCACGATTGGGTTTTGTCCGTCACAAATCTTTTCTGAATGTGCATTTATGAACATGAACAACAATGAAAAATGGTGATATATTGAAAAATTTTTAATATAAACTATATGGTATGTTTTAATATTACTAAATATATATTATTTAAAGTAACTGTTTATTTCATAATTCCAAACATTCACACAAAATTCCACATAATCACAAATAAAAGCACATATTTTCATTATTTAAACTAATTGCTAAAAGTATGCTTTACTATTTTATTTCCAAAACTCAGCTGTCCAGAACTGTTTCAAAGCAATCACGTAAACTATGCGCAAACGATTTTATAATTTTTTTATTCCTGACTTGGCTCATAAAAAACACCAAAAAGTATGCTACAACAATAAGTAAAGCAAGTTAAACTAAATCACAATCTGCTTAAGTTACACATTTATATTCATTATTATTATGGCACTAGCGGAATGCTTATTCTTTCTTAATAAGCACAAAGTTACAGAGAGTCAGGGCGAGATAATAAGTTTTGAGAAAAGTTTTATTAGAACCAAATTGAAAATGTTGCAACAAATTGCGCCAACAAGTTGCTTAATTGTTTTTTCATGATAATTTTGAGGCGTTTGGTAGAGGGCAAGTACAGAAAAACCGCTACTTTTGCTACGCAGTGACAGTGAGTGCAAAACTTGGAAGCGCTAACGGACAGCGTGAAGGTGTAATATACAAAAACAAAACTAATTTGCAGTTAAAATGTTAATTTTTAATTGAATTGGCGACTAGTTAGCGAAACAGCGCTTGTGAATTTATGTAATGAGCTCCTGTAGAAGCCTACTTTTAGGCTGCTAACTATTGAGCAAAAGTTTTAATTGTTTTGTTTGCAGCAAACAAAGCAAATACACGCTGGGGAGAGTTTTTTTCTTGTTAAGTGGGGCGAGACGTTATACGTAGGGTGCCTTTTATATTTCGGGATTTGGCAACCCTGGTGTTGCAATCTGTCAACTGAAAGCTCTATCGCAAAGTTTGACATTTGTTGGCTTATACGTACTCAGAACGTTTTGACATACGAGCGCTACTTGTGTTGTTTATAGTAACTTAAAAGATTCATCTCGGTCTAAAAATGGAATTAAATCGTACACATTTCCGTGCGATTATTTTTTACAACTTTCGACGTGAATTAACACAGCAACAGTGCATGGATGAACTTAATTCAATTTTTGGCGATGAAGCTCCATCAAGGACCAGTGTTTATCGATGGTATGGTGAATTCAATCGTGGTCGTAGTTCACTCCAAGACGAATTTCGTGAAGGTCGTCCGAAATCAGCTGTTGTTCCGAAAACCATTAATGCTGTGCGCGAACTGATATTGCAAGATCGCCATGTTACCTATCGTGAGATTGAGGCAACCTTAGGCCAGCAAGTGGGACCAGCATACATTCAATATTGCATAAACATTTGACTGTCAAAAAAATTTGTTCGCGTTGGATCCCACACAATTTGTCAATCGCTCAAAAAAAGGCTCGTGTCGATTGGTCGAAGGATATGCTCAAAAAATACGATCGCGGTGCTTCGAAACACGTCTATGACATCGTGACAGGTGATGAATCGTGGATTTACGCGTATGAGCCCGAAAGTAAACAGCAGTCGACTGTATGGGTGTTTCAAGATGAGCCAAATCCAACAAAAGTTGTTCGCGCACGAAGCACTTCCAAGCAAATGGTCGCCTGTTTTTTCGGAAAATATGGACATGTCGCAACCGTACCACTAGAACAACGCAGAACAGTCAACTCTGAGTGGTACACAACCATTTGTTTGCCAGTTGTCTTCCAAGAAATCAGGAAAACCAACCGCCGAAGACGGATCACTCTTCACCACGACAATGCGAGCTCTCACACATCGGCTCAAACAACTGCATTTTTGAGCACCCAAAACATCGATTTGATGGGTCATCCGCCGTTTAGTCCTGACTTGGCACCGAATGACTTCTTTTTATTCCCAACCGTGAAGAATAAACTGCGTGGACAACGATTTTCGACGCCCGAAGAAGCGGTTGCGGCATTCAGAATGCATGTTTTGGAGATACCTCAATCAGAGTGGCAAAAGTGATTCGACAATTGGTTCAAACGCATGCAAAAGTGTATAGATCTTAATGGAGAATATTTTATATAAAATATTTTAAATAAATAATAATAAAATATAAAATTTAATAAAACAATAAAGTGATTTTCGATGATTAATATTTGTTTTTGTTCTCTAATCCCGAAATATAAAAGGCACCCCTCGTACAATTTTTTGGGAGTTTTATGCAATTAAAGTATGAAGTAATGCATATTTTTAGGCGCTGTTCATATAAGTAACAAAGTTTTTTTAATAATATTGATATACTGGAAAAAAGTTATTTATTTATTTTAAAATGGGGTAACATTTTTTTGGCATATCTTAAATATTTGGCAAAGCTTAAATATTAAAAAAAAAAAAAATATATAAAAAATATAATATTTAATTTGAGGCAGACAGGGGCTAAGCCGATCACGGGGCTAAGACGAACAATAGGCTAGATCGGACTCGGGGCTAAACCGGACAACCGGCTTTATTTCTCCAGTAGTATATTTGGGCATAGACGGCATATTGGGCATTGCTCAAGGTAAAATATTTTTTTCTATTTTTTTTTTTTATTTCATTAGTATTATTTAACTGCGCAAATTGTCTGGTAAGATTTTTGTTATGATTAATGTGTACTGAATTTAGTAGATTTTAAATATTTTTGAGATTTAGACAAGAAAAAATTTGTTTTTTATTATAAGATAGTCGTGTGGTGATAGCCGCGGGGATCCCTATTCTGTTAAATTATTTATTTCGGTCTACCGGAACAGAATATCTTCCAATTGTTTCTTGAATATATATCTTGAATATATATCATATTCATATATAAGAGTTACTTTGTGATAGGCACCTTGCAATCGGTTCATTAAGGCCATATATTGTCCTATGGTAATAAATGTGGAACAATTGATTTCCTCTGAAAAAGGGAGCTGAAATGTGAATTGGTATGAGCCAATAATATAGGGGAGTAATTTTTTCCATCAGTTATGTCTTTTATTAACATTATATGGGCCATTACTCTTCTTTGGGTTAGACTAAGTATGCCTGGTAATCGGCAGCGCACCCAATAACTGGGCATATATTCCCATAAGTAAGTTCACCTTAAAGCGAACATTGTAAAGCGTTTTTGAATATTTTCGATTCTATTAATTTAACTTTTGTAAAATGGATCCCAGATTGTGCTTCCATATCCTAAAATAGATCTAACTAAGCTCAGAAATATTGTTTTAGACGTAATTGGGTCTAAAAATTCCATGGAGTTTCGTTTTAAAAAGCCGAATTGAGAGATTACTTTAGATGTTACGTACTCAAGCTGAGTTTTAAAGCTAAACTTAGAGTCAAAGTATACTCCAAGGTCCTTAAATTGGTATTCTCTGGTTAGCAGAAATGGGCTGTACTGAATATATGCTGTGCTCTTCTTGGAACGATTTTTCGATTTTTTGGCGACTGTTATCGATTGCTGTTCATCGATTGCATCTACAAACTGCTCGTTGTCATTTTCAGAAAGAGCACTCTTAGCAGCAGTCAGTAATGATGAGTTTGTTGAATTATCAATATTTTTACTAGCCACACTCTTCCTTTCTCTTTTGTGTTGATCTTGTTTCCTTATTGGCACTGCAGCAGGGGCCGTTGACTTCTTGATCTAATCAGTGACGTCGGAGAGTTTAATGTCACAGAAGATGCGTTTTTTCTGCATCTCATTCAAATGAATAGAGTGCTGCTCGAAGTTTTTGAAGGCGATCGAATCGGATAGATCGACACAAGAATTGCACTGCCACAATAGATTAGCCGAACTTTTTGAAGTTTTTAAGAAAATGTCAGACAAATCGACACATTGTAAGTGGAAAACGCAACCACAAAACGATGCACATTTTACACAATCACGCTTGTTCACAACGGCTTCAATTTCGATAGCGCACTTAGCGCAAAGAGGTTTATTTTTCTTTCCCAGAATAAAACAGAGTTAAACACATCTGGACTAGAACACGGTTCAATGAGAACTGAAAAGTTTATGGGATAAATTTAAATAAATTATTTTTATTTCTTCAAAACTGTTTTGAAAAACTCTAATTTTGAAAAATTCACGGAAAATGTTTATATTAAATTTTTATCCTTTTTCGACAAACTTCATTGTTGTCAATTCTGAAAACTTTAAATGTCAACTTTTACTTGTATTCGAACCACTTCTCAATCTCAATATCTGTGACTTAATTCCCACCATGTCGTTGTACTTAAAGCAAATGCTACATTTCTGCCTTAAATTTTTGTTGCTTTTCTAAAAATTCTAAGAAAGCTCTTAAGACTAACTTAAACTTTAATTTTAACCACGTTTCGCTATCAATTTTTTTTTTTCACTCAGCTCCCACCAAGTCATTGTACTTTAGAAAGAACTTAAAGCAAATGCTGTCGGGAACTACTTCAACATACATTTACTTTCATTGTCCCTATTTTCTCCCTATTTTAATTTATTTCTATTTCTTTTCTCAACATAACATTTACGTACTTCAGACATTTTTTCCAGTGTTTTGCTGCTCAACCATTGCAATATTGCTCTCAAATACATGCGTAACAAGTTGCCTACCACCAACAACCAACACTCCCTACAATCAACACACACACCCACGCACTCACACAAATGCAAACAGAACTAAATAAGAAGAAATTTAAACAAAATGCAGTTAGTTGACAAAACTTTTAAGCTTGAGAAGAGAAGAAAGTAGCTGGAAAAAAAAATAAAAATATAAAAAAACTCCAACTTAAAAGCTCAAATATTTCATATAAAAAAAAATGTATACACATTAAAGAAATACCACACAGATTCTTTTTTGCAGTGGTATTTGGAACTATTTGACTTTTGTTATATGCTGCATGACAAAAGCTGCCACAACCAAGGACTGACTTCAAAATTGCTGCGATTGAGTCGAGTGCATGTTTTTCTACTTTTGGTTGTTTTTTTTTTTTGTTTGTCTCTTTTATTTTCTTACAAATATTTTCTTAATGCTCTATCAAAAGTTGAGTAACTTAAACTGAACAATGAATGAATTGAGTGCATCGTGTGTATGACAGTTGAAAACACTTTAAAAGAGACAGCAACAACAACAACAACAATAAATTTTTGAAAACTTTTCACATTGTTCTACAAGTGCAAATCAAAGCTTAAAACTATTTACTTTGAATCTTTTGTATTTGAATGAACCAGACAGTCAGACCTAGATGTTGATTGAAACTTGTTGATTGATGCACTCAGTGAAGATAGGAGTTACTTTGGGTTGAATGTGTTGTAAAGTTGTTTATGCGAAATTAAACAACTACAGGACAAGGATATTTTATAAAAGCGTAGTAGAAGATACTTAACTCAAAATTCACTCAAAAATATACCTTTTTACTATTCGTGTTATTATCATGAGTTTTAAGCTTAGAAACTTTGCAAACAAATTTAAAAAGGATAAAAAGTTTTAAGTAAATAATCTATATATTAATACGCAAACAAAAAAGTTTGTGATCCCTTTTTACCTGTGTTAACTAAACTTAATATATCGATGGAAAGGTATTTTCGAGTAGATGTGCACAATATCGTTTTTATTCCAATATATTGTCATTAATATAGGTTAAACTATGCAAAAACTATGTAAAAACCCGTTTTTCCTAATGGGACAATGAGAAACCAACAACATACACGAGCAAGAGTAAAATGAGAGAGAGTCGCAGACACATCAAAAGAGCTGTGCATCATTATTGTTGTTGGTGCTCTTCAGGCCCGTAGCCAAGGGGGATATTTAGGTGTTCAAACCCCCCTTAGGATAGAGAAAGTATGAAATAATAACGCATATGAAACTATTACATTCAAAATATAATCTTTTTTAAGACAATTTTCAATGCAAATTTAAGAAACTTCACTTAATCAATGAAAAGTTTTTTGGCCAAATGAAACATTCACTTTGCTTATAAAGTCATAATCATCATATTTGAATTCAACTGCAGGAAGTTTGTTTATTAACATTCGTTTGAATGGATTTATTTTTAAGCTTTGCAAAGCTGGATAATGCAAAAAAATACATGAACCACGAAATTTAACACATTAGGTAGTATTACCCGCAAAGCGGATGACTAAAAGAATTTGCTCATTCTATTTTATTGCTTTCTTGGTAAAAAGTAAATTTTAAATATCCAACTTGTCACAACAATTTAGGCCTGTGCGAAGTCTTTTTCAAATTACAGACTTCAGAAAATCACCTAAAATCTAAATATGCTTTTTTCGAAAAAAAACATCTCAATACAAAATAATCTTAAAATTTTTTATAGAGTGCAATTCTCTGGGGATTTGATGATTTTTTAAATCATGCTACAATATTTTCATAAGAAAATTAAAAATTTAATAATTTAAGCTTCGGCATTTTTAAAAACAATTTAGACGTTGAAAAAATTGTTTTTCTTTCAATTTTCTCTTTTGCAAATTTAAAACCACGACTAAACATTTTCTTACATATCCAAAAAAATATTATACTGCTTTTACTAGTTTTAAGAAATAGTCTTATTTTGATGTGACAAATGAAAAAAATATATTGGCTATAATATATTGGTTCTGTGCAAAGTCCAGTTTTCGAACTACAGGTTTTGACAAATAATCTGAAATTAAAATATGACTTTTCTCAATATATTGGGAAATAATATATAATTGGTATTATAATGTTAGTGTTATTGGGAATTGGATGGTTTTATCAGTCTTAATATCAAATCTTTATGACAAAATGGAACATTTCAATTTTTAAATATTTTAAAATATTTTATTTTGAATATAAGTGAAATTTTCGACATCGTTTTCGAGAAAAGTTATATTTTGGCTTTTATCGATAACTCGAACTAGGCTTCACATAGGTCCATATACTTGTACACAAGCTAAGGATCAATAGAGACGTAAGGTAGCCAAAAAGAAACCAATATGAAGTTTATAATTTCTTGGTTCTCCTGTTTATAAAAGTGTTGGGAAAATTTTGTGATAGTTATTTTTACTTTTCGAGAATTAAACGACAATTAAACGACAAATAAAAATTCTCAATTTGGACCATTTCAAGATAAAAATCAAAAACTTAGTACTTGTCATCTCTCTTATGGCCATTTCAAAACAGGCATATTCACGAATTGTTTTAAAAGAAACCGGTTTTGCTTGGAAAAATTTCCATATCCTTGCTTTTTATTTATTACTGATATCTACTTACAGATTTATTTATCAAAACCCCCACCTAAGGTAAATCCTGGCTACGGGCCTGGTGCTTTCTCTTAATTTCTCTCTCAACAAAATAAATTTGTTACCGCGTCAGCGTCAAAAAAACTGTTAAGCCTCTGCTTGCTTCCTATAACACATGCAAAGACATTTATAATTGTTTATTTTGTTCAATACTTCTGTTTAGGCTATGGGCCGATTTTCGGCCACAGGCGATACTAGTAAGAAATAAACAGCAATAGCTTAAAAAAATATCGTGAATTTGGTCTTTTTAAGATAAAAATTAGTGCAAGAAAATATGTCGCAGAAAAGTCACTCAATTGAAGTAATATTTAAAAAAAAGGTAAAGTTTCAATAATTTCTTTTAAATAAATTTTAATGGGATTATACAAATGTTGTGTGTTGACACTCGAACTCGAACTTGAACATCTGCTGTTATTTATTTTGCTTAATTCAAATCAAGCGATGACAATAACTCAAAATTAACTTTAATTTAATTACAAAGAATGCGTAATACACTTCAACGATATCCACTTTTTTTTAACAGTAGTGCAGAAAAAGAAAAATCGAAAAAAAGTTCACATTTAATTAAATTCCTCTAAGTAGATATAGGTATAAGTAGTTTTTTCAATTGAATTAATTTTTCTGTTCGTCCGTCACCTCTCTGCAGACAATGGCAAGCCTCAGAGAGTAAAAACTGCCATATAAAGTTTCTTGAGAATATAAGCCGTTTGGAGTCGGCATAAAGCTTGTAGGTCCAGTTCTCGATCATTTGTGTTCAAACATTTCACAAACACACACAACACAACTGATCCTAAGAAGCTCTGAAATGGCCATATTGTTTTTTATTTTTTTTTTTGTTTTAGATAAAAGTATAATACAACTATACGAGTGTCCAAACTAAAAACAGAACAGTTTTAATTAAATAAAGTTATTATAATTTTTTACTCATATCCACTCCGAATACAATCTTATGATTCTATATGTTAATCCCATAATTTTTGTTTATTTTTTCTCCACATATTTTTAAATTTACCTACTATTTAAGTGTTAAGGAGTGACTTATATGGCGGAAAAATATAAAAAGTCACGATGGTACTCCTTTCCAACGATATACTGCACATTATGGTCGGACAAGAAATACCAAGCTTATGGTTAGAAGACCCTTTGGCTGTTTTTTGGAACACCAAAAAAAATATTTTTGATGGTGCTGAAATACCTTCGAGGTGAGCTATCATTCTAGGGGTGGCATTTTATAATTATTTTTGGTGACCCACCTTAGTGTATATGACTCAGAAGTTAAGTAAAAAGAAAAAACAAAATTAAAATTTCTTGTTAAAAATTACTTAAAAGTATTTTTTTTTTGTATGACCAAAATTAATATTATTACATGTAAAGGTTATTGTTGAAGTGATTTGGAACATGTTGTCCTGCCATGAAACATAACAATTGTGTACAAGATTTAGGAATGATTTTAAATAAATAATAATTAAGATTTGGTTTATTAAGAGTTGTCATTTGAGGGGAAGTGTTGAAATAGTCATATAAGCACCTTTTACTACTTGCTGTTTTTCACTTGTTGTTTATGTTTCTAGTGACTTCAACTTGCCGTTGTTAAAAAATTTTGATCTGCAGTCTCTTGCCTTGTGGTCAATTTTTCCGCAGGAATGGCAGGTAAATTTAAAACGTTCTTCTTTCGACTTTTGACCAGAATATTCGGGTTTCTTGCTAGACTGTTGATTTTTCCAATGTTTTTTAACAAACAGAGCACCTGGCGTTACCTCATCTGTGCTTCTTTTTCGTGCTTCATACTCCTCCAGTAGTTTTACTTTTAGTGCTTCAGGATCTGATAGTTTTTCTTGTGTTTCGACTGCAATTCTAAATGATTCGTATTCTTCTGGGATGCTGTAGAGTAGCAATATGGTGAGAAGATCATCTATGATGGCAAGATATATTTCTTGAATTTTATCAACAATATCGAATAAATTTCTGACGTGGTCTCTCATGTCGTCTCCATTTTTCATCTACAGCAATATGAGAGACTTCAACACCATTGCTTTTCTTGCAGGTCCTTTTGATTGATAAATACTTTCCAATTTATCCCAGATGTCTTTTGCGGTAATGCAATTTTTAATCTGCCTTAATTCGGTGGGAGCGATTGTTAGAATCAAGTCCGATTTTGCTTTGGCATCCTCGGATTCCGATTCAATTACCTTTTCTGGTGGCCCTTGTGGCTTTGTACATCTGTAACTCACATATTTCCAAGCATCATTCTTTATTAGCAATGCTTCTACGAGTACTTGAATTCTCCACGTGTCGTAGTTTTCTTTTCCAAGAGGTTCAATTCTAATGCTGCTATTCATTTTTAAAATCCTTTATGTCTTCGCGCAGTAGAAGCGTACTGGGACCATAACCTATTGTATATTTGTGAATGATTCAAACTTCCTAGATTGTCGTATGAAATATTAGAATTGAATAAATTACAAAAATGATGATAAAAAGATATTAAGAATGCGAAGTTCTGAGAAATTTGCACTCAAATTTGAAATTACGTAGTTTCAACCGATTGGTTTTATCTTTACACGACTACAGCTCGGTAACGGCTACGTCGGTGGGGTTTTTTGATATACCGTTAGAAAGGCGATCTTATTGCCTTTGCCTTGAGTTTTCAGAATATGTTTTCTGTGAGTTAGTTTTTCTGCTAGAAACAATAAGATGAATTAAAGTCGTGAAATATTAATTAACACTGTAGCTCCTAAGAATGTGATAATAGAGCCCCCCCCTTTCCCATACGATTTTTTGCTCAGCTTGGCATAAATATTTAAATATTCACCTCCGTACTTAGTTAGCACTTAGTTGTGGAAGACCCTGTATATTTTAAATATAGCATAAATCTAGAAAGGAATTAATAAAGCCAAATATTGTCAATTTCATAAATTTTTTAGTGTTACAACCCTAACTTTTCTTTACATTTCCGGAATATTTTTTTTTTTAAAGACGATTAAAGATCATCACTGTGATCCATTTTCCAAAAAACTATTATATTATATTCAATCAAAAAACCCAACACATAGTTCTCAAAACTAGCTCGACAAAAAAAAGCTATGCAATTGTGGGAAAGCCGACCGAAGTGAAAACTTAAAATATAAAATAACATAGCTGTTATGAATTTTCGAAGTAGCTAGAGTCGGTAAATAAGACGCGTTATACTTTTTTAGCTCTTTTTATCAATCAATGCGTTATTGAATGTGTAAACTGCTATTTTTTAATGTTTATATATATAATATATTTGTAAAACAATTACTTTGGTTGAGTAATTGGTAATTAGCTCGGTAATCGGTTGGTAATCGCTTCGGTAATCGATTGATACTCATTTTGGTAATCGGTTGGTAATAGCTTTGGTAATCGCTTCGGCAATTCGTTCGGCAATCTGTTGGTAATCTCTTCGGTAATAAGTTCGGTAATCGGATGACAATAGCTTCAGTAATCGGTAATTGGTTCGGCAATCGATTGGTAATCGCTTTGGTAATCGTCAATTGGTTTGGTAATCGGTTGGTTATCGCTTCGGTAATCGGTAATTAGTTCGGTAATCGGCGGATAATCACTTCGGTAATCGGTAATCGGCTGGTACTCCCTTCAGTAATTGGTAATCGGTTGGTAAGGGCTTCGGTAATCGATAATGGATTGGCAATCGCTTTGGTAATTAGTTCGGTAATTGGTTGGTAATCGCTTCGGTAATTGGTAATCGATTGGTAATGGCGTCGGTAATCGGTTGGTAATAGCTTTGGTAATGGCTTCGGTCATTAGTTCGGTAATCGGTTGGTAATCGTAATTGGCTGGTAATCGCATCGGTGATCGATTGGTAATCGCTTTAATAATTGGTAATTGGTTGGTAAGCGCTTCGGTAACCGGTAATTGGTTGGCAATCGCTTCGGCTATCTGTTATTTGTTTGATAATTGGTTGGTAATTGGTTCGGTAACCGCTTTGGCTTTGTCGATGCTAGGTAATCCGTAAAAAGGAATGCTGTACAGCAATAATTTCTGTTACGCTAGCAGCGTGATGATATTGCTAAAAGCGTGATGATATCGCGAATCTATTAACTCCCTACTTACAAGTGTTCAACGCGTCTAAAGATGTTTTCACTTCAAAAACTTTCCCAAGGTTGGTGATCTATCTGTTGGTTTTTTTAAACATTTAAGAATAATTTCAAAAGTAAATTTGTTTTTCATTTTATACTGGTAATTAAAGATTTTTTTTTATCAAAACCTATTCCGCTCATATCCGCCACGTTCTAAAAAGTGCTTTTTTGAAAAGCTTACATACATTTAAAATAAAAAATAAGATTTGTAACTGTTTTTAAGTTTCTAGAGATATTTTTATATGAAAATTATTACTTCAACAATAATAAAGGGGTATGAAAACTTGGTTAAAGTAGCTAAAATTCTCATCAAAGTCATCAAATGAAATACCATTTTAAGATACTTTAAATTATGCAATTTATCTCATATATAAATTACATATATTTACACAAACATAATAAAGCCTTTTCTCTTCTTGGCACACAAAATATGCCATTTCGAAATTTTAACTTTTCTGCCCACTGGTCGAAAACCAATTATAAACAACATAACTTTTCACACACCACACATATTTGCGCCCTCAACAAACACTCAAGTGTGCAGTCAAAGCACCGAACATACCGAAATTATTGTGCGTCAGCTGACGTTATCCTCAAAGTATGCAATGTACGCAAAAAAAAAAAAATGTTGAAAAATTCACACAAACGTCTGAAGCTGTACACACACATAAAGATGAAGATTTATGGAAACATTAATTTTATTTTGTTTCAGCAAAAATGGGTGCAATTTTTTTGTAAGCCTTTTAGTGAACAACCCTTAGCTGGTCAGAATAGCGTCGTTAATGAAAAATTCCCAACAGCCTAGTAGAAAAACAAAATAAAATATAACTGAAAAACCAAAAACTAGTGAAAAAAAAAAATTTTTAAAAGATGA
This sequence comes from Coremacera marginata, assembly GCA_914767935.1. Lineage (NCBI taxonomy): Eukaryota > Metazoa > Arthropoda > Insecta > Diptera > Sciomyzidae > Coremacera > Coremacera marginata. Next base: position 158,005,717 of record OU612045.1, read on the forward strand.
AACAACTTCCTGTTCCTCAGAATGCAGCATAAAATTGAAGTGAAAATTTAAAAGCTCTCAAAAATAACAGCAAAAATGTGCAGTCAAAAGCAGCAACATCAAGCGTTGGCGACGACAACGAATGCAAACAACAACAAACAATGGCAGAATGAACAAAAAAATGCCAAAAGCAGCAACAAACGAACATTTAATACATGTTGCTGCTGAAGTGGCAGCAAAAGGCAAATAAAGCAGCAGCATCAGCTTTACGCACAGCAACGCCCCTAGCATAAGAGACACAATAACAACAACAATAACTATGAAGAAACAACTCCAGTAACTAACAACAAGAAGTTGGCAACAAAAACTGCAGACATTTTGAAAAACTTTCACCACGACTGGGTTTCGCCCATCTCATTTACGGCTACCATCAAAAGGCGGCCACACAAAGCCACTGCACAACCGACAATTTCAGACTCATCATCAAGCTCATTTTCATCCTAGTTAGCCTCAACAGCAACACCCACCAAAAAAAAAAAAATTATAACGTGACATCAAACGCATCGAGCGTAAGAATCAAGGCGTTGGCAGTAAATAACAATAAAATTCAATGTCTTAGAAAACCAAGCGTCAAGCGTCAACAAACGCATCATCAAGCATTGCAGGACAGTCGTAAGAACTTCCCTGCGTTTTAGCGCAAAATGTCACATCCACAAAATAGCCCACGCAGCAGCAAGGAAAAAGGCGTTAAACTGCGTTTTCTAAAATCAACAGATCGCAATGCAAACACCGACACGCCCAACGAAGTGGGTGGCACGATACGCAAGCCAACTAGAAGAGACAATTTCAAGTCCAATGAACGCCTGACACGTTCAAAAGCCGACTTTAAAGCAGGCAAAAATAACTCCAACGCGACATGTTCTTCGCACTGGGACTATGAAGCCTATGACGAAAACAATCAGCCGCTGAACGATGCAGCCAACTATATGCAGCTCAACTTCGAATGTACTGAGTCATTTTTGGTGGCCCACAATGATGGTGGAACACAATTTCGGGAGCTGTTTTGTGACTTCCCGCACAGCCATGACACGTCCACAATTATAACAACCAGCAACAACTTTATGTCGCAGAGTCGCCGCTCTTTGGAACCACCACCATATCATGAACCACCGCCTCCAACGCCCCCACCGATTTCTCAAATGCCCACGCGTAACCTGCATGAGGCCGGTGTTTCGCTTTCTGCCCCAGCCACGCCCTCACGTGGTAAGGTGGTGCTCAGCAAAAAGGAACGTAAGGAACTACATCGCACTCAGCAGAAGCTTCTCGATGTTGGCAATGGTATCTCCATAGTTGGAGGTTATGAGTCATCCTTAGGTGGCGACAGCACTAACAGCGCCCAAAACAGTCCCTACAAGGGTCGTGTCAATGAACTCAAAAATTGCATTGCCAAGATTAACTCACGCGGCTTGTTTGCCTCACTCAATCGTCATGTTCATAAATCAAATGCCTCGCTAGCCAATGATGAGCATGGCGGTACTTTTTCGGAGGTTTCCACATCGGCAGCGCCACCACCACCACCACCAGCGCCAGACACAAGTCCACCACAATCGGCAGCTTCGAACAACAACGATGCCGATTACACAGAGAAGCTACGTAATTTGCCGGTGCGTCAACGCAAGACACACGTTTCGCACATGGATAACTATTGTCTCTTTGATCCGGTGGACTTTATCAACGAGAAAACTTTGAGGAAACGTAAGCTCGAAGAAGCAGTGGCTGCTTTGGTGCCTAGTACTGTCCATATACATGGCTTACGTGATCCGCTATTTAGTTCGCGGCAACATCTCGACTTTGGTGAAGAAGAAATGGTGCCAGAGGTTATATACGATGACCAGGAAAAAGAAGCAGTCGCTGCATGCATAAACTACGATCATCATAATTATTTTATCATAGATCCGGAGAGTTTTGAGCCGGAGCCCGGCAGTGACGTTGGCATACCAAATCCCTACACGAACGAGCAGCTGATACAAGTTAAGCTAGAATCGAAAACAACGGAAATTTCCGAAGACCAGCTACCGCAATCAATTAGCTTAGATCGCCTCTTGTATGCACTGAAAACCAACAACACCGAAGTTGAAGTCGATGTTGATGCGGATGGCGATGCAGACATGTGCATGTCACACAGTCAAGAGTCAAAAGAGGAGTCCAACACCACAAATTCTAATGCCACCAATACCTCGACCGCGTTAGTTGAATCATCCACTTCTTCCAACTCCACCAGTTCCTCGAATAGTGCAACGGCTTCCAACTTACAAACTACACTTCGGCGTACAAAGAAAAAGCTTAGCTTTCGCAATCTCTCCCCTTTTCGTGGTAGCTCCGCTGAAAACATGAGCAATGATTCCGTTAGTGAACTGGCTACAGAACTCGCGAGTGCTACTCAACTACAACATATTAGTTTTCTGTTACTCGCAAATGATGCGAAAGAAAATAGTAGTTTTCGTTCGCGTACCGTGCCAATCGAAACGAATTATGTGCTCTTTAATCCCGGTCCGGTGCCGAGTCGTAATGTGCAATATAAGATACGTAAGCCGCGTCCGCTGTCTACGCACAGCGATGCAGATAGTGGTTTTTTGAGTCCCTGCTCGCCGGATGAGCTATCGGCGTTGAAGTTCTCCAATCCAGCCATTTTGGTGCTGCAGCAATGCGATAGTGTGCAAGGATATATTGAGGTGAGTACCCAAATAATATTTATACAATATTTTCAACACAAGAAATATTTAGGTTCCATATTCTTGATTTAGTCCAGTCGACATGTCGAAAAAAAGAGGTTAGCTGGAAAGTATTCCGAAGTTAATGGGATTTAATTGATTGTTTGGGGGTCCACTAGGAAGAATATAATAAGTTGTTGACCTCGCGGACCTCGTGCTGACTTAAGGGGGAAGGGAAGGGGGTAAGCGCCTAAATTTTTTTCCGTTTTTCGCCTATATCTCTTAAACTAAGCACTGTGTATCACATTACATGACAAAGTTGAATAGCATTACATATCTTAAAAGTTCGTTGGAGAATCAGATTTTCAGGCCCAATACTAACGGAGGTACAGCCGATTTGTTGTTGGGGTTCGCTGATAGAGAACCCGTTGTTATTTCCACGTTTTCGTGCCTACAAAGTGAACCTCAATGAGAGTGGATTACAAAAATTTAATAAAGTAATACAATAATAGTAAGTATGCACAGTAATTCTTAATTTATTTATACATGATTGCAGGCAGATAGTTTTAGGCTGCGAAAATCTTATAGCGGTTGAAGACTGCCTGACCTTCCTCATGGTCGTCGCCATAGTCGGGATCCATGGACACATCCTTCTCATACACTTTTAGTGAAGGAGAAAGGGGAAGGTCGTTAGTTTTCTCACTCTCCACCACAGATAAAGAGATAGGAAACTTTGATTTTGAAATGTAGGAAAGGGATAGCCTTATGTCCTGATTGTGTCAAATACTAACGCAAAATGTTGAATACAAGCACAAAAACCACGGAAACTCCCCTCAAACATGGGATATCCAAACTCACCAAATATATGTAAAAGGTTGATAAGCCACAGAAACTCCCCTCAAACATGGGATATCCAAACTCATATACACAATTCTTGAGTTTTGCATAAAAAAGAGAGTTAAAAAAGGAGAAATCTGAAATAGCCTTGGAAAACATGAAGCTTCCTATCTCTTTATCTCTGCTCTCCACAACAGTGTCAAATTCCGTGGTGCCAGGCTGGGGGGAGTTTTCGCACGCTGTGCCCTCGCAGTGACTGCATGATGCAGATCACAACAGACTGGCCTTTTTACAACCTCAGCCTGGAGTGGGACAAGCAGCACTGCATTTGCAACTGATAATGTTGAGCAGCTATTCCGAAACAGCGTTCGGAACCACGCCTTTAAAAAAATTAATCATATAATACACGTGCATTTTGTGTTGATAATAGTAACAGCATATCATGTGGCTGGATTTTAGAAAGAAAATGTACTACCAAGGTATGACAAAGGTATTGAAAAGAGCACAAAAATACCGACCTCGATTGGTAAGCTGACATGCGGAAGGCAACTTCTGATGGTTCCGTTTCAATATCTGGACTTGTGAGTACGTCCTGAATGAGTGGTACTTGGTGGCCTCTCTGGTTGGTGGCACGTTGACATTTGGGCTTTGCCACGGCTTTGGAAAAAAATTTGATATCTTAGGCCTTCAAGAATTTCAATTTCGATGGTTGCTCCATATCATTTCACAAAGAATTTCTCTCCAACGTCAGCGATTTGAGTTGAAGTTGCCTTGAGGTTTATAAAAATCGCCAACATCTCCTAAAGGGTAGGGATTCTTGCTATACATCGTATTTTTTCCAATAACAAAGGGTGCGGAAGTGGTGTCACACCCACTTATCGCACGCAGGAAAAGAATATCCTGTGCCTAATGCTTAAACAGGTAAGATGAATATAGTACAGGTGGTCTAAACCCCTTTCCACTCTACTCGAAATAAATTCTATTTTTGGAAGAACCCCAAGCAGTGAGAAGCACAAGAAGATCTATGAGATCAGCAGCTGAGACTGCAGTCTCCACAATCATCCCCCTGGCATCCATTTCACTCTTCAGCAAAGTTATGAAGTTGATTTTGTTGGTAACGTTGGAAAGAAATTTTGCCTGCAAAACCGTGCTCGAAGTTGTCTTGAAAAAAACAAACTTTACGTAAAGTGGCTTTGGTGCTTTGATAGGTTATCCTTACAGAATAACCATAAAAAATCACAATGGCATTGCTCCCACAGTGCCTTTGAACGTAATCCACGTAGTTTTGGCAGACTTCTTGAAATGTGGCTGCACTTGACTGGGTGCAAACTAGACATGGGTAACGCAGCGCTGAGAGTTGCGCTAATGAGTTGAAGCACTTGAATGCGTTACTGCGTTGATACACTTCTTTTAATAAACGTAACGCAATAACGCAGTAATGCAAATCAAATGACATGCTCAAAGCAAAAGTAGAAAATATTTATACAGCTAGCAAAAATTGCACATTTTGTACGGCGCATCGAACATAGAAACAGAAAGTTGAACGCGAACATTATTTCTCTCTATAAATATTGACAAGAGGTTGCGGGGAAGATGCAGTTAACCATGAATGCTTGGAGTGCGTTTGACTGTTTATAATGTTTTTCCATTCACAGAATGGTTTTTTCAACTGTTGGACGTATTCGTATTCGAAGCAGAAGTAAATAAGAGTCCAACTTCGAACTTGTTTTGCATGCCAGGAACGCGTAAGTATCTGTCTGATAGCATCAAATCTTAAACAAAACACAGTTTGGCTGCATGATTGAAGTTTAATATATCTTCAGTTTTGGTGGGTGCTGTATTCTGCGCTTCATTTAGTTATATTTTATATTAATTACTTTTACATTTAGTAATCTTTAATGAATCAATTAGAGTTAAGATTTCTTTAGATTCTGACCTATTTGTTGATTGAAAATTTTTATTTAATTTAATTTGTTTTTTCTAAGCGACGCAAATTTGCGCTTAGTATTCCGCCACAAAATTCACCGCATTCGAAAAATGAACCACATAACGCAACACGTTGGTCAATTCAAACCCTCACTGCGTTAATAAAATTCTTGTTGATGCAGGAATCGTGGCATTTCAAACTACGCTATGACGCATTTGCGTTAACGCATTTCGCTGATACAGTAAACTGCGTTTGAGTTGGACAACGCAGCAGCGATTTTTGCTGCGTAACCCATGTCTAGTGCAAGCAACTCTATGCAGCATGAAGCCCCCTCAATAACGTTGAATTTTCTGGTGCCGAAATATACATCTTCACCTTTTTTATCGACAGCTCAATGATAAAATATAGAAAATGCTGGTAACAAATAACATAGTTGTGCTATTTCTTACTTTTTAAAAAATTTTGTTTTAACTTTGATCCGGTGTATCTTCGTTAATATTGGGTCAGAAAATCTGGTTCAGAAAATCTGGTTCAAATTAAATGTTTTTCGTCGACTGCCTTAACTTGGCGAGGCCAACATTATCCACGCCGAAATAGTACCACGTCAACTCACACCTCCTCGTAGTGTTCCCTGGGCAACGGGCTCTCACTCTATGTGTGCGGCTGCCAAAGAGTTTTTTGGCTATCACCGCCCTCGCCGAAACCTGTGTCTCAACCAAGATTGTCGCGACGCCACTGCAGAGAATGACGCCGCCAACAAAGCCACCCTGCAGTCGGCTGTAACGCGTGCTGCTAATGAGCTATACTGAGAGAAGAGAAGGGACGAGAGACTTATTTTCGGGCGGAAAAAAAGAGAGGCAGAAAAGCGCGAGTGCGAGAGATTAAGATGTGTGGCGGCAAGAATGACGCCCGAAAATTCTTCGAAAAGATAAGACACCTGGCCGATGGTTTTAAATCCGGGGCATCTTCCTAGAATGATGAAACTACTGACAGATATCCAGAGTACATTGACGTTATGGAGGGAACACTTCTCTAGTTTTCTGAATGCCGACGATTACGACATTACCGCCAATAGAGATGATATCCCGGAAACCTCAACTATGGATGACTGCGAGACTTTGGTACCTTTCGAGAGAAAGATCCTTCGTAAAATATACAGACAAATCTGCGTCAATTAACGAATACGATTGAACGATGAGCTGTACGAGCTATACGCCAATATCGACATAGTAAGGCGCATGGCTAGGTCATGTTGAGCGGATGGGAGACGACGCTAAAGCGAAGAAAATAATCGATTCGTTACCCAGCTGCAGTTTACGCTGGAGAGGACGACCGCATCTCCGTCGAAAGGAATAAGTAGAGAATAACCTGACTAAACTTGGAGCTTCCAACTGATGCCAGAAAGCTGAAATGGCTGACGCAATTTCTTACAACAGGACAAAACCGACTTACGGTTGTGAGTGCCATCTAAGTAAATAAGTAAGTAATGTTCTTCAACTTTGAAATGAATTGTGGTACAGAAAATGTGCTTTGTTTAGGAGATATAGGCAAAAAACTGAAAAAAGCCAGACAATTTTGACGTTTTAAAAACTCCCTATACCTCCCCTCTCTCCCTCCCTTAGTTATCATAGGGTCCTCGAGGTCAAAAACTTAGGATAGTCTTCCTAGTGTTCCCCCTAACAACTCGTTAAAGTTCTATTAGCTTCGGAATACTTTCAAATTGAAAAGTACATAACTACTGGATTAATTTGACAATTAGATTTATTTTTGTTAGACTTATGAAATGCTCGGAGTTTATCAATTATCGCCACAAGTAAGTCATAAATAATGATAATTACTGTCAGCTGCTATTAACAAGTTACATAGATGTTAAAATTTTTGTATTCATTTATATAACAGGATATTATGAGTTATGAAAAGTGATTTCCTTATTCACCCCGGCCTTGAAAGTTCAACTTTACCTTACTTAGTAGCATTTACAACAATGCTTTACAAAGTAAGTCTTCGCCTCAAAGCCTTTGTGCCAAAAGGTCTGGGTCTCGTAAGGATTCCTTCTAGATTGCGATCGTCCCTCAATGTTGCAATAACTTGGGACCCTGCAAATATTGACCATATGGAGATGTGCCAAGCAGATGTCTTTTTGTAACCCTCAATGAATTGATATTTTTTGCCAGAGGTGGTTACACAATCGGGAGATTTCTGCTTGAAAGACGCCACAGTAACCTAGTGGTCTGTATGAAACAGATACTTGTGCCTACTGTTGCCAATCACTGTTTCTTTGGACTAAGAAGGCATTTCAGTAAGCAAAAGCTTTTCTCGTGCATTCAAGAAAACCTTTTATAAGATGCTTATTATCATATCTGTCCTACTATATGGCAAACGCATGAACTTTACCAAAAGTAAATGAGGAGCTCTTGTGCGTTTTGAGATAATGATACTCCTTGTGATCTTTGGTCTTGCCTGAGAGAATAATTTCTCTGGAATGACGGCGCAGATTGAACGACGAACTGTATTAGCCGTTTAGCGTCATTGACTTGGCCAATTCGAATACAACGATTTTAATGGTTGGGACACATAGATCGTTTGGAATGGTCCATATCTATAAGTAAGCACTTGGATCTTTTAAAAAAAAAGTCTCGTGTGGCGTTTGGTCAAAATACCCCAAGATACAAGGGCTCAATACACTAAAATGACACAAACCAAGCTAATCTCTTTCTCTATCAACCATTATCAGCCATAAAAATGCAGTTTTAGATAAGCTGACACGCACTTAACTGCACCGCAACCCTTAATTTGCGCAAAAGCAAAAAAAAACTCCTGATTGTTACATATGATGCAACGTCCTTAAGGCTCCCTGCGTCAAACACTTGACACTGCTAAACATTTAGCAACATTGAGTGAAAGTGAGAGTCGTTGAGGGTGTATTCAATACAATTCAACGCCCTCTTGCTTACTTCACCACTGTAATAGCAGCGTTGTACTTTTTTCCAAAATAGCTCCAGGGAGCAATCAATCGTTACTTGAGTCAGGTTTAAAGTGAAGAAAAATAATGGCATCACTTGGTATAGTTGTTTTCTTTTCATCTTCTGGACTTGTCAACGTAACAAGTTCTCTGCCTTTGGGCGCTTCGTTAGCTCAATTGTAGTCTAACTTTTCGCACTTCTGTTTTAAATGCATCTACTGGGGTGTTTGAGGGGGTGTATCGCATGTTAAAACATTACAAATGCACAATTAGATGGGGTTGCAGGAAATGGCTGTATGCAAGTACAGTGTGAAAAACAATATAACAACAACAACGTTTTTCTTACGTAGTACAAACCAACATCTATGCTTGTGGAGGAACAATAAAAAATATAAAAAAATGTGTTTTTCCTGCCATAGAAGCAGGTTTTGAACAGATGTGTTTCTTGTCGCTTGATTGGTAACTGAATTAATGTGAGTTTTTATTAGGATATTGTTGAAAGCACTTTAGAGGATTCACAAGATGTAAAGTTAGAAGGTAAGCGCTTAGTGCGTGACCACGTGGCTGTAGTCGTAGAGCCATTTTTTAAGGATAGTTTTTTCATCTTTGTTTAGTTTGGAAACGAAATTGGAATATAAGCGTTACTTGGAGTGCTCAGGTAGAATATCTAAGATATAAATTTTGAATTGATTTCACTTCAACCCTATTTTGCACATATATTCTCTGGTCTAATAAGCAGTGCGTAGTCTAGACAAGTGGACTCGATTAGACAAGGAGAGTGTCACTTAAACTGTAATCGAATTCTTTTTACACCGTTTGTCTGGCTTCAACCAAATTTTGCACATACTATATGTATATTTTTTGGTTTAATTACCATTCCGTTGTCTTGAAAAGTGGGCGAGATTAGATTATATATACTTACATTAGACTTATATATTGTAATGCTTTACTTCAGAAAATATCTATACTATTGGAATGACATTTGGCATAGGGGAGGGTAGGGTCTAATCAAAGCATCATGCAAAAAGTGGACAGGACTAGACAAGGCGCCAGAAATTCAATTCAATTTAAATGAATTTAAAGAATTTGTTTTTTCTTCTTGAAATAATTTTTATTAATGTCTCACGTGCGGCCTTGAAAAAAAATGGTCAGTATGATTTAAAGGATGCTGATCATTTTAAATGCTACGAAAATATTGTATGGGAGGTGGGCGTAGTAGAATTTTTGAAGTGAAACCTTCTTTAGGAGCGTTGATCACTTTTTGGTAGAAAGCAAAACCATAGATTCGCTATATCATCACGCTGTTAGCTGTTTATTTTTGTTGCATTGTACAGCATTGCTTATGCCGTAGTTATGCTAGGCAAACATGTTTGGTGAGCTTTGTTGGTGTAAGTGTTGGACGCATAAGATTAACCGATTACCGAAGTGGTTACCAACAAATTACCGAAGCGATTACAAATCGATTACTGATTACCGAAGCGATTAGCAAGCGATTACCGATTACTGAAGAGATTACAATTCGATTACCGAATCAATTACCAAACCAATTACCGAGTACTGAAGCGATTGCCAACAGATTACCGATTACTGAAGCGATTACCAACCGATTGCCGAACCAATTACCGATTACAGAAGCGATTACCGAAGCGATTACAGAACCAATTACCCATTACCGAAGCGATTACCAACCGATTACCAATTACCTAAGCGATTAACAACCCATTATTAATCACCCAAGCGATTATCAACCGATAACCGAACCCTTTACCCATTACTGAATCGATTACCAACCGATTGCCGATTACTGAATAGATTACCAACCAACTACCGAACCAAATACCGATTACCGAAGCGATTATCAACCAATTACCGAAGCGATTGCCAACCCATTACTAATTACTGAAGCGATTACCAACCGATTACCGAACCAATTAATGAATACCGAAGTAATCACCGAAGTAATTACCGAAGTAATACCGAAGCAGTTACGAACCTATTACTGATTACCAAAGCCATTACCAACTGATTGCCGATGCGTTTACTAACTCATTACCAATTACTGAAGCGATCACCAACCGACTACCAAATACCGAAGTGATTATCAACCGATTGCCATTTGCCGGAGCGATTGCCAACCGATTACCGAGCCAATTACCGATTATCCAACCAAAGTAAATGTGTTACAAATATATTATACACATAAACATTAAAAAATAGTTTATGCATTAAATAACGCATAAATTGATAAAAAGAGTTAAAAAAGTATAACGCGTCTGATTTGCCGACTCGAGCTACTTAGGAAATTCATAACAGCTTAAAGGGTTCACTTCAGTCGGAAGTCTCCCATTGCCTGTTTATTTTTTTATATTACACATATATTTAAGATTATTGAGGGATTATTTCAATATAGGCGTAGGCGTGGTTGTGGGCGAATTTAATATTAATTTTATATGTGATGTAATAAAGGCAATTTCAGTTCATTTACTAAATTTTATTGGTCTACGATTACTATTTCTATTTTATTCCAAACTTTATATGGGATGGAACTACTATGAGGCGTGGCAACATTTTAAAGAAATATACATCTGGTTTCCGAAATTCATAATTCGGATATGCCCTTACAGCTGAAAAGCTAAAATGGTGGAAAAATGAGCAGTCCGTTGTCTAGAGAGGTGGGCGGGGTTAAACAAGGGTTCGTGACAAAATCTATTGTTTAAGGGTCTGATCCTCTAAATTGCGCCAACTTTAAGGAGATCACTCTTCTCAACATAGTATACAAGATCCAAGCCCCACATTAACAGCTAAGACCTATCAAACTGTTCTTTATTTGATTTCAAGATAGGAAAATCCATCATAGAGCAGATTATATAACATCCGTAATATCCACAAAAAGCTAAAGTTGCATCAAAGCATTTACAGAGACGAGCAGCGCATAAAGAGTGATATCTGATTTTGAGACTACTCGCAAGCTCGTTCAATTATGCTGAATGTTAATGAAGAATGCACCTTGCTCTATCAGGTCAGTGGAGGTTTAACTGAGATATAATAGGTCAAAAAGTCTTTCGACTTAATATTTAATACCTATTAATAGATATAGAGTTGTCACTTGAACATTTTAAATAGTGGTGGATTGAGACTAAAATGAGTGGTACATATGAAGCAATTCGACTTAATTCCTACAGCAAGACATAAAAAAAAATTTTAAGAAGTATTCAATGAAGCAATTTTTTTTGTCAAGCTTAATTTAACCGTTGTGTCGATCGTAGAGCCCACGGGTACATTTGCAACTTTAATTTTCCTGTATCTTCCAAACGATTGACCTGAAATTTCATGATATCCTCAACCATACACTTTTGCATCATGTGGAAAAGTTTCATCAAGATTGGAGCAGCAGTTCAGTCGATACAGCCCAAATTCAAGTTAGTGGAATGGCGTCGACTGCTGATGTACCCGGGTACTTGTATGAAAATTCATACAAATATATAGAAATAAATGGCAAAGTTCACTTTATATTGCTATATCTTCCAAGCGGCTGGTCCAATCTTGATGAAACTTCGTATCATAGCTTGAAAATATGTAATTGATATTGGTGTGAAATTTCAGGTCAATTGGACCAACCGTTTGGAAAATATAACCCAGTTACTAGAAAATGACCTAGCGTCAACAGCTGATGTACCCAGGTACTTCTATGAAAATTCATACAAATATATAGAAATAAATGGAAATATTTAGTTTATTTTATGGAAATTTGTTTATTTATTTATAGAAAATCATTATAATGAAAGTAAAAAATATATTTTATGAATTTTAGCAGCATCTGAGGCATTGTGGATGATCCTTCGAGTGCTCTGCGCACACAGGCTTATTACAAATTGCACATACTTTTCTCGTTTGGCGTTTTGCAATGCAAATATAGCAGTTTCCTTTTCTTTTTATGCGGCCAGAACTGTCACGTTCCTCTTCCTCTTGTGCACCAACATTCATCTTAAAGGGCATACCATATATGGCTTCCATAGCGTGTCTAGTAGAAAATATGCGCGTAATATGGCTATTGTCCGCTCTTATATCGATTTGTGGTCTGCATAACTGATCGCTGAGCTGCTGCAGAAATATCCTACGGCGGTTGGTAGATGGTTTTAGATGGGGGTTGTTTTCCATATATATAACATACGCAGCATACGCAGCTACGTCAAGCATATTATAAAAAAATGCTAAAGGCCATCTATTTGTGCGCCGTTTGGTTGAATATTCAGTCAAGCACTTATCCATATTATCCACGCCGCCTTTATGTTTGTTATAATCAAGTATGAGCAATGGTTTCCGTTTTGGACCTGCAGTTTCTGTAGTGTCGTGGCAAGTAGACAGCATCACAACAGCCTTATTTTTTTTTGGGACGTATGAGCACATCGTCATGTTGTTACAGAATCCAAATAGCGTAGACTCTGCTTCACGTCCTTTAGGATTGGCAAATGATGCTGGCACGAACATACGCCTTTTGTTGCAAGTGCCCAACAAAGCCAAACTGTTGTCCACCATCAAAGTTTTTGCTAAGTTGTATGTTGTAAAGAAATTGTCGCATACCACTGTTCGCCCACTTCCACCAAAATTGTTGACAACTAAGTCCTTCACAACACGCTCACCAACGTTTCTTTCACGTTCGCCGGACGCTGCCATTCCAGTATAAATTTGACCCTGTATTGAAAAAATAAAAATTGAAAAATGAAATTTGAATTAGTCATTTAGTTTATTTGCAACAAGTTGATATAATAAAATGAATGTATGAACACTGATTTACCTGCACGGGATATGATGAAATGGCGTCGCAGACCCACCACACTTTTATTCCATATTTGGATGGTTTGGATGGAATGTACTGTGTGAAGCCAGTTCCACCACGATATGGGTATAATTGCTCATCTACGGTAACGTTTGTGCCACATATATAATACTTGCGCAGAGTGGCATTTAGCATCAGGAATACGTCTGTAATTGCAGCTGCCTTATTATTTTGTTTGCGTGCATTCCGAGTGTTTCCATTATCAAAGCGTATGAAGCGGCTGATTGCCCAAAATCTGCGTAAGCTCATTGATGCACGAAATAATGGATGTGAAGTTGTTTTCCACAGGTCAGTGGTATGAACATAACCGGAATGACATACGCCAGCCATCAAAAGCACACCCAAATATGCACGAAATTCTACTTCAGTTATAGGCACCCATATTCGTGGTTCCGCATCTGGATGCTGCTCATTGTACGCATCAAAAGTTTGCCTTGCCTTTCTATTTGATTCTCGAATAATTACATCACATATTTCATTTGACATCATAAGATTGAAGGTTTCTGCCATTGTCAAGCCATTTGTCGATGGCACTGGTCCAGGATTGCGACTTCTTAGAACGTTGTGCGCACGTATTCGTCCAGGTATTGGTGGTATTGACGACCATACATTGCCATCTCTTGCCGTATAATAATCACCAGTTTCAAGTGGCGGTTCTTCATACTCCTCGTCTGAATCCCTCTCGTCCTCTAGGTGATACACAATTTCCTGGACTTGTTCAGCGTCAGATGATTCACCACCAATGTCATCAATATTTCCTTCTAAGTCTTCTTGATCTACCGCTTGTTCGTGGTCACTCTCTTCAGAGTCAGAAGCCTCAACAAATGTGCGTATATAGTCACGCTGCTCCTCATACGGTAGTGCATTCAATCGACGCGGAGCTAGCCACTCACCATCTGCCATTTTATTTTCACTTTTTATATATTTGCCGCACAAAATAAATTTTTAGGTCTTTACACTTCAAAAATCGCACATAAACTGACTTATGCATACAAAACTACTCAAAACGAAACCTGCTCAAAAAATCATGTTTCTGCCTGCAAAACTGGTTGTGCAAGGGTAGGTAGGCAAGATATTCCCAAATACCCTTTTGTTCCTGTTAGTAGACGTGTTTTCCTACACATTCCAAAAAAAAAATGTTTACATTGAACAAATATTTTATGAGTTATAATTATTCTGCGCAGGTACTAAAAATAGCACTATGAGCAAGAGGGGTTGATTTTCAGTTCAAATATAACGGAATTTTGCGAATGAAAATTCAATGTTAATTATTTTTCTTGGTAAAAAGGGATCAAATTACAAGGATTAAAAAAGAATTTGGAAATTGTTAAATTTTTATGGATTTTGGCAATTCCCATTTTTGGCAAAAATGGATTATTTAGGTACCAAATTTTTTTTTTCCCAAATTATGATAAAAGTTTTGTTAACTAGACAATATTTCCAATAAATAAAAAAAAAAAAAACCAGAAAATTACAAGAATCCAGGTAGTAGTTAATATTTGTATATCAAAAGCAACTATCTGCCATACAAAACGTATGAAGTACCCGGGTACATCTACTGTCGATGTGGATAAAACCCAACAGCTGTTGACACAACGGTTAAGCTGAATCAATGACTCTGCGTATCGTAGGTCTTTGAATTTATGGGTAGTGTATGGAACTCTTAATCGGTAGGTAACGATTTCGATCCACTCGGCGGACCAAGAAAAGAAATGTTTTTATTATTTGAATTAAATATTAAATTTTCTTGCTGTAATAAACGGAAGCAGCAAGGAAATAATCAATTTCTAAGAACAATCTATGTCGAAAAAAGTGTTGTTTTTGAGATTTCACTCAAGTAAATCACAGAACGATGTAAAAAGCTTCGCTTCAAAAGTGTTGCTTTGAAGATATTTCACTCAAGTAAATCACAAAACGAGGGATTAAAATCTTCGTTCAATATTATTATTATCAAAATTATCAAAAGCTCAAACAACGAAAATAACTGAAAAAGAAGTTTTCATAAGATATATAAAAAATGTCGTTTTCAATTTAAGCTGTAATAAAAAGCCATCAATTTCTTTATTTTCGTATTATTATTTGTGAAACGATATTTTTAATAACTGTAGTTTCCCCCAGACTACCAATATCTCTTATATTTCATTCAAAGTGAATTTTGCTAACGGAATCGTTTTTTGATAAAACATTTCCGCCAGCAAATTCGTTCCTTTTAATGGGATATAAGTAATACCGTAAATTGACGCGTGCACAAAGAAAACAAAACTCTAGTAATAACAAAAATCTAAGCAACAATACCAAGATACAAAATCATGGTAACAAAAACATACAGCAAAATACACCCTTAATCGAGAATATCTGCCCCTTTCTGAGAAGGTGAAAAAAACACCCACTCCACACCCTCCTTTGAGTTTGTTCTGCATTTCAAACCCTAAACATTGCTTTACTTATTGTTGTTGTTGTTATCACCAAAAGAACACCCTTTCCTGCTTCACACTACTAGAGCGCGAACTTGTCACCGTGTCTCGATGTGCGGTTTCTTCAATGTTGCGTAGGTTGTATAGCCAAAGCACACATAACTATGCCACGTGGAAGTAAAAAGGATCATCGTGTTATTTGGAAAAATCTTACAAGCTGTAGTTCTAAATGTCTGATGGCCAAAGAGACTGTCTCTGTGCTGTTGTGAGTATTCAAAGCATCCCTTGTAAAAGCAGTTGCACGCACACGCATAAGCTAGTTACCTCGGCATCCGGTCACATGGAAACTCTCTTTAAAATAACTACGTGCGCTTTCAACGTCAAAAACGACGGCGAATCCCCTTTGCATTACTTATGTCCTTCAACATCATTAGCTCAATAAGTTGTAAAATTGTCGCGTTTATAAAGAAGTGCGTATGAAGTCCACGTACTGGCCAACAGCGTGTTGCACTGCTGCATGTCTGACATACGGTTATGTTGGAGATTATCTCTGTACGACTTTTGATTTATGACCTCAGCTCTAGAGTGCCGACGTTCGCTATGGCGCTTTTATTACAAGTATGATATTTTTCATTAAATTTTGTCGCTTCCCTCATCTTTGTGTTTTTGTTGACTTGTTTTATGGATCGCTGCATTTTTTTAATAGCTGCAGCAGTTGTTCGAATTTTATTTCATTAGGTTATCATGAGTTGGCTTTATTTATGAGCGAACACAGTATAGCAGTCGTTGTGATCAAATCACCGTGCAGTTTCTAGTGCAGAAAAATGTTATAGTATGATTTCTTCAGAATTATGGCAATCTCAAGAATAAGAAAAAACAAAAAGCTGAACGCAAAATCAAGTGCACTTCACAATTTCGATTGTTATAGAAAATTAAATTTTTGTTTTTTTAGTTTTAAAACAAGGATTTCAGGTGTTACAGCGATTCAATCAAGTCTAGCTCGGCAGCAAATGGGATGATTTAGATAGGAAAGAATGGAAAAATCAAGTGCCACAAATTTAGGGTGCTCTGAATGTGGGGGAAAAAAGTTGTATAAAAATGTAAATTTGAATGCGAGACAATTGTTTTGCTTTTAGCTCTATCAACTCAACTTACAGATTCTCTTCACAAAATTCGATACCAGGAACTATAATACTACCAGTAAGACGTAAATACTGACATATTAAAATTTCAGTTGGTTAGAAATAAGGAAGGAAATGGAGAAAGATAAAAATACCATGACTTTTCTAGAATATGGATTCGGAACCCTGGCGGAAAGTAGGCGCGCTACCACTTTCTTACACTACCAATGCTATATTATAATAAATTGTATTAATAAAAGTCAGTCAAGCCAAGTCAAAGTAGCTTTAAAGTCAATTAAAAGTAAGCTCAGCGTATAACTAGAGCTATAAGAATTAGAATTAAGGTCAAGGTCAGGTTTAGAGTTAAATTCAAGCCTGAGTCTAGTCAGTGTCAAGTCAGAGTTGAGTTAAAGTCTAGTCAGAGCCAAGTCGAAGTGATATCACAGCTAAGATAGTGCCAAGTCAGGGTGAAATCATTGTCAAGCGAACAAAGACATAAAAATATAAAAAAATCATAATTAAAATCAGCACAAGATTGAATTCAAAATTAAAGGCAGAGTTATAGGCATAAAAATACTTAAAGTAAAATTCAATTTTAGAGCAAGAATTAAAGAAAGGGGTGCTAACAAAGATAAACTTAAAAAATACTAAATAAAGCAAAAAGAATAAGTAATAAGAGAATAGATTAAATATATATATATTATAAATTAAATTATAAATATAATTTAAATAAATTAATAATTTAAAAAAATAAGCCTTAAAATAAACACAGAATAATTATAAAAAACAAACTAAATAAAAATATCAATAAGAACAAGCCAAATAAAAATCAATACAAAATTAAAACTAGAACGAAAACAAGAAACATATAAAACAAAATCAAATTAATAAAAATAAAGATATAAATAAAAGTAGAACTAAAATAACAATAATAAGTTAGTACTTTGAAATAAAAATCCAAAGCAATATAAAAAAATTAAAAGTAAAAAAATGAGTAAGAGTAAGAGTAAGAGTAAGAGTAAGAGTAAGAGTAAGAGTAAGAGTAAGAGTAAGAGTAAGAGTAAGAGTAAGAGTAAGAGTAAGAGTAAGAGTAAGAGTAAGAGTAAGAGTAAGAGTAAGAGTAAGAGTAAGAGTAAGAGTAAGAGTAAGAGTAAGAGTAAGAGTAAGAGTAAGAGTAAGAGTAAGAGTAAGAGTAAGAGTAAGAGTAAGAGTAAGAGTAAGAGTAAGAGTAAGAGTAAGAGTAAGAGTAAGAGTAAGAGTAAGAGTAAGAGTAAGAGTAAGAGTAAGAGTAAGAGTAAGAGTAAGAGTGAGAGTAAGAGTAAGAGTAAGAGTAAGAGTAAGAGTAAGAGTAAGAGTAAGAGTAAGAGTAAGAGTAAGAGTAAGAGTAAGAGTAAGAGTAAGAGTAAGAGTAAGAGTAAGAGTAAGAGTAAGAGTAAGAGTAAGAGTAAGAGTAAGAGTAAGAGTAAGAGTAAGAGTAAGAGTAAGAGTAAGAGTAAGAGTAAGAGTAAGAGTAAGAGTAAGAGTAAGAGTAAGAGTAAGAGTAAGAGTAAGAGTAAGAGTAAGAGTAAGAGTAAGAGTAAGAGTAAGAGTAAGAGTAAGAGTAAGAGTAAGAGTAAGAGTAAGAGTAAGAGTAAGAGTAAGAGTAAGAGTAAGAGTAAGAGTAAGAGTAAGAGTAAGAGTAAGAGTAAGAGTAAGAGTAAGAGTAAGAGTAAGAGTAAGAGTAAGAGTAAGAGTAAGAGTAAGAGTAAGAGTAAGAGTAAGAGTAAGAGTAAGAGTAAGAGTAAGAGTAAGAGTAAGAGTAAGAGTAAGAGTAAGAGTAAGAGTAAGAGTAAGAGTAAGAGTAAGAGTAAGAATAAGAGTAAGAGTAAGAGTAAGAGTAAGAGTAAGAGTAAGAGTAAGAGTAAGAGTAAGAGTAAGAGTAAGAGTAAGAGTAAGAGTAAGAGTAAGAGTAAGAGTAAGAGTAAGAGTAAGAGTAAGAGTAAGAGTAAGAGTAAGAGTAAGAGTAAGAGTAAGAGGTTTATGGCAGATTCAAATGATAATTAAAAATAAAAATATTAAAAGGAATATCAAAATAAACAAGAAATTTTAATTTAAAGAAAAAGTAATAATCAGAAAATAAATTGAAATTGATATAAAATAAAAATAGAAATAGGAAGTGAACGAGAGAGACAAAAAAATAGAATCGATAATAAATCACAGTTGCACTATAAGACACTAAAAAAGAACAAAGCATATTTGAAATTTCATAGATTTGATACTCGCTTTTTGATAGATATTTTTCTCATGACTTATAAAACTCGTTTTTTAAGCTAACTTGAGCTCAAATTATTACTTAATCACTGAACATAAAATTGAGCAATTACCTCTTCTTCTCTGAAATTTTAGTTCATTGTTTAAGAATTTTTATTTTGCATTGAATTTCTGAATACGTCAAATGATTGATTTGTTTAGATTGATAACGTCAAATTTTCAACTTTATTTAGATGTGGCAGAATACAAAAAACAAATAAATAGCTTTTGTGATTTTAGTAACATCATTCGTGTAAATAGATAAAAGATTACCACTGCATTTCATATTTCTGTGGTCACAATTCATAACAGTCCAACTCAAAAAATCGTAAAAACTTGATGTGTTATTTTCCTTACATCGTCTGTTTCCCTGAAGTTAACGGAACAATCGAACATAGAACTTGTAGATACATGAATGTCCCTTCATTTTGCACAAATACCAGATCGCTTTTTTACAATATTTTGAGTAAGGGCTTGTTTTATGCGTTTACTATTACTATAGTCTGAACACAATTCGAGTTGAAAAAAAGAAAAGAGAAATTCGGAAAACATCGGATAAAACATCCTTTTCAAGATCTAATGGTTGCTGGTTCGTATAGCTTCGTGATTAGGAATATTTTTACAATTACAATTTTGTTGGTGGAATGAACACAAGGAAAAAGCAAAAAAATGTAAGAAATTGGTGTCGATTTTATGAGTATGCATCGAATTTTGTGGTTTTTCTGGAAGCAATTCAACAAATCGAGGCTTAAGAAGATTAGCTCTAGGAATTTTTATGAACTTAAAAATATCATAATTTTTAAAAATGAGCTTAATACTATAATTTTTATGAAACAAAAGTTCAAATATAAAAAAAAAAAACAATAAGAAAAAACCAACTTTCTTTTTCACTGTACTAAATATTTCACTTAAAAAAATTAATTTCATTCATGAAAATAAATTCATTTAATTTCATTCATTTAACGACATTCATTGTTTTCATTGAAAAATTCGTTGGCTTGTAAGAACTAGAACATTGGACCAGTTCATTAGTACAAATAACTTTTTGTTTGATTTTATGTACATTTTTGGTTCAGAGTTTTTATTGTTTATTGTTTTTTTTTTTTATTTATTGATAAACTAACTGCACCAAAAGCTCAATGCAATTTCTTAAAGAGCTCAAAAATCTATAAAAAATCAAGCCATTACGTTATTTCTCTCTTATATTCTTTAATCTATATTGCAAACATTGCGTTCCATTTTCACATTTTATATTAGAAACTGCTTTTATATCTACTAAAACTAGCATTATTATTCTTCTTTGCGTGCTTTTAGTGTCGTAAAGCAATATAAGACCCTGCTTAAGTAAAGATTAGACTATTGCCAACACAGCCAACAATTTCCCAAGCTAATACCTGCACAACTATGATGAATGGCCTGAAAATCTCGTGTCAAACAAACATATTTGCATTGTTGAAATATTTTTGCTTTTTTCTTTCAACTGCTTGAGAATAATAGCACACACTTTCCTTGCCCGGCAACTTTTTTACCCTCTCTTTAGCATTTTATACTGCATATATAATTGCACCCTCGCCATATCCCATCACCTTAATGCCAATTTATGCGCTGTACGTGTTCGAATACCAATACAATAATAATTATGAGAATTTGCACGTATGTGTGTGATACATACATTTTTTTCACTTTGCACTCAGTTCAAAATCCATTTGCCGGTTAAACGCACACACACACTACACGTTAAGCCTCGGGTTAGCCTTTAATGGTGGAAAGGTCGTCGTCTGTGGCTATGCAATGATTATTATACGTATAACAAAACCTGATGCGTGTTGCTGGCTTATTTTTTTTTTATGTTCTTCATTGACTATAGATTGCAGTCTTTCTCTAAGGTTTACAATATAAGCCATGTTATTAATAATTGCGACATTTTACCTATTTTCTATGTTCTGGGTTATGGTATAGGCGATGTTTTTTAACCTTAACTATTTCTTCTTCTTTTTACTTTCATAGTTGATACAATTGATAGCATTTCATTTTAAGTATTTTTCTTTGGAATTTTTTTTTTAAGTTGTTGGTTTTGTTGCTCTTATTTTACAGCTTTTAGCTCCGTAAAGTTGTTTACATTTTGTTATCCTTAAGCTTCTGCTTACTGTTGTTTTAGCTCATTTCCGTTTATGCTAGTTCCTGTTTATCTACGCTACGCTCTAGTTGGAACTTCCTTTTTACTATACTGTTGAGTAAACATTCATTAAGATTTTGAGTAGTGTTTGTGTTGGAAATTTGAAAGCAAAAAATGGGATAAAACTGCTGTAGTTTTTGGAAAACTAAAGAGATATTATTTGATTTTACTAACTCAACTGGTTGTTGAATTAAAGTACATTCAAAAAAAGGTTTTAAGTCTTTAAACATGTTGAACTATCAGAAATTTGTGAGTTTAGTGTGACAAGCTGAAAAATATTAAAAAAAAATTGTAAGATTTTTAGTATTAAAGGAACTTAATATTTTTTTATATCGTATTTTTTTTAATATTTAATACATCTATCTTATTTATACAGAATAATTTCAGTAATAAAAACAATAAATTTATCCTAAAATGCTGCAACAAAAATTTCGCTTTTGCTTCTTTATAAATTCCTGCAGTCCGCGCATTTTCTCCTCTGAGGAAAATGAACGCTTAAGCGGAACAACAAATATTAAACTGAAGCATCCACTTTTTCTTTATCGCCTCCTTTTGTTTTACGTTGAAAGTTTTAAAAAGAATTTACTACTCTTGTTTTTGATTGTGCCTCCCACGCTGTCATGTAAGCGATAAAAGATTCCATTTGGCTGTCAGTTTAATGGCGGGCAAGCGAATAAAGCTTAAGAAGTAATGGGCATAAATGAACAGAAGTAGCGTCAAATAGTTGTGCTTAAAAAATATAACGTTCTCTTGATGACGTTTTAATGCAACACTGCGGTAAGGATGTCAGCCATTATGCTGCATGATGTGCTGTTGGATGTTGATGTTGCTTTATTGGTGCTTATATGATATCGTTTCATTTAAATGTCATTTAATAGATTTAAACATGAATGCTCAGAAGTAGGCAATAAATAATATTACAATGCATATTATGGAAATGTAAATAAAGTAGAAATAGTATATGGATTAACATTTAAAGACTGCGTACTTTTAGGCATATAATTAAGAGTATTCTCTTTGTTATAATGTTAAAACATTGTGTAACTTTAACTTGTATTTATATATATAATTTCATCAGACCAGAAAATATTGCATACATATATGTATTCAATAGAAAATTAATTTGATTGCAGCGTTCATTTGCTCATAACATAATGGTATGTCAAAAAAAAAATATAAACTTTATTAAGCACACCAAAAAGTATGCTATAATTCTTTATTAGTTGATTTCACTTTTTGTCTTCATTCGAATAGCTTAAAATTGTTGATCGCATTTTGTCGCGCAGCATATTAATTTTCACTGCAATGCCAAATTTTGCCCCAAGCCTAAGGGTATGCAGCATTTTTGCGTCATGCACACTTAATTCGCAGTCAATCAGATAAAATTAAATACTCACACATATACATATAATATTTGGCACACACATATGTAATGCATATTGCGATTAAATGGAAAAATAACCGCTTTCATTTCCGGACTTATGTAAAATATTTTCATATAAATATCTTTATGTTCGAGAATTTTTTTTTAAGTTTTTTCGCCACAATTTAAATTTTATGTTTTGCTGCATATTATGTTATTTGCAGTGCATTAATGGTATATTTGTTTCGGTTTATTTTTAAAAAAGTTTTTTACTCATTTGCTTCAGATGGTGAAATTAATTGCATATTTTTGAGCGTTTTCCTGCTACAATTGTTAAAAAAACATTAATGAAGTGTAGGAAATAAGATTAATTAAGCTTAAAACCACTCTTTTATGAAAAAATAGCAAAAGAGATATTAAAAGAAAATTTCCCAAAAAATTCCCTTTTTGGGAAATTTTTAAAAATTGATCTCATCAGTTGTATTTTCAATTCTTCTTTCAAAAAAACTGCGTTTTACTAAAATATGAGCTGAAAATTAAAAACAAAGTGCTGTTTGAATAAATGGAAAATAATAGCATTCATTTCCGGACTTAAAATATATTAATATAATATTTTCGTTAGGTTCAAGATTTTTTTTTGGTTTGTTATAAGTTTGCTGCGAAACATTTTATATTTTTTGTTTTGCTGCATGTTTGTTTCAGTTCTTTTTTTATGAGTTTTTTACTCATTCGGCTCAGCTGGTGAAATTAATTGCATATTTTTGAGAGTTTTCCTGCTACAAGCGGCATTCACACAGCACAAAAGAAACTTTTAATGGTCAAGCCGTGAAACATATTTTTGGCACGTTCAAAAAGATTCTTAATTTATGTAATACGCCGATATTTTTAAAGAGTTTTATAGAAGTTCACTTTAGAGTGCATTTATGATAAAATTTTATATTTAAAATATATACTCTCGATGGAATGCATCAACATCAAAATTGAAGTAATTAACAAATTAAATATATTTTGAAAATGAAAACCAACACTTTGGTTAGCTTAAAATAATATCTGTGAAAAATCAAGTAGTACCTTGAAACAATAAGATTAGAACAATAAGAAAACAGTACCCGAAAAATTATGAAAACATTTTAAGCTTTCATGATTTCCTTTTGAGAAATTAGCATCACGCCGAAAATTACTACTCTTTGACCCTTATGGCAAAAAAACCTGGATTCTAACTTTTTGATTTCTTTCAATTTGAATTTCTGGTCATCAATATAGTTTGACAATGCTTAGGGGAGACGATGTTCTGATGGAGCAATATCAAGTCTATCAAGTGAGTGAACTCAAACTTGGGATGGTTTATATTAATTTATATGTGTTTTATTCAAACTCCTTTAGCTTTTGACGAGTCGCCACAGATGTGTGTCACTTGAAATTCTCCATGAAATACAACTGAATTTACTTCGATAAATTCTGATCACTTCTGGTGGATGCCATATTCAAATGGTCTGATTATTTCATGTGTCGCTTACAATTAAGTTGGCCCGATGTTACTTAGTCCAATTTCACCAAATACATAGTAGTTTATCCTGGCTTAGCTAACTTTTTGAGCTGCCTTACATATCATCGTTTATCAAAGTTGATCCATTTTTGATTGTCATTTACCATCTGCTTCAAAAACAGACTATTTTCATTGAGTTTGAGCAATATTTTACAAATGGAAATGCGATCGATTTAGTTTTTATTGGAAAATTCTTGAGAGACCCAATTTTGCATCCTTTTTTGAGTATCTGCTACTTTTATATGCCTGTGATCGGTTTCTTGCCCACCGAAGCTCGTCCGTAATATTTGTGATGATCACACACTAGTCTACGTGGATTTTTTTTTGGGTTATAATTGATGACACGGTTGTTATAGTAACCGTGTGATTACTTGTGGATAGATTACCTATTGACATCGACGCCATTATTTCGCAAGCCGATAATTGCTGTAAGAGAAGATATGTACCTATATAAATATATTACACATAATTTTAAAAGTATTATGAACAACACTAGCAACTCATTCAGTTCAGAATAAATGGTATTAAAATATTTGTGAATATTCATTAAATACAACACAAAAAATTCGGGAAATTTCTACAATATTCTTAAATCATTGAGTATATAAGTCATACTAAAACACCAATGCGGCTTTATTAAAAAATGCTGTTAATAGAGCAAAAAGACGTAGATTATTCAAAAAACATTAACAAAAGAATGGAAAATAAAAATAATAATTTTACGAGACACCCTTATATGACAACAAAAGCAAAAGAGGTATTAACAAAAATTTCCCAAAAAATTTCCTTTTTGGGAAATTTTTTAAAATTGATTACATCAATTGTGTGTTCAAGTCTTCTTTCAAAACATTACAGTTTTGCTAAAATATGAGCAGAAGTAATAAAAAAATACTTCTAAAAAGAACATTCCATTTAATGTTTTTAACACAAAAAGAAAAATACTTTAAAAATTACGAATAATGCAGGGGGAAAAAACTCAAAAAAAAAAAATTACCCAAAATATTCCACATATGAAATTTGTATAAAATTTGTTAAATAACTTTAACACTTAATGCTTTAAATAATGAATTAATACCTTATTTTACATGTCAAAGTTTTTCATTAAACGTAAAACCAAATAAACTCGTTTGTGTCTATGTATTTGCCTGCACGTTTTTCTGCTTCCGAAATGGTTTTTGCTTACTTAACGTGATAAAAACGTCATATTTTTTATAGTAATGCTGTTTTATCGAAGAGAAAATGTCACGAGTTATGTGCATACAAATTTCCTAAAAAATTTCCCATATGGGAAATTTCGCAAAACTGCTTGAATCAATTGGATATTTTTAG
Organism: Coremacera marginata; assembly: GCA_914767935.1. Classification (NCBI taxonomy): domain Eukaryota; kingdom Metazoa; phylum Arthropoda; class Insecta; order Diptera; family Sciomyzidae; genus Coremacera; species Coremacera marginata. The sequence goes on from OU612045.1 coordinate 158,031,208, forward strand.
TTTTATTTGAAAAACTTACAGTTTTATTAAAAAATTGTATTAAAAGAACAAAAAGACGTTAACAAGTTACCATTTATTTTAAAGCATCGGGAATAAGTTTAGTTCTGTTTTATAACACTCTTTTATGAAAAAAGATTTCTATAAGAGATTTTAACAAACATTTACCAAAAAAAAAAACTTTCCTCTATCGGAAGTTTTTTAAAATCTTTTGAAGTCAGTTGTGTGTTCAAGTTTTCTTTAAAACACATTGCTGTTTTACTGAAATGTGAGCTGAATCAAAAAACACAATTAATTTAACTATTCTAAAAAAAAAAAAAGAATAAAGAAGTGTAGAAAAAAATTGTTAAAAAAATTCGCCAAAAAACAACCATTTATATTTACAACTCATAAAAAACTTATTGAATCACTTACAACTGAATTTTTTACTTGATGAATTAATGCTTAATATAGCAGCAAAAACTTGTTCATGGTACATAAAACAATGGGAACTTTTCTGTGTCTTTCGTGTGTCTGTACGTTTTTTTTAGCTTCCCAAAACGTTTATTTGCTTACTTAAACATGACGGAAATATCATATTTCTTAAAGCAATGCTGTTTTTGAAGAAAAAAGTTCACAAATGAAAGTGCATATAAATTTCCTAAAAAATTTCCCATATGGGAAATTTGTAAAAATGGCTTGAATTATTGGATATTTTAGGTCTTATATAAAAAAATTGCTGTTTTATTAAAATATCGACTTTATAAAACAAAAAAGGTGCTTATAAGTTGACATTTCTCTCAAATTAAGAAAAATAAGATTAATAATGTTTCAAAACAATATATTCGAAAACGAAAAAATCACAGAATAGATTTCAGTTAGTTTATTTGAGATGAAGAAATGCTTTTTATTTACATTTTTTTTACATATTTGATATTTTAATTTATTATATGTAAATGTTAAGGCAAAATAAAATTAATATTTTATAACATTTACAAAAAAAAAAAAAAAAAATAATAAAAAATCAATAGTACAGAAGTGAAGATTTTTTGTTAATGTTGAAACGTTTTAAATTTTACAAGTAATGAAGCAAATAACATAGCCATAAATTTGCTTTTGTGGAATTTATATAAAGTTTATTCAATCAGTTGTTCTCATAATGCTGTCAAAAATACTTTTTCAAATCTACTGTGTAAGTTTTGACTACCATTTTCACTGGAAGAAGTGAAGTGAAAATTTTTCATATCAATGTATAAGTTATAAAAAATATTTCTTGCTTACCTTATATTTGATTTGATCTAATTCGTAATTAACTACCAAACTTTCAAAGCAGCAATTTTCTAAACAAAATTTTTTTTTCTAACCCCTAAAAAAACATTTGTTCGTAATGAAAATTAGACAAGAACAGAACTACACTTAACTAAAAGTTACAAACTTTCCAAATCGTTGTTGTTTACACAAATTATATTTTTACTTCACAGTACTCCTGTGTGTGAATAATTTGTGATGTATAAATAAAAAATTCCCACCATAGTTGTGTTTATTTCTAGAGTTTGGTCGTTTTTTCTACTTAGAAAAAAAAAAATATCAAAAAAATAACCTAGAAAAAGTTTTGCAACCTAATTTGCGTTGTTTGTATATATTTTTTTCCTCTCTTTTAGGGTGCAGCTAGTAGAAGTTTTGATGAATTTTTCTTTGACACCCGTATTTATTTAATTAGAACAACAACAACAGCAAAACAAAAGAAAAACAATTCTCATTGTGACAACAAAAACAATAACAACAGCTAGCTACACATTACAAAATAGCTAATAATACTTTTTTTATAGAACTTTTTTTTTTTTATTTCTTTACTAACACCCTCGCATTCTTGTATGAGTTAATTATTTGTTTGTTGATATTCTGTTTGTTGTCACAATGACAGCCGAAAAGTATGCAACACATTAATATGCTAGGACTTAAAATATAATTACTTGCTTGTCAGGCTTGCCAGCTAGCTATAAAAATATTCCAAGCACGTTCTTCCACAGAATTTTTGCAACAACAAACAGCTGTAACGCTTAACTGAGCTTAGTACAAAAGTGGTGGAGTTTATTTTTGCTGTGCTTTGTTTCGGATATCGTTTGCTTATTAATTTTACATTTTGTGGTATTTTCAATTACTCGGTCTCCCCCACTTGTTTGTTTGCGCTCATTTTTGCTGGCTTTAACTGTTATTTTTTTCTTTTTTTTTCTGTTTTTTTATTATTATTATTTTTGTAGACTTAAGCTCAACGAGTGGCAGTTATCTCTGTTAGGGTCACTTTGCATGTTGACAATATGTTGTTGTTGTTGCTTTTAAGACAACAGCATTATTCATAAAATATTCAATGAGCAGAAAAAATATCAAAATTTTATAGACGTTCGTTAAGCTGTCTACAGCTTCCGTTATGTTTTCGTTCAGAAAATGAAAGTGGCACTAAAAGTGAATTTGTTTATTCAGCTGGTTTGAGCTTAATGCTGGAGCAGCGAGAAGCTTTTTAAGGGGGTTATTATGAACAGTGGCAAAATATGAGAAAGAAAATGGTGAAAAAAATCTTTAAAAATGGCAGTTTATATAATTCAATATTCTCGCAAGCATTTTGTTTATGGTAAAAACAATATAATTAAACATAAATAGCTTTAAATAAAAAGATCATTATTTTTGACAATATTTTTTTGTGCAAATATTAAGTTTTTAAGTAATAAAATTTTCAATTTTTCAGTATTTGACTCCGGCCCTTAGCCATTAAGGGATTACATGACATTGGCAGTTTTTTGAAATCGACTTTTTTTTAATAATTTTGTATTTTAGTAAATATTCTTAAGAGTCTAAGAAAAAAATTTCATGGAAAAACTCTTACGGGTTCAAAAGTTACAGCCAGATTAGTGAGAGCGCATTTTTAATTTTCGAGCTACCTACGTACGGCAGCTGGTATATACTTGTTTTACTTGCTACCTGATTTTTGGTGGTGGTTGGTGGTTATTTCGTACCTACTTGAAGGGTGAAGGGTGAAGCCCGAATTGCTAAACGATTGCAAAAAACTATCAGAAAAAGCACAACACAAGATAACGAAGGCATACCGTACGAGACAGGCATGGCAGATTAAAGGTAACCTTTTTTTCTTAGTTCACAAACTTTGAACGCGTTTATCTTGAAACCATGTTTTTCGTACTGGTTGCCTCACTAGCGGGTTCATTTTTTGACGAATTTTTTTTTTTTTTGTATTTATTTAAACTTGATTCGCTTTCGTATGACAAGAGCTTTTTTTTTAAATTTTCTTTCGATTTTTATGAATCTTTAAAGTCAAAATTTTTTTTGAAAAAACACACTTTCAAATTTGGAACATTACTAAAAATTGAAAAAAAATTTTAAAAAAAAGCTCGTGTCATACGATAACCAATTTTGTTAAGATTTAAAAAAGTCTTTTTTTCCAGATTTGACAATTTTTGCAACTCCCAGCACTGCAACCACGAGGCCCCGTTTTTTTCTCTGCCGCCAGCTTGGAGCTCTATAATACCATGTTGGAGTGAAAAATATATTTTTTTGAATTTTTTTTTCTTGTAATTTGTTCAATTCTCTACAATAATAAAAAATTTTGGAAATATGTTTGTTTTTGACTGAGTTATGAATTTTTAAAAAAGGTCTGTTTTCTCTGCTGCGAATGTCATATCCCTCCTTAAAAAGTTTATTGAATTTTTACAGTTTTTCCTCAAAATGTTTAATGAGTTTTTCTTACGTAATATCTTTTATCCGCATTGAAAAATAATTTTGAAAGTACAAATATCATCCCAAATCCAAAGAAAATCATGGCCACGGTCCTGGTTTATATATGAGGCTAAATATATTTTATTAAAATTTGACAAAAGGATTTATATGTATGTAAAAATATTCTGTACTCAGCTAAAAGATATTTTTATTGAAATACGAATGCCTTTAAAAACTTAATTCTCAGGCTTGTTTAACGTTTTTATAAATTTTAAATTCTTAACGAAATAGTTTTTTGAAGTAAAAAACATAATTTTAGCTCAGTGAACACAATGTAATTCAAAGAATAAAAAATGTTATGTAATGCAGACATGAGTAGTAGATCGCCATGAATGGGACAGCGAAAAAAATACTTCTCAATACTGAAATTTTGACTGTCATCAAGTAGTCTTGCTGATACCTCGCTTTTAAGTAGCATTCGAAAAACTGAAACTATGCCAAACATAATAAAAAAAAAAGAATTGTGATATTTTTTTGGTGTATGTTATAATTATGTATGTTATGATTATGAGGTTATAAAACACTCTAACTTTTTTAATAGAAAATAAAAGGGAACTGTTTGCAGTACCCCTAGAATAAATTGTATTTTTAACATGTAAGATTTCTAAAATAAACACGTATGAAAAAATTACGCATTTTCGCCATGAATGGGACGATTTTTTCGGCATGAATGGGACACTTTCTAAATGTTTCACCCTCCAATCTTTGATGCGACTGATATTCTTATTACATTATAACATGTTTTATGTATTTTTTTGTGTTTGCATCTTAATTAATGTTTATTTAGTTGCTATTTTTTTAATATCCTTTGTTCCTTTCTGTTTTTCGTTTACCGTACATGGCATAGTGTTTTTGGCGTATTTAATAAAAATTGTCTCATTATAAAATATTGGTTTTTAATAAAATTAAGAATAGAATTTTAAAATAAAATAAAAATTCTCTTATTATAAAATATTGGTTTTTAATAAAATTAAAAATAGAATATATACATTCAATAATTTTACCAGATAAAATGTCACAAAAAAAAATCGGCCCAAACGTGGAATACCATACAATGCTTATTATAAATTGCTTAAGCTTGAAGCAATCACAGTGATGATAATTTATAAAAAATCACTGAGAATCATTGACATTCATTTCGGCATCCCTACATCGCGCTTGTCACGGTACTTTAGGAAAATATAAACGATTCAATATTTCTTTCTTTGGCCAAATTTTTTATCCATAAAATGGACATTTATTATGGCAACCCTAAATAGAGCTTGTCTTGTTGTACATTAGGAAAATACAAACGATTCATATGAAATGTTTTATTGTTTAGAACATTTTAAAACTTAAATAAATATTGATAAAATTTTAATAATATGACATTTGAACTAAAGGTCTGCAGAGATCCTTGATATTATTGGTACAAATACAACAACGCGTAGAGCTTAACTTATGCTTACATGTTTTGGATTAAGCAGAGAGCGTATCATCTCTTTCTCTGGCTCTCATTGTAGTATAAGTTTTTTTTCTGTTTATCGGCTCCACTAAGCAGAGTAACTTTTAACTCTTTTTTAATTGGATATATCCAAGGTAGAATAAAGAAAGGTCGATGCATTTCAGACTTCACTCTCTTTTTCATAGCCAAAATTGTCAAAATCGATACAAATCACGTTTTTGTTTACATTTTTCCAATTGCAATTGCAGATTTTCTATATGCATCTACCTTCTCTTATTCTACCATGGATATATCCATTCAAAATGGATATTTCAGAGAGTTCTCTTTGTGTTAACTTTTTTTATGGTACTAAAAAAAAGTAATGGTGTAATGGATATGGATTCTGTGATTCTGTGAATCGAAAGTACTTATACCACATTTATTAATTTTTAATTAATTCATTTTAAATTTCATTACGTTGTCAACAAAAATGACTTTGTTATGTATATTTTTTTATGAAATAAATTAAAATCTTGAATGCTTTACACTTATATAAAGTGTTTCTTTTATTGTTTTATTGAAATAATTCGCTCTTTAGTCTTTATGCCTTTGACGTCACATATCCAGATGTTCCAAGTAGAGATAACAATATTACCGATATATCTGCTTCTTGCCATGGCAGAAGAATACAGCTAGATGCAGCGTTGATTGTGCTCTCTTCTTCGTTACTGACGGTATTGTCAATGGAGCTCCCTGCTTGCAGTTAATATTTTATTTATTTAATTTCCATGTTGTTTGCCTTAAAGCAATTTTTTACTGCTTTAATATCAATAAATACACCAAAAGGAACAATTTTTTACAATTTTTTATTAAATAAACAAGACAATTTCAACTATTTAACTTCGTTTACATTTTGACAATTCTTGCCTTCGCACATCTTTCTCATAGCTTTGATATTTTATATGAGTTGTCAACTACGTGTTGACATTCGCGGCAGTACGCTCTCATCTAGTGAGTTTATGTTCTCAAACTAGTATTCTTGATGCTTGATAATTTCACTCTTTCATACATGCTCTATCGTTATGTAAAAGAGAAATATTCCATGCATACTCAATGCTTAGAGAGCGAAACCGATACAAGTTGATATAGGAAAAAATAACAACGCGTAACTAGTATGCTTGGATGGTTCTTTGCAGAGCTTTAATTTGAACATAATTTGTAAGATTTTTCCATAGATTTCGTTCACGTGTCCCACTCATAACAAAGTGTTCATGTTTTCATATAACACTCATAACAAAGTGTTCATGTCCCACTCATAACAAAGTGTCATCCTTCACCCAATCTAGCCTATAACCTAATGTCTCTGTCCTATAACTTTTGAATGGTTTATAGTTTCTTTCGAAATTACAAAACCTAAAGATCATTATTAAGCAAAAGGCTAGACTCTTTCCTAATAATGAAAAAATTTATGCATTGCGCTCAAAAATAATGTCGTTAAATTTCAGGTGCTTCCGTTCGTTGACTTTTGTTTATTGCCATTGATCTCTACCTTAATGCATTTAGTCAAAAAAAGAAAAAAAAATGCACGCACTTTTGTTGGCTTTAACACGTCCACGTGTCACCGTTCAAATATAAACACAATTAGAAACTTTTTGCTAATCTCTCCGACAACGCTTTGAGTCCTTCGTCAAATTTTAATCCCTTGACTGCTTTGCCAAAGTGCGGCGAATGTGGCACGTCATTTATACAAGCCAGAAAACATTCGCACGCATATCAAGACGGCTTACGTTATGAAGAACACAAAAAAAAAAAAAACAACAAACTGTGTACCAGACAAGCCAGCACGAAACACTTGCGATAGCGCACTAAGCCACCCTGTTAAAGGATAACAATTGTTAAACTGCACAACAAACAGCAACAACTATTATTTGTCTTTTTTCAACAATTATGGCTGAATTAAAAGTACTAAGCAAGCTCTTTGCATTTTGAGGCTGTTTTTAGTGTTGCTATAGTAGACAGACAGACAGAATATTTCGGCAGGACATCAAGTGTTCTTACAACCGGTAGAAATATTTTTTAACAACAACAAAAACTCTAAACAAAGGGTGGATTTTTCATCATCAACAACAACAACAACAATATTATTCGTCTAAGCAAATAAAAATTGCAAATATACATTTCTATGCATATATCCTGTCCATGTATATTTTCTTACCCAATGCAAACAAGCATTTTTCTCGCTTTCTGGTTTTGTTTGCACAGTAGATGGATTTTTATAATTTTCTTTTTCTAATATGATTTCCTGCACTGCTGCCAAATGCAGAACCCCTAGTCGCAGGCCGAGGGTTTGCTCATTCCAACGTTCGTTCACTCTTCGGTAGCACAGACACCCCTTTGGCGCCAAAATTTAAATTCCGCACCCTGTCAACGAATGCATTTGACAGCTCAACGTTCTCGTGTTATTGTGGAAATCATGAAATTTTATGTTGAGTGGAAATTTAATTTAAGGATTTCATTAAGGATTTCATTGAGTGTATAATTAGTAGCAAAGCAACGCTTGCGAGTTTTGATGACATGCTGGGGTTGGGGAAAAACTGAGTTAAATTGTTGCTGTGGCAAGGGAATAAGATTATTTTTGGATATTACTTTGAAATTTTGAAATTCTTTTTTCTTGATGACAGATTTTTTATTTTAAATTTTTTAATTATTTATTTTCTGATTTTCTTATGAAGCAGACCTCAGTCACTCGAATGAATAGATCAGTACATAAAGTTTCTTAAGATCGGTATCAATAACATTATTGCAAGAAATCCGAGAAGCGATCCGAGATCCGAGAAGATGAAATCAACAAATCGTCTGGATTAAAGAGAATTTAATCTGAATTCTTTCATAGTTATAATATTTTGGAGTCATGATTATTTTGAACAAATCAAGGCTTATTTAGTTGTTTTTTTTTTTGTCAGTTCAAAACGAAAGAAAATCTAATATTTTTAAAACTTTAAAACAAATATATATATTTAACTTTGCAACAGAGCAAATCCTAGCAAATATCATATCCTGCTTACAGTTTTGATTTTTTTTTTTTTAATAACAATAGCATCAAAGAGAAAAAATAAATTTACTTATAACTCATCTTAGTAGACTACTGCACATTGATAAATATTTTATCTCTCAATCATATATATAGTGAACTCGTACTAAAAATTTATGAGGAATACTATAAAATGCACAACGTTCCAATGAGTTATTCAGTTTACGATATACTTTAACAGCTAGCAAAAATTAACGGTACGATATGTAAGTGTACCGTATATGTCATGTCCCTTTTTTTCTGTAGCTTAGGATGAGGGGAGGTAATGTGTACCATGGGGTAATGTGTAACTCGGCGATTTTTGGAACAAAATGTTAACATATAAGTGAACGAACAACTGCGATATGTTTCTTTTGACAGCATCTGGTTTTTCATAAGTGTTGGAAGTAGGCAGACATACATTTTATTAGAGTTCTTAAAAACATTTTGTAAAAAAGATTTTTAAATTGACAAAAAATAGCGTTTCGGATAAAATTTTCTTCAAAATTTAAAAGTGAGTAGATGTTAAATGTGGTATTGTTTAATATCTTTAAATTTAACAAAATATTTTAAATTTTTTCACGTTATGGTAAAATTCCATCAATGGTAAGAAAGTGGCTTAGATTGGGATGATGTGTAACACACATGGTGGAGTGATGTGTAACACATCTTACACATTATCATTGCCACTTAAGAGGCAACAACGTCAAACTCTGAAATGCAATCACATCAACGGCATTAAAAGAGATTGGCCCAGTTCATACTATTCAGCCCACACCGAGAAAAAAGCTTATGGTAAATTGAAAAAAACCTAGTATAATTTATAAGATGGCTTTGGCAATTTTCAGTCACCCAAGTACTTAATCAAAGCGCCTAATTTTTACATGTTGACTTGCCCATTTTTATTGGGTGATATATTAACCAAGTTTTTGGTAATTTTTCATACACTACTTTAAAAAAAAAATAGAATTTCAAAAATATAACTTTTTTTCGGATTTTGGTTTTTTTTTTATTTTCCTTTTTTTTTTGAAGCTGCCGCCTCTTATTCTGTGTTTTACCTTGACTGAAATCGGCAACTACGCAAAATTCTTCTTTTATCGACACCGTTTTTCTAAGAAATTAATGATTTCTGAGCTTTTCTTGCTGCTTGACGTATGTTATAACAACAACATTAAATTAAATAAAATTAAATATCAAATACAAAAATTTTACCTTCGCATGCCGTTGAGATTCGAACCCACACCAACCCGATACCACTGTGTATGAAGACACTACGCTATGCATTGAGCCAAACTTCTTCGTTACGCTGAATGATTTGTTCAATATTAATTGCAACTGAAGCTGTGCTGCAGCTATCAACAAAATACTGCGACATACTGCATCTGATAATACAGCATCTGTTAACATCTGTGAATCAACTATTTTTTTTGGCAGGGTATCGAAGTATGTGCTTTCAAAGCAATGTATTAAGCAATAAATTGCTTAGGTGAATAAGCATAAGTTTATAGTTCCCATACAATTCTCTTTACCCAAGCCGACTTAGGTGATTTTCGTATTGTTTTTTTCTTGGTGCAGACCAAAATCAAATCGTGGTAGGAAGTCAATGAAAATCTGTATTCCAACAATGCCACAGAAACGTTTACAGTAGCAGGATGTGGCAAAAAAAAAAAAAATATGAAAAAGAAAACTAAACAAATGACAAAGAAAGCTGCAGGCAGCCGAGCCAAGCCGCCGCTCTTCTTCGTCATCCGAAGAAGATCGAGGTTTTTGCATGCAACAAATGCAAGCGCCGTTTTAATTTTTTGTGAGCCATTTTGAGGTGTGAGGTCTTGTGAGAACGGCCGAAACCCGAACACGGGTTGTTATAGCTACTTAAGTAAGTAAGTAAGAGCCATTTTATTTAAGAGAATTGTCGCTCCGACATGGATATTGTAATGAATACACGTCTCCCATTTGAAATTTTTTTTTTTTTTTCAATTTATAAATCCATTCGTATATTCTTTTGAAGTTAGCAATCAGTTTTTTCGTATGTGTATGTGTGTGTGTGTGCATTGAGAATTAGATAGATTTACGAGATAGTGCTATTATTTCATTAAGTTCTTATTATATAATACTTTTGCTAAACATAAATTGTCAAACAAAACATAATAAAATAAAGTTGCTGGTCTTTAAACCAACATTTTGTTGGTGTTACACATCACCCCACTTTTTTTAAAAACACAAAAATAATACCATATATGAATTTTTGTTCTAAATCATGCATTTCTCAAAATATTTAACAGCCATGAAAACACTCACTTCGAATTGGTTCTTCTGCAAGGAAACACCCCTTTAAACCAATCAAAAATTCAGTTTCTTGACACTTTTAATGTAGCAAATAAAAACGTGTTACACGTCACCCCACTTCAGCCTACATTTGTGTCGTAAAGACAAAGACAAAAACATAAAAAACAATACGATACGAGTAGCACAAAAAATTAACACAAACATTATTATTCTAAGCCTTTCGACAGAAAAAAATACAGTACCATTTGTTATGTGTGCGAAATAAGTGCTTAACATAAACGGCATACAGTAACTTTTAGCGCAGGTTACAATCTTTAGGTCCTAAATGGATCATAGGAAGCTGTAATATTGAAAAATTATAGCTCTCTATATCGTTCTCGATTATAAACATGTAGCAAGCGTAATTCAGGTCTAGTTCCCGGACTAGTTCCAAGACTTCGTCCAGAACAAATCTTTCAGGTTTAGTTTTAGGAGTAGTATTTCGGGACTACTACTTCAGTACTAGTTCCAGATCAAGTTTAGGACTTTGAGCCCAACTTTCAAGGTGAAATTAAGGTCCACTTTGATTTTTTTAAATGGAATGCCCTATGTTGGTCCAAGGTGGGGCACAGAAAGTTTTAATAACAAAAAAATTATCGTTCTTCATATCGTTTTCAATCGTAAGCAAGTAGCAGGCCAAATTCGTGATTAGTTTCAGAACTAGTTTCAAAACTTCTTCCAGAACAAGTATTTCAGGCTTCGTTCCAAGACTAGTCCTTCAGGACTACGCCTACAGTACTAGTTCCAGACCTAGCTTAGGACCTTGAGCCCAACTTTCAAGGTCACATCAGGGTCAACTTTGACATTTAGTTGGATAGCCTCATTGCTTACGGCAGTAATAAAAACATTCTGTTTTAATACAAAAATAATATTAAAAATTTCAGACAAAACCGATAAAATTAACGAAAAACTATTACCCCGATATCGTTCTCGATAATAAAAATGATAAAATTGTTGAAAAGTTTTAGAGAAATTATAGATCTTTATAACTAGAACGATAAATGTTTGGGTTCTGACTTATTTTTTCCTCTCAAAAACTGCTACACTTACATTTAATTTAGTATAGCAAATAATTTTGTTTGAGTTCAAATACAAAAACATTAACTCTTCAGAATTATGAGTGAAGTAATCTACGCTACACAACGTTTATTGTTCTCTAAATCTTCACTGCAATGTCTAAGCATATTCTATATTAGCGTTTATTTTCATTCACTACACGGTTAAAAATCTTGGACTAAATTTTAGTAAATCCTGTACTGTATATATGACGACACCGAAATTGTATTAAAATTTAAACCACGCCAAATACTAAAATTAAGTTTTATTCCCGCATGGGTTTAAATTGCAATACCTGATGTGGATTAAAAACCTTATTACAAGTTGTATTCGATTATAAACCATAGCGTACTAAAAACAAAACTGGTTTTGTTAACACAATTTATTTCTGTTTTATATCTCTTATACTATAATTTTTAAACTAACTCCTATTGTAGGTTTCGAACTCACGTGTTCATTGAAATGAAAGTAGTAAACGCTGCTTGTGCGCCATAATAAAAAAAAAGTGTTTCACAAAAATTGTATTATAAAGCTTTGTTAACCGAAAAAGTAACTCTGAATCATGAGACCTTTTAATCTAAACAATCTGAAGATTAAGACGGAAAGTATTAAAATACAGCATGGCGTAAAATGTAATACATGTTGTATTAAATCTAATATCATGGCTATCTTAATTCAAAATCTATTCCAATTGTACTAGTTTTTGAAACCGATTTTGTACTAGTTTTTGAAACCAAGATCTTTTTAGTTATTTTGTATTCAATTTTAAAACGTAGTTATTAAAGTTAAAATTTTATTCCAACTTTATTAAATTTAAGTACAGCTTTGAGTAAAAAAATTTCTAGTATTTTGAAATGTATCAATCCTAATAAAAAATGGTTTAAAAAAATTAATTATTTCAAACATTGGTTCAATAAAAATTACTCCAAGATTTTTAACCGTGTAGTCTTAAATGCAAGATTCTTTATATATGACAGTTTTCTGAGTGTTGAAGATTTTCTGAAAGGTTTAGGAACCTGTTCTCAATCATTTTTGTTGGAAAATCTTATGGCACGCAATTCACAGTCGATTATAAGAAGCCCGGTCAAAGCCCTTTCAAGGGCTGAAATGGCCAATTTGTTTTTTTTTTTCGTATAGTTTCTATACATATTCGGTCGGTATGTTTTTTAAGCATCTTATGAGAGTGAATTTAAGGTATTTGCCTCATATAGCAAATATTAAGGCGCATACTGCAAAAAGAAACTTTTAATGGTCAAGGCAATTAGGTTCATTTAGATTAAAAAAAAAATACAATTTATGCAAATTATAAAAATTATTTTTTATTGCACCTACAATTATTGTAGGTACTTGTATTATGTTATCAAATCATCGGTTGTACTGTCATATATAAAAACTAAAATTTTAGAATAAGTTTATTTGATATGAGCTAACAAAATAGTAACTAGACACATTTTTTCAAAATCATCTCTCAATTAGATCTACTTTTGCTCCAAATTTATTAGAACAGATTTGTGTTGCTAGCCAATTTAGACGATAGCAATCAAAATTATCTATTTTCAATACATTAATATCTTGCAAATAGGCGCAACATACAATAACAACTCTAACAATTTGTCTTATGTTGTTTTTTATCTGCTACCCTAAAAGCATGCTATTCAAAGTTTTCAACTCATATTTCTTATTTCACAATTTTTGTTTTTGTTTTAGACATAAATATATTTTGCAGCTGTTTGCCTTCTTTTTGCTGCTAAGCTGTTGATAGCAAATATTTTGCTATATTAATGCAACGTCTTCTTTTTGCTCTCCTCTCATTCTACATTTTGTGTTTTTGTGTATTTTTGAGGACATTCCATGGTTACCTTTGGTGCTTATCTCCCACGTGATTTATTTGTTGATTGTTACATTTTTTTTTACTCGCTGCCTTGGGTTAGCCATTTTTGTTGTTCAATTCTTGTTGTTGTTCTTAGCCTCAAAGAAGTTTGAGACTTGAGCGCAGTGAAAGAAGAAAAAAATGTAAATAATTGCAAGTATTTAAGTCCCAAGTGGTTGTCTGTGTAACAGTGCAATTATTTACGTTAGCATACTTTTAGGAAATATGCGACCGTATTAATAATGTGTTCTTTTTATTTTGGGTATAGTTGCAGGTAAATAATAAATGTTTTAAAAACATGAGAAAAACTTTTTATGTGTTAGAAACAAAGTAAGATATTTTATGGGTTAATTAACGGTTTCAAATTTATTTTTCGCGCCCAAAAGTGGGCTTTGAACTTTTTTTTTCTTATTTGCTCGAAGTAAATTTAACAAAGAATCCAAAAAAAAAAGATTTGCAAGCCTGCAGTTGCCAGCATGAATCGCACCCAGGGGGTTGTTTCACTACAAACGTTTTCTTACAACAGCTCTAGGTTTTATTACATTGTAAAAAGCAGAATGTTTGCTTGTTTGTTGTTCCTTTTTCGTACATTAAATGACGTTTTAAAATTACATTATTTGAATTTGATGAGAAGTTGCTCAGTTTTTTTATTTGCGTCACATTGTTTGCTGAGCTGCTCTAATGATCAGGGCGCGTGGAAAAAAAGCGGTAAAAAGCAATGCAACTCGGACAAAGCAAGTGGGGGAAAAAAATAAACATGAATTCTGCATGTGAAAAAAGCGGGTAGCTAGCTGTCTGTGTGGGTACATTTGATTGATTGATGAAGTCATTTGAAGGATTTTTTTTGGCTTGTCGGAATGATAACAAAATAAAAAATTTAGGAAAGAAACGTTTAAATATTTTGTTGATGAAGTAGATTGCAGTAATAAAAGTATCAATAGATAATATAAATAAGAATGAAATGGAATGAAAAAGAATGGCCGGATAGTTTAAGTAAGAAAAATTGCATAAAACCAGATTTAGAAAGAATATTATTGTATTGCAAGAAATCTAAAGAGAGCACAGTGAATTGAATGTGTAAAATATCAATTAAAACATGTGTAGAATGTTATAAGTGAGAAAAAAAATGCTGTAGTATCATGTGAATTTGAATCTGAGCCAAGTAATAAGCTTTAGCTCCATCACATCCAATTCTATGTGATTTTCACTACTTTTATTAAATTGCATGTTTAAAAAAATGTTTTATTGCAAATATTAATGAATTTTAATTTCATTTGCCATTTGCCAACGACGTCCTGATTTTAAGGTTTGAAAATAACAATGTCGTCATGAGTGGGACACCTGAAAAACTCTCCCAAAAAATGTCAAAAATGTTAAACAAACGCCATATATTTGGAATTTCATTTCATTTCAAAAGTTGGTTTATTCATGTGAATGATTTCATTCGCATTTGCAATGTATTTCACAATATAAATCATTTTCCCAACATATACGTTTTAGGAATGTAAAAACTAATGGCCTCTTCTCTTATTCGTTTTTTATATATTTTCACTGTTCTGATTGAGCGCAACTTTATATTTTTGACTTTACGCCTCGACACATTTTGTTAGTTTTGTGAAATTATTTTCAAAATATCATTTAGGATATATACTAATGTAACTGTAAGGCAACGTAAGAGGCAATTGCTTTAGAATACGAGGAAAACATTTCGCCGTGCACGACAAATATAAAACAACTGAGGATATCGAATAAAATGCAACATGCAGCATGATGTTCAGTCATATGCAATCACAAAAAAAAAAATTATATACCAAACATGCTATTAAAGTATCGTCCCATTCATGACATAAAAACTATTCCATTCATCATAAAATTACGCCACTTTTACGGCTTACATACTTTTTCACTCGCGCTTATTTTGGAAATCTGTAGTCGTACAGCATACACAATAAGGTGGGTAAAAAAAAAAACACTTTTTCGACACTCATATTCTGGGAGCTAAATTCAAGTAGATCTTAAATCCAAAAGGATATCAAAATCGGTGGAACCGTCTGCCAGCGGTTTTGATTTGAAAAAAACACTTTTTCGCGAAAAATCAACCGTTTTTCGCTGGAAGTTTTAATAAACTTGAAATAACTACCCAAAAGTAGGGTGCAAATGAAAGGAATCTAAGACCCCAAAGTTCTGAATAGGAAGATCGTTAGATTCGAGAATTTGTTTAGTACAGCAGTGTTCAGAATTTTGTCCAAATTTTTGGTATTTTTTCAGAAAAAGTGCTATAAAACTGCTACTTTTATGTACATTTTCTAAAATTTAGTATTGTTCAATAACACTTGATGTAATATTGATGTAACTAAAGAAAAAAATGCAAAATAATGGAATCACGAAGAGATTTCTTAAATTCAATTCAAAGACTTTCCAATGAGAATTCGTTAAAAAAAAATTCCACTAGTTTGGATTTTTTTTTTTTTGTATCAATAGGATATTTTTTGTATTTTGGATCAATTACATCAAGTCTTTATTAACAATACTAAATTTTCTAAAATTTACACAAAATTAGCAGATTTATAGCGATTTTTGTGAAAAGAACTCATCAAAAATACTTCTTCAATAAAAGTTCAATAAAAATTAAATTCTGCTACAATATTTTGATTTTTTTTTTTTTTTTTTTTTATGTATCAATAGATTACATCAAGTAATATTTTTACAATACTATTTTGATTATTTTTTTGTATATATATCAATTGATTACATCAAGTCTTTTTTAACAATACTAAGTTTTCTAAAATTTACTTAAAGATAGCAGATTTTAGCGCTTTTTGTGAAAAATACCCAAAATTTATTCCGAATTCTGAACACTATTGCACTAAAAAAATTCTCGAATCTAACAACTTTCCTATTAACAACTTTGGGGTCCTAGATACATTTCGTTTGCACCCTACTTTTGGGTAGTTATTTCAGATTGATAAGAACTTACGCCGAATAAGCCGTTGATTTTTGTCGAGAAAGCGATTTTTTAAATCAAAACCGCTGGCAGACGGTCAAACCGATTTCGATATCCTTTTGAATTTAAGATATCTTGAATCCAGAATTCAGAAAATGAGTGTCGAAAAATTTTTTTTTTACCCCTGAACAAAACGATCCATCTTAATACACATCCATTCTATTTTCGATGAAAAATATTTTAATTTTCATAGCTTTTAATTATACACACAAAGGAATTGCAATTGTTTTCAATATTTTTGACACATGAACAATAACCACGTTTATTTTCCAATATTTTAATAAAAAATGAGCTATCAAACAACACTATTTAATGACAGTTGAAATTTTAGTGTTGTCAGTATGAGAAATACATTTTTTCACTGTCCCATCCATGGCGATGTACCATGAATGGCTACATTACCTACTTACTTACTTAGGTGGCGCTTTTAACTGTAAGCCGGTTTAGGCCTGTTGTAAGAATTTGCGCCAGCCATTTATATTTTGCGCTTGCCTGCGCCAGTTGGAAGCTCGAAGTCTCGTCAGGTTGTCCTCTCCTTGATCCTTCCAACGGTGATGTGGTTGTCCTCTTCTACGTTGACCGCCGCTGGGTACCGAATCAAATATTTTCTTTGCTGGAGGGTCGTTTTCCATCAGCTCAACATGACCCTAGCCAGAGAAGACGCTCGATCCTTATGCGCTTTACTATGTCGATGTCGGCGTATAGCTTATACAGCTTATCGATCCATAGTATTCAGTACTTGCCATTGACGCAGATTGGTCCGTAGATTTTACGAAGAATCTTTCGTTTTATCTTTCTTCTGATATCGTTGGTGGAGCTAATGCTGAATCCCAGGAAGACGAAGTCCTTTACAACCGTAAAGTGTTTTCAACAGTGGCATGGGTGCCAAGATGCTGGGACTGTTTGTTTGTTGACACCAGATATTTCGTCTTATCTACGTTCACTGCAAAACCCCTGCGACTCGTCTCTTTTACTAATTGAGAATGGCTACATTACCCTACCCTTAAAAGTGGTGGTAATGGGTTAAAATATCCTATGAAAATGTTTCATGGATAATTTTATTATAGCTCTCTTTGGTAAAGACTGGCCTTTTTTCTATCTTTGCCAAGAAATTAAAAACAACTGAGTTTTGAATTTGACCTCTCCTGAAATATAGATAAATTTTATTGAGGTGATTTTTCATTTGACTAACTTTTTTATCGCCATAACCTGACATAGCGAAAACCAGGCTTCAAAATAGGCACGTTATACTTTAGCTAGCAACAAGACTGTTCGATGACAGTCAATATTTTAGTGCTGTCAGTATGAGAAACACATTTTTTTTTTCACTGTCCCATTCATGACTATGTCCCATAAATGGCCACATTACTTAAAAGTAGTCTAGTTTAAAGTATTCTACGAAAGTATTCATTGGAGAATTTCATTTTAATCTCCTTGAACAAGATATATCTACAGCTATATCTATGGATAAAAATTACGAGTTTTTAGTTACTTAACCCATTAATGACGAATGCTACAAGTATGTAGAGACGTCCGTCTTCTTATTTTTTATTGAAAACTATAAATAAATTCGCTTCGGGGTCTCACACAATTGTAAAAAATACAATTTTGTTTAACGCTCGTCTCTAATGGGTTAATATAAAAAAATGCGTTATCTGCAGAAATGTTCACTATGCATCATTGGAGGAAATTGTAAATGCATAGTTTAATTTTAGTTCTCTAGACAAATGTGGTCCTTGGACTGGACTTATAGTGAAATTTTCCAAGAAATATTTGCATAGAATATTTTAACACTGTACAACTACTTTTAGGGGTATTTATTTAAATTTTTGAAGTGAAATCTTTTAGCCACATAAACAAATCTGAGAAAAAGATGTGTGCCACAAATTTAAGTAAATTAAGCCCTTAGCTGCCAGTTATTGCAGACTTTTTGTCTTTTGACTTTTGGACTTTTGAGGTCGATGTATTGCCGTCGAGGTAAAGAATAACCCTAGTGTGGCATCTTTGTTACTGGAGTGAGATCTGGCAGTCAAAGGTAAATCACAGCTGATTTATAAAGTATATAAAGTCAATACATGAATTTTTGTGATATTTATAAAGGTTTTTCTATTTTGATGACGTCATTTTTCATGGAAGGTAGGTGAAGTTTTTATTCGATTTTGCCGGGTTCAAAAATTCAGTGTCCATACTAAAAATAAAACTATATGTGCAAAATTTTAAAATAATGAAATTATTTTTATAGAATTTTTAGAGATATTACCTATTTCATATTACGACTTTGTGTGGGAGTAGGCATGGTTTTCATTCGATTTCATCAAAGTTTCAAGTCAGTAAATTCACTTCTGCAGAATTTGGGAAAATTTTAACGTTTTGATGACGTCACTTTGTATGGGAATTAGGCGTGGTTTTCATTCGATTTTTCCAAATTTGATAGTATGATGGTATCATATTAGAAATCAGAGATAATAATTCTTTTTGTGGAATTTTAAGTGATTTTACAGTTCGGATGACGTCATTTTGTATGTCAAGTAGTTGTAGTTTTCATTGGATTTTGCCAAAATTTATTGTCAGGGCGTAAAATTTCAAGACATTGCGTTTTTTATGTCCTTTTTTTTGGAGATTTTACCATTTGTATTATTATGTAAAAACTTGATCTGTGTGTTGTAGATAGATACTGCTATTTCGAATTTTATCACGAATTTGATTGTATATATAAACTTTTTTTTATATAGAAACTAGAATATATAAACTTTTCTATACCTGCCACGCCTTCTTATCGACGTTACAAATGAAGTGATAAATTTAATATATCCCTTACATAGTACGCGTCGGGGTATAAAAATATGTCACTACATTCTGGTTATGAATCGACATTAATTTATTGCCGGCAATTTCAACTATCCGACATTATTTTTAATCACTGTCTCCAACCTTAGCTTACTCATTCAAAATCCTTTCCACAAAAAGAAAAAAAAACACAATTCAAGCTTTGAATATTTTAAATTTTCGTTTGATTTCGAAATTCTTGCTCAACACATTCAAATTACTGAGTGTAGCTCAACTTTTAACGATGCTTTCAGAGTTGAGTCAATGTTGCTAAACGTTTCAACTGCTTGGCGTTTAAATTAAATTATGTTTCATTAGTCATTCGAAAAGGAGGAGGAGAAGGAAAAACCAGCCAGTAACCGGCAACCATTACAGTTGAGCGCTTCCTGCTGTCCTCCTTTTTATGCCACCCAAAGTTTGGTTAGCTTCACATTGATATTTGATTCATGACGGCATCATTTGTCATCATGTCATTCATCTTTCTTTTTTTTTTTTTGCTGTTTCACTTAACAAGGCTATAATAAGCTGCAACGGAAGCGGAAGCAGGTGGTATGCGCCAAAACGGAAGTCAACTCCAACTACGGCTAAGTGGTATGGTTGTTGTTCCAAAGAGCTGAATGAAGAGGCTTAACTTTTCGTTAAGATGGATGGTTGGTGATGGATCCCTGAAAAAGACACCCTCATCACAGGCACAAACGAACACATACATCAGCTGTTCACATAGTTCCTGAGTTGGCGCTGAAATAAATTGTGATTTTTGTGCTTATAATTTTTTTATGATAACATTTTATACATGTTTTTTTTATAGTTTTTTTTGTTAGTTTTATTAGTCAGGATATAACTAGTGGTCGTGGTTGTGCACTGGCGAATAAGCGAATTACGAGCCCCCGTGGGCTTGTTTATTTTCATCATGTGCTCCTAATCTGGCACATAAGTCACGTGACTGAGATTGGTTTTTGTTTTGTGTTCCATATTTCATGTTTATTGTACTATAGGTTGTAAACTTAAGGCGGTACTATAACTAGTTCCTTTCGTGTTATTGCGTGTTCATGTGTATAGTGTGTATTTTTCGTTGCAAAACTTAACGGAAATCACGCAAGAGTTAATAGGAAATATATGTGCGGTACAAAATAAAATAAAGAAAAAAAAAATTACTACTAAAGAAATTGAAAAATTATGCTGCACGTCATTTGCCGCCAAGTCAGCAAAAACGTGTTGCTGGGTCGTGTGCTTAGATGAATTCAACGACTTGTGCTGCGATTTGTCATAAAGTTCATTTGTGACAATCATTCATAAAACAAGTGCGTGTTTTTGATTTCTTGTTTTTCGATGTATGCGACAGCAGTTGAACGATAATATTGCAATAAAAAAAGTCAGGCAAGGGTTTGTATAGCACAGAAAAAAGTTTCGTTAAGTTGCAATTTAACCCAATTTGTTGGAAAAACGAGAATTTTGTTAGATATGGATATGCATGATTTAATGCAAACTTCATGAAATAAATCTTGAAACTACAATTTGAAGAAATCATATGTCAAATCCAGTAATATGAATAAAGTCTTATAAGTCTTAAAGTAAATTTTCTAACTTAAATGAAATATATAAGCACTGCTTTTTTAATATGAACTCTGCATATGAAATAAGGCACAATCTAATGAAAACCACGCCTACCTTCCATACCAAGTGTCTATATGAAAAAGGTAAAGTATCTCAAAATTCTACAAAAATTAATTTAACTAAAAAATTGCACATATCTCTGATTTTTAATACGCACTCTGAGTTTAAATAGGAAAAATCAAAAGAAAACTCTCACTTCCTCCCATATATCAAAATACAAAAACAAAAAATCATACATATCACAAAAATGTACTCACCTGATAGTTTATACATAAGCTGTGATTAAATTAAATTAAACCTGTGACGAAAATGTTTTCTTCAACTTCCGAGCAGAGACAGGATATTTGAACTTCAACTCAGTCGAAGATCATTCCTTACTAGTATTTATTGACTTAACTTAAAACACGTTAACGCAAAAATTCAATACATTTATTATTATTAAATTTTTCATTATTTTATTCATTTGTTTATTATATTATTTTATTTAATTCATATATTATTATTATTGAATATGATTTATAAATAAATTTAATACAACAACATATCTTTTTGCGATTTTTACCACATATCAAGATTCAGTATAAATTGTTTGAGAATATTTTTTTCTGGCTTAAAATTGTGTTTTAAGCTACAATGAAGCCACGCGTTGCCTTCGTTCAATTTGACTCTCTGATTTTATTTCACGAATTTCACTTAATAAAAACAATTTTATTTAAAACGCACGTACATTATCCATTCTTTATATTGTCTAAAAAATTTAAGCACCAAAATCTTTAACGCATTTTCCAGATGTCACACGTCTGTCTGTCATTTATCAAAAGTCAGCAACGGACGACAAAAAGTGAACGAATGCGTTTTTGCTATTTGAACGCACGACTGGTTACGGAAATGTTGATGAAATTATGGTTAAAATACAAAAAGAAATTGACTTTAAATAATGATTAATGCAAAAAAGTTAAATCAAAAAGTTGAAACATAACAGCAAAAAATGATTTTATTTGCTAAGATTTAAGCAGATTGAAAGGAAAGTTAGGAAAATTTTTACAGAAGTTGACACTTTAGAGTAAATGAGAAATTCTATAAATACTATAATTTAAAGAAATGTGCAACATTCATCCATAATATGGAAAAAGTTCAACGAAATCACACTTTAATCTATGCTGAAATCGTATTTTCTATATCTGAGCGCGACAAACACATAACGAAAATTTTAACTTAATTTTAACACAATGGAAAATTTAATATTAATAAATAAAATTAAAATTTTTTAAATTAAATTTTTTGTGGCTTGGAGTAAAAGATCAGAAAATGAAATATGAGTAACTTTATACATTAGAACGATATATCCTCCCCATGAGAAAACGTCAAAATGCATGCATATGAGAGAACTGCAACACTCACATAAAAATATTCATACCCAGTGGGCAATTCAGTCAGGCCTCTTGAAAAAAAGGCCTCTTGAAACTGCTTTTTTTGGCGTCAACACACTTAACAACATCACTGCATCGGTGAGGGCTCCTAAAAGGCCTGCCTGCTAAAAGGAAGGCAAGAAGTTTTCGTTATTTCTCTGTGATGTGACTGCTACACAGGGCAGTACAACAATTATATTTTTCCTACAAAAACTGGTTCTGCTTATATTTCAGGGTTACTTTTTCGTTAAAAGTTAAAATATATGTTAGTTCAAATATACTCAATAATAATCAACGTCATGACTTAGAAATATTCTTATCCGGCAAAAATATGTAAAATAAAATAAAATCACAGAATCACAGAATAAATAGGTAGGTATACATAAAAAGAAATAAAAAAAAAATATTTTTTTTAATTGTTTTGGTTAACCCCTTCTTTAAGCCATTTTAAAGGAGTGCTTATAGCAGGCCTCTTTAAAGCAGGGAGTGCGGAAGTACTAACAAATTTTCTCGTTTCATACAAACAATACAAGGGAGCTTACAAGGATTGTGTAAGGCCTATCGAATGCAAATACAGGCCTTTTAAACGGCCTTCGGACTGCTGCATTTGCCCACTGGGTACGTAATCAACTCTGTAAAAATCATGCCTCTGTGTTCAATCGATCAGACTTGCTCGAATGCATACACTCACTGTTGAGTTAAATTCAATCAAACCATGTGCTTCGTGTTGGCTCGGTAATTTTAATCAACGGACGTCTTCGGATACATATTTCAGCATGTTCGTTGGGCTCAACAACGATTATTTTCATCAAGAATGAAACGCAAAAATCAACTCGTATGAGCTTGTTCGTGTGCAGATATAGATAGAGAGAAAAAGAGAACAAGAAGAAGAAGGGTGAAGTTCTTATAACGATTAACTGCAAACAACTAAATTTAACTATTTCTTTGATTTCTCATTTGCGAAACACATATCCGTATACACTTCAACGCCAATACTCAAACATGTGAATTTAATCCGTCAAACAGCTCACACAAGCGATGCCATCAGCAGTATAATTTTATTTTATTCAACCCCAACACTCGTTCACTCAAACATGTGAGTTCGATAAGACGAACTCAAACTCAAACTGACACAAAAGACGCGTTCGCCAGTAGTGTGCTGATTTTATTCAACGCTGAACTATGTTGAATGAGTTAAGTTGAGTAAGAATTAAGTGAATGATTTAATCAAGCAAAAAGTGAGTTTTGCAGTTCTCTGATGCATATGTGACGACCGCAAATCAAGATCTGCACGAAATAAACTGTTGAGCCAATAATAACAATATTTCCCTAAGTCCCACTGAAACGTATGTTTTACCTATAATAAAAACAAGCTAACCTTCAAATGAAATACTTTCTATTATTTTTAATGGTATCAAGCTAAATTTAAAAATAAGTAACAAACCTAGGACTAATTATGAATTCCTTGCTTACGTGTGAAGGTTATACAAAAATGAATATGAATATGAATATGAATATGAATATGAATATGAATATGAATATGAATATGAATATGAATATGAATATGAATATGAATATGAATATGAATATGAATATGAATATGAATATGAATATGAATATGAATATGAATATGAATATGAATATGAATATGAATATGAATATGAATATGAATATGAATATGAATATGAATATGAATATGAATATGAATATGAATATGAATATGAATATGAATATGAATATGAATATGAATATGAATATGAATATGAATATGAATATGAATATGAATATGAATATGAATATAAATATGAATATGAATATGAATATGAATATGAATATGAATATGAATATATATATAGGTATAAGTCCTTTCTAGCGCTGAAGTGGCCAATGCTTTTTTATATTTTTTTTTGAGGTTTTTTTTTCGTATATTTTGAAGTATATGTATTTCAATCCATCCTTGGTTAATGGGCATTCATTAAATTTTCGAAAACTCATTTAACAAACTGAATAGTAAATTTAAATGGCTTTATCAGATTTGATCAACCACGTAATAAGTGAAATATATTATAGATTTCGTAATCTCGGAAAAAGTGCATCGCTTGTTCCTATAGAGATGAGGAAAAATTGATATTGCAATTACTCCTTCTCTTACTAACATATTCCGATCCCTATTCCGGTAGTTTTATTCATTAAGAGCTTATAAAATAAGTGAGTATTTTTTACATAATAGTTGGTCAGTGGTTTTGGCACAGAGTGAACTTGGGCCAAGATTTCCTGACAGTCTTACTCCTGCTAGTCTAACACTAAGACGTTTATGCGCTAGCCCCGAAAAAACTGGAATAACACGTGACAAAAAAGGCGCTGAAGGACCTGGTAGTGCTGGTACCAAAGAAGATATCGCCGCTGTGGCTGAGAATGTCACGAAAGAGCCATTAACGTTGATCTGACGGCAAATCAACGCAATTAGCCATTATACGCAGTGCATTTTGGCAATAGGCACCAATTTCACCAATATCATCTTCAAAAAGAAATGGGAAATAACTTAAATGGACAGATAAAAATCTAAAAAAGAAAATATGTATGTAACTATGTCTTTTTATTTTAGAAATATAGTTAACCAATATAGTGTGAGTATGGGCCACACTATATATGCCAATCTATTAAAATCTGGACGGTAAAATAATGATTGGAAATTTTACTTAAAGGCCACAATTAGAAATCTATTTTTACTAAGAAAATAACACTTAAACACTAGAACACATGTCAGAGAATGACATTTTTTACCTGAAATTGTATACCTGTGTTTAAAATCTCTTAACAAAAGCAATTTCCAAAAATTAACGGGATTCACCCTCTAAATTAAAAGTGGAAGATGTAAATGATAACTGTGTTATGATGAGTTGAAAATAATGAATGCGGATGTATGACATGGGTGTTATATGGATTATAAGAATATATATGACATGAATGTTGTAAATAAAGGATGTATGACATGATGGTATTGTGTAGTAGTATTTTTTATTTATTGTTTTATTGTATTCACAAATGGGGAACCTTCTAAAGACGGCCATCCTTTTTTTTTTGAGGTACCCGCTTTCAGGCTTCAAGACACCCGTTTCCCGTTTGAAAAATTTTTTGATGATTGAATGAACGAATAGTTGGCATACAGGCGTATTCGCTGACCACCTTCAGCAAGCTTTTGCGAAAATTAATATAATGTTAATGAAGTTAAAGAGCGTGTAACAAGTCTCACTGACTGAATGGAGAGGGAAATAGAGCGCATTAGCTTCATATAAAAAAAAAACGTGCAAAACTTAATAAAAGTGGTCAGTAAAACCGCCTCAGTGTATTATTTCTAAAGGAGCATACTTCAAAGGTGATACAATAACTTTGCATGAATAATAAATATTTTGCATTTAATTGGCAATTCCTGGTATTTTTTTTATCGGAATATATGTTTTTAAATTGCCTGCAGACTAGAATGTGTGTAAGTGAATATCTCTATTATTTTCAGCTGATTTGCTTATAATCTAATATGAGTTTGTGTTACTTAAAATAAGCCTTAATAAATGCTATATCATGAGATGTATGAAAATGTATTTCTTTTATAAAATTACTGTTTATTTGTATTCAGTATTTTTAAATAAAAATTTTTAGCATTCTTATGTTATCTGTTTGAAATTCTAATGAAAAAAAAAAAATCACATAAAATGAAAGCAAACCTATATTCCATATTTCTACTCAAAAACTATGCAACCAAATCAAAATATTTATAAATCCGTTGAAAGGGTTTCACACAAACACTCCATGCTTGTGTGCATACAAAATAGAGCATTAAATATTGTAGTACCTAGATTTCAAATTGAACAAACTCACACGCCACACATGAAAAAGTCCAACGTGTAAAACCACTAAAAGGTAATTTTTTTCCCAACTGTGTTTATGCTCCATTTTCTGGAATAGCATTTATTTGCTTTAGGCTATTTTTTTTTTTTTTAGTTTTATTATTTTCTCCAATGTTTGTTATTGCAACGAATGCTTTGACGACTGTTACTGCTACCTACTTTTTTCGAATGTGGATTTTTATTACTCTAAAAAGCAACTCAAAAGAGAAATTTTCAATATGCTTAAAGTACACACACACACACACACACACACACACACACACATACAGATATGCATCCAATAGTAAATGCACATAAGTGTTTGTATTTTCATTTCTTTTTTTTTTCTTTTTATTCGAAGCAAACTTTTAAAACTACTTAAAAATGGAACATCATTCAAAGCTAACCGAAAGAGTTGTTTGTTGTACAAGAAGAAGGAAATACAACAACGAAATTGGGAGCAAAGCTCTTGAGGATTACATATCCTGAGCTTAAGAGTATGTTTTTTATTGTTGTTGTTGGTGGCAAATAGGAACAAGTATTATCATGCAGAAGTAGTGTTGCCAAATTGTCTGATATATAGGATTTGTTACGATTCTTATTTAGACTTGATTCCGATGATCCGATATTTTGCAAAAATTCTTCAAAATATTCAAAATGATTTCAAAAAATATAAATACGACCTCTCGGATTAATTAAAAAATTTTTTAAAACTTTCATTCATGTATTAAAAAAAGTAACATACTTGGAATTAATGTAATGAAAACTTGACTTTCTTTGTTTTAAACATATTATTTTGTAAAACGTAACAACGATTAAAAAAAAATTGATATTATTGATATATGGAGAATTGTGTTTTTGGCTATCCTACAAAACTAACACAAATTTACTTCTACTTGCTACAAGATGTCACCAGCATCGGTGTTTTCCTTCGCGCATTCACATCAACAAAAAATAAAACACACCGATGCTGGTGACATCTTGTGGCAACTAGAAGCAAATTTTTGTTAGTAGTTGCAGTAAGCCAATACATAATCCTCTATCTATTGAGAGATTGTGACGATCTACTGCAGCATAGCTTCTGTTATACTTACATATAGCATTCTGTTATACATTGAATCAACAACTCTTTCTTTCACATCTTGGTGGCCTGGTGGAAAGCGTGTAGAACTACTAATCATTAGATACGAGTTCAAATCCCCACGGCAGGTCAAATAACATTTTTAATATTAAAGTACTAAATTTTCTTGTTGTAATAAACGCAAGCACTGAAAAAACCATCAAATTCTGAAAATTTTTCAGATTTCAAATCTGCAAATCACTCAAGCAAATCAGAGAACGCGGCGTCAAAAGCTTCAAAAAAATACCAGCTCTATTTGAGACTTCTTTAACGCAGTCGATGGTAATTTTGCTAAATGCAATATTTGCAAAACAAAGTTGCCTTACAGAACGTCGGTCAGCAATTCAAAGAAATATTTAAAGAGCAAACATCCTGCTGTGCAGTTAAGTAACATAGACATAGTAGCAAGAAGCTTCATGTAGAAACCTTTAGTAAGTTATCCAGCTATGTGCTATACATAAAGTTATCCATGTAAACGATTTCAATTGTTTATTTAAGAAATTGCATTTTGTTTGTTTCAAAATATGTGGGAACAAACAATATTTACTTGAATAGTTTGTAGTATATATACTAAGGTGGGTCAATTTTTTTGGTGAAAAATCGTGCCCACAGGCGTATTCTATGGGTGATTTTAAGCAAGTTTTCTGAAGAAACCATGTATCGAAATTGGATTACGAGCCCCCGAAAATGTTTCCTAAGCTGAACCGGATAATCTATCAATGTACAGCAAAAATTTGTGTAAGAATTGGTTAGGGAAAAGCATCAAAATGTTAATCAAAGTTCCCCAGATTCAGAAACTAGAAGAATAGAACTAGAATCCGAACAACACAACCGCCTTTAACGTCATTCTAGGTGTCT
Source organism: Coremacera marginata (assembly GCA_914767935.1). Taxonomy (NCBI): domain Eukaryota; kingdom Metazoa; phylum Arthropoda; class Insecta; order Diptera; family Sciomyzidae; genus Coremacera; species Coremacera marginata. Next base: position 158,059,429 of record OU612045.1, read on the forward strand.
AAGGATAAAATTAATTAAAATTAAAGTTGATGTATTAAAACTAATTTAAACAATTTTTTGCTGTATGAAGCACTATATATATGTAAAATTCGTTATCTCCGGTTCTAGTAGTCAGATCTATTCCAGATTTAATTTTTGTTTTCTCCACTCTTCGCTGTAATAACATTTTAATATAGGAACAACGTAGAATTTGAAGGAAAATGTCGAAACTTGTGTTGCTTTACTTGTTTTACTTTAAAATAAGTATATTTTACATTTGAGCAAGATCTTTAAAATTATATGGAAACTACAGAAGAATCAATTCAAAACAGTTTGTGTGCTGTTTCATATACCAAAGTAGTAATCATAGATATTTCCACTGTTATTATCAAGTAGCAATCGCAGTGAGTAGCAGTGACTGCAAAGTACCAGTTTTGCCCATGACTAATGCTGAATGTCACAATTTCTGCAAGTAACAGGAAAAAGCTTTTTCAAATTGCAATGCTTTGCTAATACCCTGAATATTATTGGGAAGTGAGTTCCAAAGACGTATCGCATTAACATAAAATTGAAGTTCGGACATAAAACAGGCAAATTTTGATTGTAATAAACTATAACATCGATTAGATCTCAAGAATGTTAGCTTTTCAAACAAATATGTGGTTCTTTAGTATTAATGTAGTTCGGTGGATGTTGAGAATAGTCCCCCTCCCATAAAATTTGTTTGCTCAAAATAAGCCAAGGAATCACCCCTTAGCGGATTAGCATCTTATGTCCGGACACATTGTATGAATATTAGTAATTTTTGTTATATTTTCGTATTTTGTTCTTATTCATAAAATAAAAATTATTTTAATTTTTTTTTTCTTTGCTATCTTAGTCTCCATACCCCTCTGTCGAATCCTAGATACGCCACTATAGTTTTCGAATGTGACTCATAATATCTTAAGAATGACAGAAATAGCTATGAAAGAAGACAAAGATTTTAAAAATAACGTTATAATTTATTTTAGACAACATATTTATTCCTCACTTCAAGATTTAGCACAAGATTATACGATTTATCCTGATGGAATTCACCGAAAAGTTGTGCGTATTGTAGTTAACCGTTTAACACATATGAAAAAGGCTTGGTTAAACCCTCCAAAGAAAAGAGAGAGTTAGAGAAGGATTTGAGTATCCTTATATAGGATCGTTTAGCCAAGTCTTTTGGGAGGAATTTCGGTATTCCTGAAATAGAAATAATGCAATCCTCGTTCAACAACAAAGGTAGTAGGGACTTTCGCTATATTATGAGTATAATAAAACGAAAATAACTCCACAATATTTGATTGTGAGAGACGGGAAGATAATTAAAACACAATATATTTTTCAATAATAAAGATACAAACGTATATTTTTGGAGATAGAGCTCCGGTTCCTTTGTTGGTTGTTGAGAGAAGAAGGAAGTTAAAAAAGAGTCAATTTTACAATATGGAAGTAAGTGATTTTAAGAGTAGTTCACATTAGGTTTCATAAATTCATTGGAATGTACAGTTCATGGTAAAAGTTTGATAGCATATTAAGGTCGTTATACAATGCAAGATTAATCAAAACAGCAAATCAAAATATGTGGAAACGCACACCGGCGTTGACAACATATTTCCAAAGTTTCATGATCGTGATCCAGAACAAAATTTTTTCTGTAATTGAATGTTTTCTATTAAAGAGTGACTTAAATGCTTTGCGACTCATTAGCTGGAAGATATTGGTACGAATGCTAAAATATGATTGGTTTTTATAAAAATATTAATTCAATGATTTGCTCAAAGCTTAGGCGCATTGAAAGATATTGAGTAATATTTAATAATTGGTTACAAAGATATCTTTTACCACCTTAAAATATATCAGATTTAAACATAAAAAAATAAGTAATTGAGATCATATACAAAACTAAACCCAAGTGTGGAAAACCGGATGAGACACGTTGAATATAAAAAAAAAACTATTACAACACCATCCAGAAAAAGTTTAAAATTTTTTAATTTTTTTTTTTTATACAGTCAATATGTGTTGTCGAACAAATTTTGTTATAAATAAGAATTTTAGTTTTTAATGTGCTATGCGTGAAGAAATTATTTAAACAATTTTGGAACCACAGGCTCTACGAGAATTCGACGAAAATCCGACGAGCTGAGTACAAAAGTTACGATTTCAAAATTTGTTTTTTATGGCAATACTATGCAGAACTGTTGCTCAAGTATTGCTGCTTGTGTGTCACAGTAGTGGATGAAAAAAAACGGCACAAAAAAAACGCAACTCGAAGAATAAAGAAGGAGTAACATACGAATTGGACTGTAGCTGTAAACATTTATAAAAGGATAATGTTGCAAAATGAAAATGAAACATTTACATTTGCATAAAAAATCTGAACTGCAACACTGGATCTCCATGGCACAGCAGCAAAAACGTGAAAAGACGGAGCAAATCTCCGTACTTGACATGCTTAAAATATGCAACGATGGAGATTTTTTTGTGCATGATTTACTTTTGTGAGTTGATGGTTGAACATATTGAGATTACTTTTATATTTTGTTGTTGTTGTTGTTGTTATAGTAGTTGTCATCAACATTAAGGACTAGCATACGCATATGTTGTTCTTGGAAAATTTTGCAGTTTTGAAATGCAAATTCCACACGTTTTGTGTTTCGCTAAGTTGGAATTCATCTGTTTGTTGTTTTAAGCTAAGACTAGAAACTTTCTGCATCCCAGAGTTTAAGTATGATATTTAAGATTTGAGTTAAAATATGATAAAATTGAGGGTACATAAAAGTTTCGATTTGTTAAAAGTTTGGTTAATTTATTTTCTATCAAAACTCATTTATTTTTAAATCGATGTTATGGGTAGTATTTCACTGTAGAGGGAAACATATAAGACGTTTTAAAAATATACAAAAAATTGCAAACAAAAAGGCGGGTAGAGTGAGGGATGATAAAAAAAGGAATCACCGTTATATGTCTTTAACTGCCTATAACTTTGCTCTAATCTTTAAACGCGTTTTTCTCGAAACTATACGCAAAACAATTTTTAGCTTACCGCAACTGAAAAATTCACCAACTATACTTCGTTGGCGACCAAAAGTTACAGCAAACGAATATTCAGTTGTCCCTTACGAAAAAAATAAACGAAAAATATCGAAAAAATAACGAAAAAGAAACAATTTTTTAACTCATAAATTTAATATGATTTAAAAAAAATATATCTTCTTACTTCCATCGTTGGGAATCAAACTCCGACTCCGTCAATGTCAAGTTCACTGCACGCTCTGCTTAACCTGTTGCACCACAGTCTATTGTATTTTCAGTCGGCTAACATTCTGCTAGTGCTTTTTTTTTTTTGTTTTACAAAATATATATTTTTTTTTTATTTAAAATATTTGTTTATGAGAAAAGAAGTTTGTTGTCAACAAACGAAGATTTAAATTACTACAAGTATATTCATGATTTGCTGCAATTGAAAAGTCGCACGCGTGTATGACAAACAAAATTCATTTCCTGCGAGTAAATAACCCGTTTAACGCAACTGTTTCCGTTTCTCGTAACTGTTGAAACTATTGCAAAAAACGTTTTCAAGCACGATAAACGAAGTTCGTTTGCAGCAAACTGGCGATAAACGTTTTTTTTTTTCTTTACGTGTACTTCTTCCAAAACGTTTGACATGATATCGCAAGTATTAATGGACCGATTAATTTAAAATTTGGTGTGTGCCCTTTTTATTTATTCATCTTTGACGCGGACTAGAATCAGGTAAAAAGTTTTTTTAATATTTTTAAATAATTCAAAACTTTGACAAAAAGTCAAAAATAAATTCTTTTTTTCAAACAGTTGCCATTTCGCGAAAAAATCTTTTTCTTCCCTAGTCTGGGTTATAGCGACATTCTTAATTATTAAAAATTTTTTTTTAGATGACTATAAGGGTTGAAATCGTGTCAAAATTAAAATAACACCAAAAATTACCTAAAAAAATTGCTAAGAAAGTTAAATAAGTTAAATAAGTAACAAAGGCACAATTCTACCTTTTTCTTTATATAGGGATTTGTTAAAAGTCGGAAATAATTGATTTTAGTGTTTAAAATCTACTCACACATTGCTTCGTTATTCAAAACTATATTAAAATTACAAAAGTTGTTATATTAGCGAATGAAAATATTTGTATATTAACCCAAAATTTCGATCCAGATTCCAGAATCCATTCCGAAATTTCACTAAAAGTAGTTGGTCACATTAAGTATAACTCCGACAGCTTTTCCTTTATCAAGGAATTAAAAACAAAAAAAAACAAATGACTAAAAATAAATAAAAATATATATAAATAAAAACTAGTTAGGAATGGAGCTTCGGCAGGGTACCGAAGCTAAAATACCCACCGCTGCCGTACTGAACTATATCCGAAGTCTTAAGACGTCTATAAAATTTGTATGCATAATCTGCAAAAATATTTGTGTCATACGTTTAATTTAATTTTACCCTTAGCTGCCACATAGAGTAATTTGTAAACAATGTAAAATGCCACACCCACTTTTCTAGAAGGAGGACTCCACATTTTACCGAATAATATATGTATGGGTTGGATAAACAACGTGGGCGAAACTTGGGTACATACAGACACGATGTCATTCAGTTATATATATTTTCGAATGTTTTTAAATTTTGATGAAGTCACTTTGTATGGAAGGTAGGCGTGGTTTTCATCCGATTTTGCCAAATATCAGAATGATAGTCTATATTATATATAAAAGCCTATGTGCAAAATTCTAAGACATTTCTGCAATTCCAAAAAGCAGATTTTTAAGGGATTTTACTGTTAATATAAAGCTACTTTGTATGGAAGGTAGGCGTGGTTTTTATCTAATTTTTCCAAATTTCATAGTGAGGATTTATATTGAATATCAAAGCATACATGTTAAATTTCAAGGCATTTCCTTAAAGTTTGTGGATTCTGAAGAGATTTTACGGTTAAAATAAACTCACTTTGTATGGGAGGTAGGCGTGGTTTTCATCCGATTTGGCTCATTCTTGAATTTGATCTTCTTTTCTTAAAAAGATGCTTATATATTGAATTCATTGCGATAGCTTTAAAATAACCGCTGTAATCGTGTCGACAGACGGACAGACAGACGGGCACACCGAAATCGACTCAGGAGGTGATGCTGATCAAAAATATATATACTTTTTTATGCCTGCCACGCCTCGTTATTTGCGTTACAGGCGGAATGACAAAGTTAACGCAGTACGCATTACGAGTCGTAGTATAAAAATATATACAAAATATGTAAAAAAAATGTTTTACTACATGCTCAACACACAAATTTTTAGTTTTTTTTTTACAGTGTATAATCTGTACAAAAAAAAAAAAAAAAAAAAAAAAAAATGTGCAAATATTTCTAATCTTTAAGGCGGTCTTCTCATTCAAAACCCGTTTTTTGGAACCTTTTTAAAAAAAATTCTTATTTGAAAACGCAAAGAATAATTGAAAACTTTTTTTATTTATTGTATTACAAAAGGTTCAAAGTAAATAAAAAAATTTTTTTGCCTCGATACGTGGGCTGTTTAAAAAGTAATGAGACTTCAAAGTTGGTGGTGAAAAAAAAAGGTGTCGTCACGGCGGCCACGATTCCGGGTCTCCGGAGCGTCTGAAATGAAAACAAAAACGGGGTTATAATCAGTATAGATGTAATTCTCGGGTGAACCTCAAGCTTAATTTTGTGATTTTTTTTGACAAAATGGCGGCCATTCAAAAAAAAAAATTTCAATTTCGGTTTTTTTTTTGTAGTTTAGTGTAAAAAAAAATAGTAAAAAATTTTTTAAAATTATGGTCGAGGTTCACTCGAGAATGGTGACAATTCTGCGTCGATTCCATTTTGTTTCATGAAAATCGGTTCAGTTGAACTGGAGATATCATGGCCGCCAGTTCGAAAAACGTGGGTTCGAGATAAACGCGTTTAAAGTTTGAAGTAATTTTTTTGGGAAAAAAAAAAAAAAATCAAAAATGTTTAAATGCAGTTTTAAAGAGCTGACAATTTTTACTAACAAATATTAGTCGGCGATGCCAGCTCCATACAGGCCACCTTCCTCTTTTTCGTAGAAACTGCTTTCTGCTGCCCTCTCTGCTCTGAGAGCCGTTCTGCCAGCTTTTGATGATTCGGTTCAATCTGTCTTCATTGCGAGATAGTGCGTATTCGTATGCGTTTTTGCCAATCGCAATACCCATCAAACCCATAATTATAAGTATGGGTATAACACCGTCGTTGAAGAGGCACGTTGCAATGAAATTGGCCACTTCGATGGTGCGTGCGCCTGAGTTGATGTGTTTGGGCGAAAGTGACCAAAGAACAGAATTGTAGGACTCATTGGAATTCTGAGTTTCAGATCCAAGGCATCTTTCAAGCAAATTATCTGCCGACAGCGCTTCGTAAGCTGGTTTTATTACCTCCATCACCTTCTTGTCCATCAGACCTTGCTTCACAAAAAAAGCTGTATCTTCTAAAGTATTTCGAATTTCTAAAAATCCTTTTAGGGGCATATTTACAACTACCCAAGCTATAAATAAATGCAAAAAAAAAAGTTGAAGAAAAAAAGTTGATCAATGAGAAGACCCCCTTAAGTGGGCACTATTGACATGCAAGTGCCAAATTTTGACAAATATATGAGTTAAGAAAATCGTTCGATTTGACATGGAATCACCTATAAACGGGTATCACTAAAATAGCTATACCTCCGTAAATAATTGAAATTTTTAAAAATTCCTTTGGAGGGTATATTTCCTAAGGTCGAATTTTTAAAAAATATGGAAAAAGTTGTTTTTTTTTAAATCTACTCTAAAACTAGAATACTGCCTTAAAAGACGTATACAGATCAAAAACAAAGTATATTTTGCTTTCAATTAATCTCTAATTTATTACCTTCATCCCCTTTTAATCATGTGTTATGATTTTTTTATATAAATATAAAAATATATTTGTTTTTTGCCTACTTTTGTGGCACTTAACATTATTCTACTTTATGAATTTACAAAAATAATCCTAAAAGCAGGCTGCTTTTTATCTTTTTTTTCACCATTTCAAAACAATATTTAAATTATAAAGCAGCACTTGTGAATACATAATTTTTATAAACGAAATTTTCAACAAAAACACACGTGAAGCTAAAAGCTTCTAAAAGCTTAAGGACTTGATATAATTGACTTTTATATCCTGCAGCTTAGTTTTGAAGAGCTTGTGCAAAAGAGCGCCGACAGGAGGTATGCTTCTTATGTTCAATGCATTAATATGAAAAAAAGAACAAATTTACTTTTTATAATAAAGCTTAAGGCAAGCGTAACAAATTTTTTAGGGAAAAAAGCTTTAAAAGGGAAATAAATGTGTTTATAGCTTCAATGAAAATAAATGCGTATTTTTAAAATTACTTATAATAATTCAACATATACTTTACTAACTCATATTATATATAAGTAACTCAAGTAACATTAAAGTAGAGAAGAGGTCTAAAAGAACGGGTATTTCGTGAAAGCAACACAAGATAAGATAAAACATTTCCAAAATATTGCTTAAGATTAAATTAAATCTATCCACATTCCAAAGCAACTGCATGCGTATATGTTTCAAAAATTACACCCACTCCTGCCATAATGCCCAAAGTACCAGAGCTAAGCTGAGCATTTAGGCCAAAAACGGCAATTACTCATTTTATTTGCTCGACAAGCAGCATGTGAACCATAAAAATTAGCTGACAAATAAAAAGAAACAAAAACAAAAAAAATTTAAACATATATTAAAGGAAAAAGCACACTCAAAAGGGATTAAAAAACCTTTTAGGCAACGTGCAACAATGGGTCCAAAGCAAATATGAATGAATATTAATGTGGACAATACTGCGAGTAGCAACACCCCGATCTCAAAAAAAAAAAAAAATGTACTAAGCTCTTAGAAGAACTCTTAGATATGTGTAGATATGTTTAAACATCAAAGCTCTCTAGAGTATAAGTGACTGTGTTTGTGTTTTTATGTGTATAACACTCAGTTGTTGGCTTGCAATAACAACAACTGGCAACCCCCTCTTATTAGCCAGCTTAGCTCAGTCAAAAACTCTGAGCTTTGACAAAACCAACTTCAAACTTTGTGTTAAGTTGTAGCTTACAAGGCAACTTAGGCTGGTAGTAGCCGGTCTTTGAAAAGGTGCTGCATATAAACGAAAACAATAGCAAAAATAATAATAGTAGCAAGAACAACAAAAACAACAACAACAACATCATTCAAAAGTTATGCTTTTAATTAATATTTATTGTTCTTACAGGCCACACTCCTCACCATCCATAGCTTTTGACACTCACACCAAACAGCGATGAAGAACAAGAAAATTTTGAAACCTCTTAAGTGACGCATTTAAATTTTATCCTTAGTAAATAAAACTTAAGCTACGCAAAATTAAATTGAAAGCTTTTCGGTACAATTTTGCCAAACATAGCCTAGCTGTAAAATATATCGTAAGCTTTATAGCAGTTCTCAAAATATAAAATCGTCTTAAATAAAATGAACGACATGTCAAAGGGTTACAAAACCAATTAACAGCGGGTTGTTTGCAAACTTACAACAAAAACAACACAAATAACGACAAATTGATGTGGTTCACTCATACTCGCAATAATAAAAGTTAATAATTACAACAACAATAGCCTTAATGAAAAACTTTTGTTATTTTCAACCAAACTTCTGTAGTAATGATGAAGCCTTGGCTTTAATGATAATTAAAATGAGAATCATACCAAAAGAAGATGCAATGAAACTTAGGTCAAAATATTATTGTTGAAGCTTTTATTGTTGTTGTTTTAGTTAGTGGTTTCAGATTCAATTTAAGTCAGAAATACATGAAAATGCACTAATTTCACTAATGAAATTATTAAATTTTGTTTCTTAAAGCTTAGTATTATTAATTTTTGACCTTAATGACAGCTGACTAGCTTTAAACAAAGATAAATTTGGATAGAAATAAGACATAAATTGAATAATTTAGCTGAATTTTTTAATTAATATGCTAAATTTGAACTTTGACTTTAACTTGAGACAACTAAAAGCTTAATATGATTATTTAATATGATAATTATTAGGCCGGGTCGATTTTTGGGGAGGCAAAAAAATCGCCCATTGCTCTGTGAAAATCGTATTCTAGGGATCAAAATAAGAAACTTTGCCGAAGGAACCATACCTCTAAAACGAATTCTGATGTCCCCCAATTTGGGTCGAACTTTTGAGTAGTGGCAAATTTTGAAAAATCCCACTTTGACCCATTTAGAGTGTTCCAATCGAGTCCAAATGTATGACCGACCCCCACTAACTTTGGAGGCCCTACCCACCCATGCCAGTGGCACACCCCCTGGAACCCCCTGGGTTCCCCATACAAACAATTCAAAAAATCGCCAGTTTTGGCACTTTACATGAAAAAATCAGCGAAATGCCTATGTTTTTTTCTTTTTGGAGTTTTTTTTCTCTTTAGAAATTTATTCAACCCTTTTAAAAAATGAAGGTATCACTGTGACACAATTGCAAATCGGAAAATTGCTTGTGTGCGCTTTTTAAGGCACCACAAGACACAGCTGCATGTCGTAAGCTTACTTGTGTAGTTTTTTTATAGCACCTACTTAAGAAATGAAGGTTATTTTTACAACCCTTTTTGTGGGTATTTTATGGCACCTTCTTAAGAAATGCGCGTTTTATGCAACCATTTTAACAATTAAGGTATCACTGGAATGCACCGCAACCCTTCTAAAAAATTAAGGTATCACTGTGACACAATTGCAGATCCTAAAATTGCTTGTGTGCGTTTTTAAGCCACCACAAGACACAGCAGGTAGAATTGAAATTACCATTTCATTCTTATTACCTCGTCTCGTAGACCATATATAACGCAACAGTTTTTGTGAATGCATTAAGCCGTTGTGAAGAACTCAAAGTGTGAAGTTCTAATTTCAGATCAAAAAAATATTTTAAAAAAAAAATAATAAGTGAAGTTGACCATTCCAAATCAAAAAGTTTACAATGAATCCACCATCCTCTACACCGCAAGATGAAGCAACAACAACATCAACAACTATCGAAAACCCAATGAGTCATATAACCAAGCACGATGTTACTGTTTTTGGTGTGTCTACTGATTTGACTGATCTTAATTTACCAACCCATCTGGATATCTTGAGATATTATTTTTACTTAAGCGAACGTGCTAAAACAGAACAAAAAAAGTTTTCCCATAAATCATTCACTATTCAAGTACAAGATAAGTTGAATGGAATTTGGGAAAAACTTGGTGTGGAATTAATGCTGAAAAAAAGTGTATTTAATAAATTTAATTAATAAGAAACAAAACCCAACAATTTACAGAGTATGTAAAATCTCTGGAAACAATTTTTTACATTGGAACATGTAAATGCGATTTGAAGGCAGCACCATGTGCATGCGGCTGGGTTCCCGAGTGCCCCAAAGAGTTCATGCACGATCAACATAATCAGAGAAGACTAACAATGGATGCAGTTGTGATGGAAACTGAAGAGCAAGGAGCAACGTCTATGTCATCAATGCCAACATACCAAGATCCCGATGATACAACATACGCACCGCCATCGGTTCAAGAAGATATGGATAGAAGCACAAGTTCACAATACACAGAGAGATACGATTGTTTTAACTGGACAGATTTGGTGTGCCTGATAGAATAGTATCGGCATTGGGAACCGCTCTTTTCCAAGATTTTAAAATGAAAGATAAGCATGGCAAACCTCTCATCATGGATAAATCGAAAGTTCGCAGGAGAAAGAGAAATGCAGACAAGAAGTGGTTCGCAAACGGTTAGATCATACCAATTGTTAGCATTCGATGGCAGAAAAGATGATACTTTAACGACAGCTAAAGTTGATGAGAAGTATCATATTAGGATGGTAAAAGAACCTCATCTTGTTATTTTGAGAGAACCCAATTCTGAATTGATTGGTTACGTAAGACTGGAACATGAAACCGCTGAATACAAAACAACCAAATTAAATGATTTTTTCAACGATAAAAATATATCACTGAATGCATTAATTGGAATATGCACTGACGGTGAGCCAACAAACACTGGCCCACACGGTGGAATTATACGACGATTCGAATTAGACGACGTTAGAGAGCCGTGCGAAATTGCCCAGACTTGAAAGTAAAAAAAACTTCAAACAATCATTTTTTTAGTTTCTTTTCTATAACTAACTTTAATTAATTTTTCATTTAAATATGTTCTGACTAAATAAATTTCAAAAGAGAAAAAATAGATATTATTATAAATAAATAATATATATTATCATAAATAAATAAATAAAAATAAAGAAAAAACATTTCGCTGATTTTTTTCATGTAAAGTGCCAAAACTGGAGATTTTTTGAAATGTTTGTATAAAGAACCCCACAGGGGGGGTTCCAGGGGGTATGCCACTGGCATGGGTGGCTCAAGCCTACAAAGTTAGTGGGGGTCAGTCATACATTTGGACTCGATTGGAGCACTCTAAATGGGTCAAAGTGGGATTTTTCAAAATTTGCCCCTATCCAAAAGTTCGACCCAAATTGGGGGACATCAGAATTCGTTTTAGAGGCATGGTTCCTTGGGCAAAGTTTCTTCTTTTGATTCCTAGAATACGATTTTCACAGAGCATTGAGCGATTTTTAAATCGACCCGCCCTAATAATTATGTTTTATATATTTGTACCAATAAAATATATCTAATATATAAAATTATCGTGTCACAATGTTCGTTCCCATACTCCGAAACGGCTTGACCGATTCTTATGAAATTTTTTATGCATATTCAGTAAGTCTGAGAATCGGCTACTATCTATTTTTCAAACCTCTAAGTGATAAGGGGTGTCTACCCCAAAAAATTTTTTTTTATTTTTTTGATAAATTTTTTTTTTTAAAGTTTTTTATTCTGTGGCATTAAAAAATACATACAACCCTATATTTTTACTTTTCTATCACCAACCCCTGCTTTTCAATAGTCATTTTCATAATTTTATCATTTTTTATCCCGCTCGATAACATCAATTATTATCACTTGGTAAGTTATCCCCTCCATGTGTCTATCGGTGTCACTTCTCACCCAGTAAACATCACGGAGTAGGGATGACAACGAAGATGGTCTCCTATTTCTCTAGAACACGAAGAAGCCTCTCTCACTCCCTCTACAATTTTCTGCTATTATTAGTGTTTATGCGTCAAGCGTAGTAGTTAAACATTTTTACTATCTCACTGTAACTCTCATATCAAATATTTTCTCAAGTAACTTTATTATTTATTTATTAATAACTAATATTATTGAATATAATTAATTATTAATAACTAATAAAATTATTAATTTTGAGTGTAATTTGCACGATCAGTTAATTAAGTGATTTAAATCTAATATATAAAAATATCGTGTCACAATGTTTGTGGCCAAACTCCTCCGAAACGGCTCGACCGATTTTAATGAAATTTTTATGTATGTTTGGTAGGTATGAGAATAGGTTGTAAAGTACTTTTCATCCTCCTATGCTAAACGGGCGTGGCTTTGACCATACAAGTCACATTTTCGATAATAGAATAACTGTGGCAGTAAAAGTCACAGAACATTGAAAATCAGAATGGAGGTACCATTTGATGATGGCCTTTTAACGGAAAACTTGGACGGGCATTGGACATGGGGGTGTGGCTGCGCCCATACAAGCCAGATTTTTTATATCGATTAACTTTGGAAGTAAGAGTTACAAAACATTTAAGCTCAGAATAGAGTTACGAGTTGGTGATATCTTTCTAATTAAAAATTTGCACGGGGGTTGGACAGGGAGGTGTGGCTCCACCCTTACCAGCCAAATTTTTGATATTGAATAGCTATGGAAGTAAAACTTCAGAATGAAGTTGCCACTTGGTTATGTCTTCTAATATAAAACCTGGAAAGGCATTGGGCAGGAGGGGAGGGGGTGTGGCTCCGCCCATATAAATCAAATTTTTGATATCGAATAGCTTTGGAAGTAAAAATCACAGAACATTGAAGTTCAGTATTTAGTTTCTCTTACTTACTTACTTACGTGGCCGTGACAACCCGTGTCCGGATTTCGACCGACCTCATCAGCTCTCGCCAGGCGCCTCTGCTTTGCGCGCGCCTTCTCCAATCGGATACACCAAGTGCGGTTAGGGCTTCCTCAGCCTGGTCCATCCATCGGAGGCATGGTCTCCCTCGTCGTCGTTGACCAGCGACCCTCGCTTCGAGCACCTTTTTCGCTGGAGCTTCGTCGTCCATACGATGGACATGACCCAGCCAGCGTAGTCGCTGCACAGTTATACGCCGAACTACGTCAATGTCTCCGTAGAGCTCATACAGCTCGTGGTTCATTCGGATGCGATAGTCATCGCCGACTCGAACAGGACCGAAGATTTTGCGAAGAACTTTTCTCTCGAACACCCCCAGAGCGGCTGCGTCAGTTTGCGAAACTACCCATGCCTCAGCGCCATAAAGCAGCACAGGTAGAACGAGCGTCTTGTAGAGTGTTAGTTTTGTCGATCGAGAGAGGGCTCTGGAACTTAGTTGCTTACTGAGCCCGTAGTAGCACCTATTAGCAATTATTGTTCTTCGCTTTATCTCCAGGCTGATTTCGTTGTTAGTATTAATGGCGGTGCCAAGGTATACAAACTCCTTGACTACTTCAAAGTTATAGCTGCCGGATGAAACGTGGGAGTCTAAACGCCGAGCTCCCTTGTTTGTAGACAGCATATACTTTGTTTTACCCTCATTTATCGTCAAACCCACTTTGGCTGATTCCTTTTCGATAGCGGCGAAAGCAGCGGTAACATCTCTCTTGGTTCTGCCAACAATATCAATATCATCAGCGTAAGCAAGGAGCTGGACACCTTTATAGAAAATGGTGCCATTACGATGCACACCGGCCTTTCGTACGATCCCCTCCATGATGATGTTGAAGAGATCGCAAGACAGTGGATCGCCTTGCCTGAAACCTCTTTCGGTATTGAAGGTTTCGGAGAGGTCATTTCCTACCTTGACGGAGCTGCGTGTGTTGCTCAACGTCATTCTGCAAAGTCTAATCAACTTTGCAGGTATACCGAACTCAGACATTGTTGCGTATAGGCAATCCCTTCTCGGGCTATCGAACGCAGCTTTAAAGTCGACAAAGAGATGGTGTGTGTCAATTTGATTTTCGTGGGTTTTCTCCAGGATTTGTCGTAGCGTGAAAATCTGGTCTATGGTGGACTTACCAGGTCGAAAGCCACACTGATAAGGTCCAATCAGTGTTTTTGTAATTGGCTTTAATCTTTCACACAGTACGCTTGAGAGAACCTTATATGCGATGGAAATAAGACTGATACCTCTATAACTTGCGCAGATTGTAGGGTCTCCTTTCTTAAGTATAGGGCAAAGTACACTGAGGTTCCAATCGTCGGGCATGCTTTCTGCTAGCCATATTTTGCTGATGAGCTGATGCATGCGCCTTATCAATTCATCGCCGCCGGTTTTAAACAATTCAGCTGACAGGCCGTCAGCACCCGCTGCTTTATTGTTTTTGAGTCGTTGGATAGCAACTCGAACCTCTTCATGGCTAGGTGGTGATACTTCCACTCCGTCATCGTCGATTGGTGGCACTGCACTGTGCTCTCGATGGGCGGCATTGGTGGAATCGTCGCCATTAAGTAAATTGGAGAAGTGCTGTCTCCACAATCTAAGCACACACTGTGTATCCGTATTCAGATCTCCATTTTCGTCTCTACAAGTGGATGCTCCGGGCTTGAAACCTTGGGTTAGACGCTTAACCTGTTGATAGAATTTTCGTGCATCCTTCTTGCCCTGGTATACCTCTAGTTCCTCACGCTCACGCTTTTCCTGCTCTCTTTTCTTGCGTCTGAAAAGGCGCCTCTCTTCCTTCCTCTTTTCGCGGTAGTTTTCTCGCACGGCTCGCGTTGCAGCTGACTGCAGCGTTTTTCTATAAGCGGCGTTTTTTACTGCAGTCGCAATGCGACACTCCTGATCATACCATTGGTTCCGAGGTTGCGGGCGCCGGAAACCAATGACTTCTTCAGCGGCAGCGCGCATGGAGTGGGATATATGCGCCCAAAGTCCGCCGGCGTCGTCGAGTCCAGAGGTTGGTTGGTTGAGCTTAACCGAGAGTTGAGCGGAGTAGGCTTCGGCAGTCCGTTGTAATTGCAGCTTAGCGACATCTAGCTTTCGTTGCATTCCTGTGCGTATGTTCTTGGCATTGCATAATCGCATGCGGATCTTGGCTGCAACAAGATAATGGTCGGAGTCAATGTTGACCCCCCGAAATGTACGCACATCTAGAACACTAGAGGCATGCCTTCCGTCGATTACAACATGATCAATTTGGTTTCGCGTTTTTTGATCCGGGGACAGCCAGGTGGCCTTGTGGATGTCGAGGTGCTTAAATCTGGTGCTACTAACTACCATGTTTCGTGCCGCGGCGAAGTCGATCAGTCTTAGACCGTTGTTTGTGGAGGTCTCGTGAAGACTGAACTGACCGACAGTGGGGCCAAAGATGCCTTCCCTTCCGACTTTCGCATTAAAATCGCCGAGGACTATTTTCACGTCATGGACCGGAAGGTGGTCATATACGTCCTCAAGACTAGCGTAGAAAGCGTCCTTGACGGCTTCGTCCTTTTCCTCCGTCGGGGCGTGCGCGCAAATAAGGCTTATGTAGAAAAATTTTGCCTTGATGCGGATCGTGGCCAATCTTTCGTTCACAGGTGTGAACCGGGAAACAAGGTGGCGTAGTTTCCGGCTAACGACGAATCCACATCCGAATTCGCGCTTCTCCGCATGGCAGCTGTAGTAGATATCGCAGTGTGCTTGTTTAGAGCAGCCTTGCCCTTTCCATCGCATTTCCTGGATGGCGGTGATGTCAGATTGTATTGTTTTGAGGGCTTCCGCCAGTTGGATAATTGCACCTTCCCTATAAAGGGTCCGGACATTCCAGGTGCATATCCGTAAATCATTGTCCGTTTTTCGTTTGCGGTGGTCGTCAACGTAATTGGGGTTCTTATCCGAGGCTGGTTTAGTTTTCATTGGGCAGTAGTAATGTGGCGGGACCCAAACCCTGCGCACATTCCATGTTTAAGGTCTATGGATCGACCCGCCGCTCAAATTAGCCGTCAAACTGACGGATGCCAGTTTGCCGTTGCCCAGGGAACACCACTTGGAGGTTTGAGTCGACTTGAGACGATTTCGACATGGATAATGCTGGCCTCGCCAGGTTGAGGCGGTCAGACACGTTGCCATGTGAAGGTTCGCCCCCTGTTTTAGTTTCTCACCCAACTCAAATTTTCTCAAAATTTTGCTTAAATGGAAAGTTCATAAAAAATGGGAATGGTCGGACTATAGTCGCACAAACTTTTTAAAAAATCATTAAAATTGTACATGCTTTGATACTTGGTATACTAAAATACTACGCTTGGTATGTAGGGTATATTCATCCAAGCGGCAGTCACTGTAAGTACAAATATGGACATTTTATAAATTACCATCAAACAAACAGACACAGAATAATAGTTGGAAATAATTGGATAAGGGCGTGGCCTCACAATACGCTCACTTTTCAGGGGACTAGCGCGGAGTGCAGCGCAGCGCGTCGGGTAAAAGCTAGTATATATATATATGTATATGGGTCATTACCTATCAACCAGACTTTCCCAGTTTTAGAGTAAAAGTGTTGTGTAGGAACTTAAAATTTCCATAAATGAGTCTTCCTTTGAACTGAGCCCATACAAAAGTTGGACAAAAATACAAGTGCTCCTATTATAATGAAATTTGGTAAGCATGGTAAGTTTAAGCTATTGCAGAATAATTTTAAAAAATAGTTGAAATCGGTCATTCAGCAAAGAGATATCTCCTAGGCCCGTTGGACCTATATTAATTTTTTAAAATTTTTGGTATGGTAGGAACATACAAAAGCTTACTGATCTTAACATACAAAAGGAAAAGATCTGATCTTAAGGAACATACAAAAGTTAACTGATCTTAACAAAACTCGGTTAGAATACTAGAAAAACAGAGTTGTAGATGTGTACTAAAAATGGTCGAAATACGTCAGTACATAGGGGTATGTCCATTCGACCTATATTCATTTTGATATTATTTTGAATCGGAGGTATATACAAAGGTAATCCGATCTTAATGAAATACGGTCAGAGTGCTACAAAAATTAAAATATATGATAGATGTGTACTACAAATGATCGAAATCGGTATGCCCTAGGGTTAGCCCCTAGGACCTAGATTAATTTTATATTATACATGAATTTGTATTTTAAATATTTATAAGTTGGTTGAACAATCGGTAAAAGTCGTTGAATTTTTTTTTTTTAAGTAAATTCAAGGAAAAGTCTGTCACACGTTCTCTTATTTTTTACTGAGATATATTTATTATATTAAATTTTTTATGTGTTAATGTGTACATTTTTTATATCTTTTCTTAATTATTTTCACTATTAACCCATTTTCAACCGGTGTTTGATTGATCGAACGTAACATTTGTCCAATTTCAATATGAAAGTTAATGATATCAGGAAGAAAATTCATATTATATTTTTCTTTGATAATTGGCTATTACAAAATAATGGTTACCACTCCTCTCACTCCCAACCCTACTTTTGGTATAGCTGGTTGGAAAATACCTTGCTGAGAGACCTTTCTTACAATGAAAAAAATCGGCATGTTTTAAAATTGAACACAATGCTATTATTTTGAATTTGTATTTTTTCATATAAAATTTGAAATTTTTTTAAATATTCACATATAAATTGATAACATTATGTTATTCAATTCTTCAAGTAGAGGTCTCTAACGGTCTTCCTTGTTCGATATTTTATTTTTTCGAACTTGCCGGTCCAATTCATTCCATAGTTTTTTAATTGGATTCATGTCCGGTGATTGGGGAGGAGAATGCCACTGCTTAGGAGCATTATAAAGTAACCACAACAATGTAACAATGAGAGATGTGTGCTTCGGATCGTTGAGAGATGTGCGTTGATCGCTGGAAGACCCATTTTAGTCGCAGAACTCTTTAGACTAGCTTTGAACAGATTCAAAAAAACATAACGATCCATTGTAGTTCCCCACTCCAGCAGCTGACATGCATCCCCATACCATGACAGATCCTCCACCGTGCTTTACAGTTGGTAATAACTTTTGCATATCCATCGCAGTGTTAGGTTTGCGCTAAACTCTTTGCTTCCCATCATATCCAAATATATTACATTTGGACTCGTCACTAAAAATAACGTTCTTTCAGAAGTCAAAACCGTCAGTTTTGTGGAGTTTTGTGGTAGTTCGATAGCAGTAAAATACCCAAAAATCTCTTTAATAAAACCAGGTCTAAATGAGAATCAGTGTTCTTCTCGGCTGCAAAATTGTTGGTCTCAGTTATGATTTGATCCAACACCTCTCCTTCATAAAACTTTGAGAATACCTGAATTGACGAAAGATTCTTCAGTCTTTCACACAGCTCTTTTTTTCATATCAGTTAACGTAGCTGTATTAGGCGATATATCGTTATTAAAATGATTATTTTCTCTATGCCTGGATCATTTTGAAGTTCCAAATAAACTCAATGGTATGTTGCTCACTTTCGGTTTCTTTCTAGGTGGGGCAATCGATTTGAAAGTTGACGGGTGAGCCTCCGACTAAGTTTTTGCAATGTATTCATAGCCAATATTATCATTAATGTTGCGGTCAGTGTCAATTTTCTTATATCGTCACTCAGTGAAAGCACTAAGATCAAAATTAATTGCAATAAAATTCTCGTCGAATAACTCTTCATCTTATTGCTCATCTATATCGGATGGGAGAATGTTGACAGACTGAACGGAGTTTTCGTTATCGCTCCAACATTCTATAATGTCTACAATTACCTTCATTGATATTTTTTTTTTTTTTTTTGGAATGTGGCATTTTGCAATTTTGTAATCAAAAACTAATAAGTATTCACAAACGCTCACAATAACACATCAAATTTATCAATATTCTAATAGATACTCACTTTTTTTTGTAAAAAAAACAAATAAAATCCACTTAAATGTAAAATATAACAAGTACAAGACAAGTATATTCTAGTTTACAACACATTAGAAATGGGAGAGCCGACTCACTAGGCAGTAAAATTTGACATTAAAATGTAATTTTAATAAAGTAAATGTATGGGATTCTGTAATCGGTAATCGGTTTGTTATCGCTTCGGTAATCGGTTGGTTATGGCTTCGGTAATCGCTTCGATAATCGGCTAGTAATTGCGTCGGTAATTGGTAATCGGTTGGTAATTGTTTCGGTAGTCGGTAATCGCGTCGGTAATTTGTAATCGGATGGTAATCGCTTAGGTAAACGGTTATTATCTCGTAATTGCTTCGGTTATTGGTAATCGCTTCGATAATCGGTTGGTTATCGCTTCGGTAATCGGTTGGTAAGCGCTTTGGAAATCGGTGATCCGTTGGTGATCGCTTCGGCAATCGAGTGATAATCGCTTCGGTAATCGGTTGTTAATCGCTTCGGTAATCGGTTTGTAATCGGTTGTTAATCGCTTCGGTAATCGGTTTGTAATCGCTTCGGTAATTGGTGATCGGTTGGTTAATTAGCAATCGGATGGTAATCGCTAAGGTAAACGGTTATTGGCTGGTAATCGCTACGGTTATTGTTAATCGCTTCGGTAATCGGTTTGTTATCGCTTTGGTTATCGGTAATTGGTAATCGGCTAGTAATCGCTATTTGTAATCGGTAATTGGTTCGGTAATCGGTTCGGTCTTGGGCTGGGTCGATGCTAGGTAATCCCTTAAATGAAATGCTGCACAGCAATCATTTCTGTTACGCTAACAGCGTGATGTTATCGCTAATAGCGTGATTATATCGCGAATCTCTAGTTTTGCTCTTCACCAAAAAGTGCTCAACGCGCCTAAGGAAATTTTAAATTAAAAAAAATTAACAAAATTTTTTTATACAAATTTGGTTGATTTTTCTTATACAAAATCAACCGGAAAGATTTGGGCGATTTTGCATTTTTTTTTTTTTTTTGTGAAATTTCGTTTATTTTTGTTTTTAGGGAGTTTTTCATAAGAAAAATCACCCAAATATTTTACAATTTTTGTTTTAGGAAATTTTTCAGTTTTGCTTGGGTGATGAAACGGAAAAAATGGACCTTAAAAATTCTGCACATTTCGTACAAGGCAAACTTATATCTTAGGAACATGCAAACAATAGGCTATTTTGCATATTTCTTTTTATAATTTTCGTTTTTTGCTTGCGAGCCATTTTTCTAAAAATGAATGAAAATGAAATGGGTGAAATTTCATTAGGCCATTTTCCATAATTTTTTGGACGATTTTTCATTTGGGTGATTTTGAATTTATTTTTTTTGGCGAGTTTTCATAGAGCCGTTTTAAAGTTTTCTAGAATTCACATATATTATTTTTTTTTTTTTGTATAGATAATTTGGATCCACATTACTTGAAGTATTTCCTTTACAACGATACCCATTTTGTTGGGTTTCGAGACAAAAAATTTTTAATTGTTTTTTCATTCTACTGTGAATCGATTCGGAAACCACACCAAATTGTTACTAATTGAGATGCATGGACCTCTCAACAAGCACATGTGAATTTTCTGTGGCCCAAATGCGACAATTTTGCTCGTTAACGTTAAATTCTCATCTTCTTTCAAGCGTTTCACAGCCCAATTAAGGAACCGAAAACATTGCGGATGGTTGTGTGGCCTCAGCTTCTATCCGAATTTGACTTTGTATGGCGTCATACCAAGGTCTTTATGTAAAATTCGCATCAAAGAAGTGCGTGAAACGTTCAAACCTTGATAACGATGGCGAGTTGATGTGCTTGATTGCTCTCGCAAACTCTGAGCAACAGCAGCAATGTTTTCGGTTGTGCGCACTGTACGAGTACGAGAACGTGTTGTTTTATTCAATTAATTTCCGGTTTCACGCACATGTCTCACAAATTGTTCCACAATTTTTGAGGAAGGCGCGTCATTTCTACCGTATCTGGAATGTAATTTTCTTACAGTTTCGCTAGAAGATTTACCATTTTTATTATTTCCAATAGTTGTTCAAGCCTATAAGGACTCAGTTTTACCGAGGATATGAAACTAACATAATGTAAATGACATTAGAACTGCCACACTCTAAAAACCAGTGTTTCAAATTCCAAACGCCAGATGGATCACCCTAAAGCCAATCTAAATACTAAAGCCAATCTTTATTTTATCTTATACCAAATCTGTTTTTATACATATTATTTGTTAGAAAAATATCAAATTTCCTTAAAATGTTTTACAACCTAATTCTCGTTCTTTGCCAAAAAGAAGAGCAAAGATTAAAAAAAAGACACCTTTTAGCCTGCCTTTCTCAGCAGTGATTTAACCATATCCGGCATAATATTTGTTGGCCTTTTAAGCAATGCAAACACACATTCATACAGGCACATACACACACAGAGAAACACCTACACACAAGCATACTTTGCTACGAGCAGCCAATTCTGTGCTTATATCTGTCATGCATTTTAAGCAGCTGTCAACTATATTGGTTGAGCTATTTTTTTTTGCCAAGAAAAAAGTTTACACTTTGTTGTTATGCTAACCTTTATGGTACCTTTTTGTGATTTTCTTTTTATGTTGTGCTATATTGTTGGTACTATTTTGTTGCTGCTTTTTATGATATTTACCTTTTTACTAGCTAAAGTCATTGTGTTTATTTGCTTTAGTCAGATTTTTACAGCAATCAGAAGAGATTTTTTAGATCTTTTTGTTGATTTGATTTCGTTGTCGCAGCAGTTTATTGCCTACATTCAGGCAGAATTTATTAAATAAATATTTAAAAATTTTTTATTTTTGTCAAATGGATTCAAACACTAATTCAATTTTTTCTCTCTTTTTTCTTTGCAGGTAATTTCAGAAGTTTTTGATGTTGAATTAGACGCTTGTGAAATGAGATTTGAACACTGTAAGTTGACGAAGTTTACAAATTAGTGACTAATAATAGAAAGTGTGGGAAATAATAGAAATAAGAGTGCTCTTAACATAAAATTTTTTAACTACCCTCGACATTGGCATGTTTGAATTAAATATAGTGTTGGTCAGAATATTCGATTTTGGCCAGTTTCGGTAATTTTTATTGCTATCTAATATTTTGTATGACATACGTCAAAAATTATTGATAAAAAATCAATTAATGCTAATTTTATTTTATTTTTGTAATGTATCTTATGTTATGTTTTCCTTACTTACTTACTTAGATGGCCGTGACAACCCGTGTCCGGATTTCGACCGACCTCATCAGCTCTCGCCAGGCGCCTCTGCTTTGCGCGCGCCTTCTCCAATCGGATACACCAAGTGCGGTTAGGGCTTCCTCAGCCTGGTCCATCCATCGGAGGCATGGTCTCCCTCGTCGTCGTTGACCAGCGACCCTCGCCTCGAGCACCTTTTTCGCTGGAGCTTCGTCGTCCATACGATGGACATGACCCAGCCAGCGTAGTCGCTGCACAGTTATACGCCGAACTACGTCAATGTCTCCGTAGAGCTCATACAGCTCGTGGTTCATTCGGATGCGATAGTCATCGCCGACTCGAACAGGACCGAAGATTTTGCGAAGAACTTTTCTCTCGAACACCCTTTTCGGTATTGAAGGTTTCGGAGAGGTCATTTCCTACCTTGACGGAGCTGCGTGTGTTGCTCAACGTCATTCTGCAAAGTCTAATCAACTTTGCAGGTATACCGAACTCAGACATTGTTGCGTATAGGCAATCCCTTCTCGGGCTATCGAACGCAGCTTTAAAATCGACAAAGAGATGGTGTGTGTCAATTTGATTTTCGTGGGTTTTCTCCAGGATTTGTCGTAGCGTGAAAATCTGGTCTATGGTGGACTTACCAGGTCGAAAGCCACACTGATAAGGTCCAATCAGTGTTTTTGTAATCGGCTTTAATCTTTCACACAGTACGCTTGAGAGAACCTTATATGCGATGGAAATAAGACTGTTACCTCTATAACTTGCGCAGATTGTTGGGTCTCCTTTCTTAAGTATAGGGCACAGTACGCTGAGGTTCCAATCGTCGGGCATGCTTTCTTCTAGCCATATTTTGCTGATGAGCTGATGCATGCGCCTTATCAATTCATCGCCGCCGGTTTTAAACAATTCAGCTGACAGGCCGTCAGCACCCGCTGCTTTATTGTTTTTGAGTCTTTGGATAGCAACTCGAACCTCTTCATGGCTAGGTGGTGATACTTCCACTCCGTCATCGTCGATTGGTGGCACTGCACTGCGCTCTCCATGGGCGGCATTGGTGGAATCGTCGCCAGTAAGTAAATTGGAGAAGTGCTGTCTCCACAATCTAAGCACACACTGTGTATCCGTATTCAGATCTCCATTTTCGTCTCTGCAAGTGGATGCTCCGGGCTTGAAACCTTGGGTTAGACGCTTAACCTGTTGATAGAATTTTCGAGCATCCTTCTTGCCCTGGTATACCTCTAGTTCCTCACGCTCACGCTTTTCCTGCTCTCTTTTCTTGCGTCTGAAAAGGCGACTCTCTTCCTTCCTCTTTTCGCGGTAGTTTTCTCGCACGGCTCGCGGTGCAGCTGACTGCAGCGTTTTTCTGTATGCGGCGTTTTTAACTGCAGTCGCGATGCGACACTCTTGATCGTAACATTGGTTCCGAGGTTTCGGGCGCCGGAAACCAATGACTTCTTCAGCGGCAGTGCGCATGGAGTGGGATATATGCGCCCAAAGTCCGCCGGCGTCGTCGGGTCCAGAGGTTGGTTGGTTGAGCTGAACCGAGAGTTGAGCGGAGTAGGCTTCGGCAGTCCGTTGTAATTGCAGCTTAGCGACATCTAGCTTTCGTTGCATTCCTGTGCGTATGTTCTTTGCATTGCATAATCGCATGCGGATCTTGGCTGCAACAAGATAATGGTCGGAGTCAATGTTGACCCCCCGAAATGTACGCACATCTAGAACACTAGAGGCATGCCTTCCGTCGATTACAATATGATCAATTTGGTTTCGCGTTTTTTGATCAGGGGACAGCCAGGTGGCCTTGTGGATGTCGAGGTGCTTAAATCTGGTGCTACTAACTACCATGTTTCGTGCCGCGGCGAAGTCGCTCAGTCTTAGACCGTTGTTCGTAGAGGTCTCGTGAAGACTGAACTGACCGACAGTGGGGCCAAAGATGCCTTCCCTTCCGACTTTCGCATTAAAATCGCCGAGGACTATTTTCACGTCATGAACCGGAAGGTGGTCATATACGTCCTCAAGACTAGCGTAGAAAGCGTCTTGACGGCTTCGTCCTTTTCCTCCGTCGGGGCGTGCGCGCAAATAAGGCTTATTTAGAAAAATTTTGCCTTGATGCGGATCGTGGCCAATCTTTCGTTCACAGGTGTGAACCGGGAAACAAGGTGGCGTAGTTTCCGGCTAACAACGAATCCACATCCGAATTCGCGCTTCTCCGCATGGCAGCTGTAGTAGATATCGCAGTGTGCTTGTTTAGAGCAGCCTTGCCCTTTCCATCGCATTTCCTGGATGGCGGTGATGTCAGATTGTATTGTTTTGAGGGCTTCCGCCAGTTGGATAATGGCACCTTCCCTATAAAGGGTTCGGACATTCCAGGTGCATATCCGTAAATCATTGTCCGTTTTCGTTTGCGGTGGTCGTCAACGTAATTGGGGTTCTTATCCGAGGCTGGTTTAGTTTTCATTGGGCAGTAGTAATGTGGCGGGACCCAAACCCTGCGCACATTCCATGTTTAAGGTCTATGGATCGACCCGCCGCTCAAATTAGCCGTCAAACTGACGGATGCCAGTTTGCCGTTGCCCAGGGAACACCACTTGGAGGTTTGAGTCGACTTGAGACGATTTCGACATGGATAATGCTGGCCTCGCCAGGTTGAGGCGGTCAGACACGTTGCCATGTGAAGGTTCGCCCCCTGTTCCCCTGTTATGTTTTCCGCTTTCTTTTAATAAAAAGAAAAAATTATACTTTTCATATAAATACAGGGTGGTGCCTAAGTAACTTTATGAATAACATTTTTTCTTTCAGATTTTATTTAACGTTGGCATTTATTAAATTTAGATTATAGTTTGGAAATATGTTCACATTATGTTTTGAGGACAATGTCCCGTACGCATAAAAATAGTCAACACTTAACTAAGTAGTGAACACTTAATTTACACCGAGAAAAAAACAATAGGTAAATCAACTAAGTCAGCTTGGGTAAAGTGAATTGTATGGGAATTATATACTTATGCTTATTCACCTAAGCAATTTATTGTTTAATACATTGCTTTGAAAGCACATACTTCGATACCTTGCCAAAAAAAAAATATTTGATTAACCTAAGCCCAAAATCCAAAAATACAAAACCACTAGCATGGATGGCCTTAGCATAGGTTTAAGCTATTTTCTGCAAAACAAAAAACACAGCTGCGTCATTTGACACACGAGAGAAGGACAGATTTGATAATTTATTGGTTTTTTTTTGTAATAAAACCACTTTATTTCCGATTTCGATATCCGATTTCATTGCGAAATCGTTACGAAAATCGTGTGAAGGCGTTGACACGACTTCATAACGAAATATCGTAACGATTTCGTAACGAGTCTTAACAAAAATATTACTAAGAAGTTACAATTTCGTTCAGACAGTTCGAAAGAAAGGTAGGTTAATATGTCGCACAAACAGTCGCATAACGAAATTCTATATAAATTCGTATAAAAATTAACGTTAAAAAGTAAGTTAAAAAGTAAAAATTTGTAAATTTTGAGTTGTGACTCTTTTGTAGATAGGGTGCGATATATATATAACAAGCCTTCCCAGAATTACGGAACAAAATAATTTACAATCTATTGTGAAAAAAGCATTGATGTGCCCCAAGCGCTCCGACTACCTGAAAAGTGACGGTTACGAACTTTGCAGTTTTTGACTATAACTCCGTAAATATTCAATATTTCGCTATCTCCTTTGGACAGTACATTTTTAACATGTTATACATTCGAAATAAGAAAAAAATAGTTTTGAATTTTTTTAAAAAAATTATAAAAGTATCTCCTCCTTAAGCTGTTGGATGATTCTTGGCTTGTTGGCATACACCTTGCCCTTTAGTTAGTGCCAAAGAAAAAAAATCGGGAGCCGTTGAATAGGATAAATGCGGTGGTCAGTTTAAATCAGAAAAAAATGATATTATTTGATCGCCAAAAAGTTCGCGCATGAGAGCCACAGTTGGAAGAGGTGTGTAAGCTCTGGCTCCTGCTTGTTGGAACCACAATTCTGGATTGTTCTGTACCTCTGGCCTTAAAAAATGTTCAATTATTACTCGGTATTGAATGCTGTTCACATTAACCGCAACTTGTTCGCCGTTTTCGAAAATATATGGTCCAATGATCCTTTCTGAAGTTATTCCACATCATACTGTGCATCTTAGTGGATTCATTTGATGGTCAACAATTATTCATGGATTTTCGGTGCCCTATATTCTCCAATTTTGTTACCATTCACGTTACCATTGAATGGAAAATGTGCCTTATTGCTTATTATGAGTTTGTGAATAAACTTGTTATTTTCTAGGCACAATTTTTGAAAACGGCGACTATATTGAATGCGTTCTTGTGCATCATTTGGTTTTAACTCATGTCAAATGATAAGGACATGCAATTCTTTACAAAGACCATGGTATAATGATTTACAAGGTAGGAGTGACAGTTCTCTTGGCGATTTGGAGTTGTCAAAAACACATTGAAAAAGAAAAAACGAAGAAGCAGCAAAACAGATGAAAAGTTAAACTTGTATTGATTTGACAACTCCCGATCGCCGCTCGTGAGAAAAAAGGTAGTTGTCAAGGCTACCTTGTAAATTATTGTATCATGATAAAGACCGTTTCTTCAATACCTGCTTGCAGCCGAGCAATATTCACATCATTTCGAACTGCACAAGGTCTTCCAGCACACGAAAGATCACAGACAGCCCCTTGTTGCTCAAAATGCTGAAAACAAAAACGAAATGGTCATATCAGCCCTTGAAAGGACTTTGAAAATGCTGAACCAATCGATAAATTCTTGGAGCACTAAGTGCACTTCAAACATGAAAGAAATTTCAATATGATCATTGTGTCTAAATAATCGGATGCTGAGTTTCAAAATAAAATTGAACAACTTTGTTTTGTGCTGTAAATTTCCCAAGGCTTCCAAAGTTAGTTCTGAAAACAAGATACGTAAACAAAAAATTTAGTCACTGATTGAATCATTACGTTATTTATGTGCCACCCAGTACATACTTTCGGTTTTCGTCGAATACTACAAAAAGTTCCAAATTTCGATTTCGGCCAATATGACAGTTAAGGTTTAATATTACTTAAGTATCCTGTATTTAAATTTGACATATGAATACATATATTATGTAATAATAAATTTCATTACCTTTTTGAGTTATT
This sequence comes from Coremacera marginata, assembly GCA_914767935.1. Lineage (NCBI taxonomy): Eukaryota > Metazoa > Arthropoda > Insecta > Diptera > Sciomyzidae > Coremacera > Coremacera marginata. The sequence continues at coordinate 158,086,932 of OU612045.1, forward strand.
TTCTAAAAAAAAAATTGCTTCCCTGCTCATACAATGTCAATTTAAGTAATCCTCAAGCTAAATAAACTGCAGTTTTTTTATAAAAAAAAAATTTCTCTCCCCATTTTCCCCAAGCCTATTCAAGTACAGTGAAGGGCAAAAATATTAACCCCGCTGTTAAATGAACTCAATATAAAATGCTACTTACACACAAATTACGTGCAGGAATAACAAACACAAGGACAAGAACAACAACAACAATGAGATAAATAACCACAATAAGAACGAAAAAAAATAAAAGAGAAAAATAATAATAAACAAAAACAACAACAGTTAAGTAGTACAAATCATGCTCACTTCGCTGACCTGAAACACGATGGCACTCTAGCAAACGTCAAGCGTCACTATGACATTTTACGCTACAGTTAAACAGTCAAAGAGTCAAACCGCTTAGCAAGTGAGTGAGACAATTTCCAGAGCAAAGGCGAGACAACTCGCTGTATTTTATGCATAAATAAGACAAGTTTACAAAATGATGGAAATAAATAGCTACAGTCAAGCATTTTATATCAGGCGACAGACAATGAGAACCGAACCAACTCAGCAGCTTAGTGGTTGATGCACCTCGCCATAGATGCAACTACCACCACTTAAGCTCCTCTCACCTGTTTGCCAGCTAGCATTTTGCTATGCAAAGTGTTCGGCTTTCTCACTTGGTACAAAATGCTTCTAAATTTGAACGTGGTTTTCCTGCTCCTTGAAACAGTTTAGCGCACCTCTTTCAGATGCAAACTTGCAGTCGCACTACTTTTTCCGCTTCCACGTCTATTTAGCATAAAGTTGGCTGACTTTGACTTCCTGTTACTGCGTTTGTTTTGTATTCAAACCTTTGCTCACTCTTTTCAACATTAAATAGCGGGACGCTCCATTTCATTATTAGTCTTGAAGCGTTGCCAAGATTTTCTGTTTCAAATTTTGTTGTCTTTTGCTCCGTTTTTTATAGTTCTACGAGTATCGCTTTTTTCAGCCCTTGAGGCGTTTTGCATGTCGACTTGACAGTTTTTTGTTTACCTTTTTTTTTTTGCCGCCGGTTCGCAAAATTATTGTTTTAAAGTTACCTAATTTGCAACGTAGTGGTTTTTGAGTCCTTATTGTTAGTGGCCTTGAATTAAATGTTTTTAGAATACTTCTTTCGTTAATGTTGAAGTGGGTTGATATGCATCACTTTTAAACAAAAAATGATTTATTAGCATTTGCCTACAATAAAATAAAATTAATCAAAATATGTTTTCAAGATCTTAAATCTCCTGTATTCATCAGGAAGTTTTATAAAAAAAGAGAATTGACCATTCCAAACCTTGAAAGGACTTTAACCGAGCTTCTTATGATCAATTGTGTTGTGCGTGCTATGAAATTTTTGTACACAATGATGGAATGATGATTGAAAGAGCTCGATGATTCAAAGAGCCTCATCTAGTGTAACCCTTGCACGGGTGACTATCGTTGGCGACGCTTTAGGGAGTCTCGTGCCGGCTGTGGTTTGTGTACATCACTTGCAGACGTCTAGAGTGACTAGTGGAAGCTGCGCTTAGTACGGCTGGGCCAGTTAATTCTTAACTCAATCTCATTTTGCATTAGTAGATGACTTTAAGGTAGTCAAGTACTGGTGTAGATTTGACCGGGGGTTGGGAAGGAGATACCTGCGTGTAGAACTGATGTAGGTTTGGGAAGGAATTACGTGTTTCTTGATCAAAAAATAAATGGAAATTTTTAAGTCCTTGCTCTTCAAGGTTACAAGTCACAGGCAAAAAGAGTCTACACCGAGAAAAAAAGCAATAGGTAAATCACCTAAGTCGGCTTGGGTATAGAGAATTGTATAGGAATTATGAACTTACGCTAATTCACCAAAGCAATTTATTGTTTAATACATTGCTTTGAAAGCACATATTTCGATACCTTGAAAAAAAAATAAAAAAATATTTGATAGCCCAAAACCAAAAATACAAAATTAAAAAAAACTAGCATGGATGACTTAAGCATAGTTTTGAGCTATTTTCTGCAAAAAAAAAACACAGCTGCGTCATTAGACACACGTGAAAAGGATAGATTTGATAATTTAATGTTTTTTTTTTTTAATAAAACCACTTTTATATTTAAACATAACATAAGGTAATTTAAAAAAAACACGTTAATGTTTACACCAGTAAATTTTATTACATTTCATCAACAATATGAAAAGAAAAAAAATGTCTTTGCCCGCCGTGCGGAATCGAACCTGGATCTTTTTTTGCCACTCCATCGTTCTACCCACTGATCCAAGCAGCCTTGCTACTACTTGCTGACATAACTGCAGCTATGCTAACAGATGCTTTTTCAATAGATGCAGTATGTCGCAGTACTCTGTTGGTAGCCCTACAACAAAAGTCTTTTAATAGAATATTGTGTTATGCTGCAGCATAGCTTCAGTTGTAATTAATATTGAATAAATCACTCCGCGTAACGAAGGAGTTCGGCTCAATGCGTAGTGTAGTGACTTCATCGGTTGGTGTGGGTTCGAATCTCAACGACATGCGAAGGTAAAATTTTTGTATATGATATTTAATTTAATTTAATTTAATGTTCTTGTTATAATACAAGTAGACGTCAAGCAACAAGAAAAGCCGAGAAGTCATTAATTTCTACGAAAAAAAACTGTGTTGATAAAAAAAATTTTGTGTTGTTGCCGATTTCAGTCAAGCAAATCACAGAACGAGAGGGCGGCAGCTTAAAAAAGAAAAGAAAATAAAAGCAACCAAATCCCGAAAAAAAGTTATATAAAGGGTGGTTAAATTTTAAGGGCCGATGTTGAATGTGAACCACACCTAAACGTCGAGTTTTTTTTGCATTTCATTTGACATTTCTCAATTTCAGACTAATTCAATTTGAACTATGGAAAGATACACAATCGAGCAACACGTTAAAGTTATTCAGGCTTATTATGAAAATGGGCATTCAAATCATAATGCATATCGTGCACTTCGTGATTTTTTTCGGTCAATTTAATCGTCCAAATGTGCGTACAATCGGAAAAATCGTGCAGAAATTTGAGCAAACCGGGTTTGTAGGAGATGTGAAAACACCAGTGCATGCTCGTACAGCTCGTACTGCAGAAAATATTGCTGCTGTTCGCGATAGTGTGGCTGAAGAGCCGTCCACCTCAACTCGTCGTCGTGCCCAACAATTGCACCTCTCACGCTCGTCGTTGATGAACATTATGAATAAAAACTTACATTTACACGCTTAGAAGGTGCAATTGACTCAAGAACTAAAGCCTCTTGCCCATTTCAAGCGTCGTCAATGGTCAGAATGGTGGCAAGAAATGGCAACAGTGGATGATAAATTTTCGAAGATAATCATCTTCAGTGATGGGGCACATTTCACCTCAGTGGATTCGTCAATAAACAGAATTGCCGCATTTGGGTGAATGATAATCCAAGAGTGATTGTCGAAAAACCAATGCACCCACAAAGAGTGACTGTTTGGTGCGGTTTATGGGCTGGCGGCATTATCGGGCCGTATGTTGTCCAAAATGAGGCCGGTCAGGCAGTTACTGTGAATGGTGCTCGCTATTGTGAGATGATAACGAACTTTTTATGACCCGAATTGAAAGATATGATTGTGGACGATATGTGGTTTCAATTTACATATTATGCACAATTTGATGTTCATCCTTACGTTAGCTTAGTTCGTAAAAGGGTGAACCGCCAAGTGTGCATAATATGTAAAAAGCTATATCTTTAAAAGTAATAAATGGAGTTTTAATGATTGATAGCTCGTTGAATAGGTTACAGCATAAACTTTCTTTTGATACCAAAATTGCTAGGTTTTGTAGGTTTTGTCACAAGTTTTTTATGCCAATTTTCCCAACTTTTGAGGCCTATAACTTTGGATTTGAGCTTAGAAGGTCGTAATACATATATTCCACACAAAAAATTGTAAAGTTCTAGTTTTCATCATCTTAAATTATGGCATTTTTTGCTTTAAAACCTTCATGAATTTCTTGAATTTTAGGAACAATGAAAACATACCAAATTTTAAAAATCTTTCAAGCAGAAAAAACCCTACAACAGCGACATCTTTTATTTATCAGACCAAAAAAAAAAAACCCCTAAATTTGTTGAAATTGTGCTGTTAACTACAATTAAATAAAGTCATTGTTGTTGGTATGTTAAAATGGCTTAAAAATAAATTAATTTCAAATAATTCCAAGGCAAGTGGAATTTTTGGAATCTTCGATGTGCCTTCAACAAGCTGCTTTTCTTGTTGTTCTTTGGTGTGTTGCTTTTGACTGTGTCTAAAATATTATTGTTGCGTGTCGTTATTTGTTGTTATTGTTGTCGTTGCTATTGTATTTAACTTATTGTTGCACCCGCGCTATTTTATTGTTTGTAAGCATTGGAACAGCACGCCGCGGCGGCATGCCATGCTTTGTTGCCACTGCTGCCATTACCACTGGGTGGATGTGTTTATTGAGTTGTGTTTAGTTGTCATTCAAGCAAAGCTGGCATGCTTTTCAATCACTTTGTCTGTCGCTCAATGATTTAAATGATGATGACATATAATGGTGATATAATGGGCTGAAGTAGCGTTAAACGAGGATCTGTGAAGATGCAGATGATGGTGTTGGTGGGTGGGGATGATTACAAAATTAATGAGATTAAAAGTGAAATTCTATATGTTTTTAAATTGAAGCAGACAATGATGGGGCTTATAATTGTTGTTGTTGTTGTTGTTTTTACTTAAAGCGGAAAAATTTAATATTTTAAAGGTTTTGAATTTTGACTCTAATTAAATTTTATTGCCATTAAGAGTCAAACTTTAAAGAGAGTTTAGCTCTGTATTAATAAAATATTTCAAAAAATAAATATAATCAAATATCGTTAAAATATAATAAAAACTTTTAATTGACTAAGGGAAAGTAGTCATGAATGGGACACTTTAGCATTTGTTTCATAATACTCTTTAAATATTAAAAAACAAACGTTTGAAAGCTACAATTTTGCGGAATAATGTGCATTAATTGGGTGTGGAACAGTATATGGTTATTTAAAGAGATACAACTGAAGTTAGACGATTAAAAAGATTCCATCCGCTCGATCTTTCATTTACAAAATTAAGTTCCTTTTATATCTATTAAAGAGTATTAATATAAAGAAGTAAACTTATTTTTCTTAATTATTCCGTTATTTTACACATAATTGAACGTATATATTTTTTTTTAATATGCTTACTTTATTTGCTTAAAAATTTGTTATGAATACATTTTATATTGCAAAGCTCAAAGAAGCTTTCCAATCTCTGTCACATGTTATATAAGCTCAAAAAATATTTTTAATATTTATTCTAAAATAGATTGTTATTACTTGATAACAATTATGTCTACATGATGAAAAACAACGTTGAAAAGTGTCCCACTCATTACTAAAAAATTATTCTATTCATGAGTTAAGGCGCGTTTATTTTAAAATTTGTCTTGCGTACTAAAACACAGCAAATTTTAGGGTACTACCCATATATTTTCGAAAAAAAAAAAATTAATTTTTATAGCCTTCAAAAATATTCTCCTTTTTTATGCAAAGAAAAAGCTTTTATTTTTTATATCGTTTGAAACAATAACAATAAACACGTTAATCTTTCGTAACGCTACTCAAAATTTAAAATGTCAGTATTGCCAGAGATTTTTTTTTTGTGTCCCATTCATGACGATGTCGCTACATTATCCTACCTTTATAATAAAATAAAGCAACAATTGTTTGTTTTGTGAGATTTTATCCGAAAACGTACTTTAAAACTTATATTTTATTCCTAATGCAATTAAGAAGGTAGCATAAAAGGCAACTTGCAAATAAAAATACTTAGAAAGTTGAGCCGTGTAGGGAAAATAAAAAAAAAAAATTGCGGATAAAATGCCATTTCTTAGATGCAATTATTCAATATATGCCATTTCATGATGAAAATAACATAAAAAAACAACTTTAAAAAGTGCCCCAGTAATGACACAAAACTGTCCCATTAATGAAAAATTGCGCGTTTATTTTGGAAATCATTAAACATACTAAAACTCCAATAAATTTTAGTAGTATTACTCAATTTACCTACTTGTTTTCGATAAAAAATGTTCTTTTATATAGCCCCAGAAATATCCACCCCGATTACATATAAAAAAAAACGCAATTAATTTGAGTATGTAAGAAACCTTAACAAGTGGCAAACTTTATCTTTCCGGACGTTACATTCAAGTGAGCTAGCAATGAAACTGTTCGATGCCAGTTGAAATTGCAGTGTAGCCAGTATGAGAAATGCATTTATTCAATTCATGGCGATGTCCCACTTATGGGTGCATTATATAACTCTTAGAATATAATTAATTCACAATTTAGGTGAAGAATTCAATTCTTAAATTCTTTGAAAGCTTATGTTATCTTTGTTATCTTTTTTATGTTATCTAACCTGAATTTGCTTCAAATGCACTGCCTTTAAAGCCTTGTCGGACACTGTGGATATTGTAGAGCTAGTAAAAAGATTACTCTACAAAAAAGAGCAGTACATTAATACTACATGAACTAAATGAACAAAGCTCAGCGTATCAGAAACTCATTGGCATTGTCATGAAAAAAAACGAAATGGCCATTTCAGCCCTTGAAATTACTTTGACCGAACTTTTTATGATCAATTGTGTTGTGTATGTTGTGAAATGTTTGAACACAAATGATCGAGAACTGGACCTACATGTTTTATGCCGACTCCGAACGGCTTATGTTCTCAAGAAGCTTTTCATGGCAGTTTTTACTCTCTGAGGTTTGCCATTGTCTGCAGAGAGGTGACGGCCGAACGGAAAAATTAATTCAGGTGAAAAAACTTTCTGTGTCACTTGGGATTCGAACTAGGGTTCTCTGGCGTATGGGCCACACACTCTACCAACTGCACCACGGCCGACACCATTGCCATAGTCGTTGCCATTGCTATTGTCATTGTCATTGCACTTTTTTATTGTAACTTTCATTGTCATTGTCATTGTAATCATCATTGTCATTGTGACTGTAATTGTCATTGTCATTGTCATTTTTACTGCCCTTGTCATTGTCCTTGTCTTATCATTGTCATTGTCATTGCTATTGTTACTGTCATTATCATTGCCATTGCCATTGCCATTGTCATTGTCATTGCCATTGTCATTGTAATTGTCATTGTCATTGTCAGTCTCATTCTCACTGTCATTTTCATTGCCATTTTAACTGCCATTGTCATTGTCATTTTTACTGTCGTTGTCATTGTCATTGCCATTGCCATTGTCATTGTCATTGCAATTGTCATTGTAATTGTCATTGTCATTGTCATTGTCAGTCTCATTCTCACTGTCATTTTCATTGCCATTGTAACTGTCATTGTCATTGTCATTTTTACTGTCGTTGTCATTGTCCTTGTCTTACCATTGTCATTGTAATTGCCATTGTCATTGCTATTGTTACTGTCATTATCATTGCCAATGGCATTTCCATTGTCATTGTCATTGTAATTTTCATTGTCATCGTCAGTCTCATTCTCACTGTCATTTTCATTGCCATTATAACTGTCATTGTCATTGTCATTGTCATTGTCATTGTCATTGTCATTGTCATTGTCATTGTCATTGTCATTGTCACTGTCATTGTCATTGTCATTGTCATTGTCATTGTCATTGTCATTGTCATTGTCATTGTCATTGTCATTGTCATTGTCATTGTCATTGTCATTGTCATTGTCATTGTCATTGTCATTGTCATTGTCATTGTCATTGTCATTGTCATTGTCATTGTCATTGTCATTGTCATTGTCATTGTCATTGTCATTGTCATTGTCATTGTCATTGTCATTGTCATTGTCATTGTCATTGTCATTGTCATTGTCATTGTCATTGTCATTGTCATTGTCATTGTCATTGTCATTGTCATTGTCATTGTCATTGTCATTGTCATTGTCATTGTCATTGTCATTGTCATTGTCATTGTCATTGTCATTGTCATTGTCATTGTCATTGTCATTGTCATTGTCATTGTCATTGTCACTGTCACTGTCACTGTCATTGTCATTGTCACTGTCATTGTCGCTGTCGCCATTGTCATTGTTGCTGTCGCTGTCATTGTCATTGTCATAATAATTGTCATTGTCATTTAAGTTTATTTTTATTTAATATTGACTCAGATTTGGTTTTGGACTATTTTCAATGCTCTCAATTTGTGGCGGCATAAAATCATCATAAAAATAAAACTGCAACTATAAGTTCAGATTTAATGAAAGATCTGTTGCCATCAGGCAGCAGATTGCCAACTTCACACAAAATGCCATTCATTTAATCAATATCTCATTAAATTTGCGCATATATAGTATCATTTTATCTCTACATAATTGGCTTAATTTGATGCACATACATAATTTCTGCGTGTGGCAACTACTACAATCCGCAAAAGGGAGGGTGAAATGGAAAAAAAAGTAAAAATAAAGAATAATTCCCTCTTCATAATAATATGACACACCATGACCTCGCCTACATTTCAACTCATGATTATGAGTGTCGGTCATGTAGGTTCTTTTCTGAGTTTTTTCTCTTTTTTTTTTTGTAATTAAGGCAACGCTTTTTTATAAAATCTTTTTATTTTGCTATTTCCTTTCTGGCTGTCAGCATCAGTGTGTTGGCAATACTGGAATTTTGTTGCTCTTTTTAAGCTTAAGTTAATTAAAAATAAAAAAAGGCAAATCATATACTACGCCGTTTTATCTTTTACCCGCGTCACACTTCATTTTAAATCAGTCTCAATTTTTCTGCTCTATGGCAGTTCACAAAAAATTGCAATTAATTATGAAGCAGTGTGGCCGTGGCAAGAACGCCCCTTTTTTTTATTGCTTGCTACTTTATTTCCTTCTACACATGTGAGCTGTTCTTAATTTTGTTCCTTAGTTTTGTGTTTTTCTCTGTACGTTGACATTCATTTCGCAATATATCATGTTGCAACATGTCGCACGCGTCAGCGGATGGTTTTTTTTTTGTGTTCGTAATATTCGTTTTATTTTGGGATAATTTTTTTATTTTATAAAAATAGCAACATTGACAAGTTGTGAAATATATAGCAGAGACAAGAAGAAAGAAATTCTCAGGAGAATTTCTGGCTGTCTCATTGCACAAACAGTCCGTCTTAAAATTTTTATATAAAAGAAACCTTGTCGAAGCTTCTCTCTCCCTGCTGGAACTAATTGTCAAGTAACGCTATTTTGGTGTAGTTGAGGCACCTTTGCCTGCCTATGTTTACACTTTTATCATCTTTAGTAATTTTTTTTTCTCTACTTTCCAACCAAGGAAATATCTAAAGTTAAGTTTGGCATTTTGAGTTCAGGGACCTTCATCTCTTAGTTCGTCTACGTCCCTCTTGTTGACACCTTTCATTAAATGCACCACTCGTTGTTGCTAGTATTTTTGTTTCAAACATTTTTAAAGTTCTAAAAATAGCTCTAGTTTTCCCCGTTTAGATTTTAGATAATTAATTTAAGATGCTGCTTAACAGTGCGTTTTTGTTCGGAAGTTGCTGGTAATGAGGATTTATTTGGTAGGTGCGTCTTCATAAGTGCGTGTGCATGTCATTAGATTTTGAAATAGATAATATGGGGAAATTATTTTTGTGTTAGTATATAAATTGTAAGAACTTGTTGGATTTTAAGTTTTTGATTTATGATGGTTAATAAAAATTAGTTGAATTTTATAAAATTTTATGCTTTATAGAAATTTTTATTTATTTTATGATTTACAGCTGTGAGCAATAAAAATTTGAAGTGTGGAGAAGGTAATTTGTTTTTTAGAATATTAATCCATATCAAGGTAATTGAATTAAAGTTAAAAATATTTTAAATTTTTTTCATGATAAACGTAAAAAACAAGTACTCGAGTATGACAAAAAATTATTTGTAACGAGAATCACAGAATATAAGAAAATGTTTTTTCGGAACTTATGTCGAGATTACGTTTATCCTGCTATTGCTTATATATGACTTGGAAAAAAATTTCAGTTAATGCTATTGTAATGCAGAGATGTAAGCGGGATGTGGTACGAATCTGTTATGTGTTCTTGTCAGCTTGTCTGTATCTTTCGAAGAAAACAGCAATGTATAACACATATAACATTACAGACTTCTCTCAACAAATTCTGATAGAAGAGACAAAAAAAAATAAAAGTATAGTAATGGAGGTTGTTAGTGTTGGCTTGACTAATAGACCGACAAGCTTCTTTTATTGCTAAAAGTTCGGCCTGATAGACACTAGCCGAATCCGTTAGACGAAAAACTTTCGCCACACTTACTTTCTCCGAGTAGATGCCGGCTCCAACTCCGCAGCCCATCTTCAATCCACCAGTTTAGAAGGATACATCGAAGACTAAATCAGGTTCATCATTGCGCCATTCTACGTGGTCTGCTGGAGAAATCTTTCTCCATGTTCGCCACTATCGTCGTCAATATTCTTAAAAATAAAAAAAATTGCAAATGGGTGTGCAAAAAGTGAATTTGTTAGGATGATTGTTTCTAGCTTCCTCGGGAAAAATATAAGTAAATCTTTAAAGAAAATAGTAAACGATTTGCTCAAAAACTATAAAAAAATGGGTATCTTTGAAAATCTATGGAATAATGGAGGACTATTGTTGGTTTTTCATCAGAGAAATCAGAGAGATCCCGAATTGAATAATACGCTGTAAGTAATGTAAGTTATGACAGTGTAAATCATAAAAAAAACAATAAAAAATATATATACAATGTAAATAATGTAGAAAATAGTGTAAATGATTAAATAAATATTAAAAATTAAAAATACAAAATTATATACGATGTGAACAATTGTTTTCATGACTTCATGAAAACAAAGTAAATGATTAACAGAACAATAAAAATTAAAAATATTATATAACAACAATCAAGACTTAGTTCTGATTTATTTTTATAACTATAAAGTATGTTGAAATGCTTAAATAGATACTCCCACAATTTGGCTGTTTTTTTCCAATTAAGCCCAATTTTTCCATTTCTTAAAAGATTTTCTTCAACAATAGCTTAGTTTTTTTTTTTTTTGTAAATACAGATTTTTAGCAAAAAATATCAAAATTAAGTAAAGTTTTTGATTTTTTAATAAAATTCGCAATTAGTTTTTTTTTTTTAAATTTTTCTGAAAAACTCGAAAAATCCTCGAAAATTTAATTGATTCCGCCGAAACTAACAGCTCCATCATTGGTCATGTAGTCAGTTTTTGTAGGGAATTTTATTATCTCTTATTTGGTATATTATTTGTTTGATTATTGTTTTTGGTTCTGCAGATATATGGAATTAAGGGGAATCAACTTTAACTGTAGTTTAGCTATAATGATTTTAGCGGAAACTGGATCATAAAGTGAATTATAACGAGAACGAGTAGATTTATTAAAAAAATTATAAGGTACATTTTTGAAGAGTGTTCAATTCCCTATAAAATACGTTTCAGCCATTTACATCCGTCAATTAATTTGTAAGATATAAGAATAAGAAGTTGAAAGATAATTTTTTTCAACTTCTTGTTGATTAGAGCGCAGCCGTTCCAAGGCCCTGTGAAAAGTCCCACTCACAAATTATTTCGTTTAAAACATAAGAGACGCAGGGTTTCCAGTAGTTCAAAGAGTTACATTATACGTTATCGTTATTATAATCTCTTAATCATGCAGCTTCGGGTATTCGCTAGAAGACATGGTAATCGGTGTGGCATTACTTCTTGTTGATTAGAGCGCAGCCGTTCCAAGGCCCTGTGAAAAGTCCCACTAACTCACAAATTATTTCGTTTAAAACATAAAAGACGCAGGGTTTCCAGTAGTTCAAAGAGTTACATTATACGTTATCGTTATTATAATCTCTTAATCATGAAGCTTCGGGTATTCGCTAGAAGACATGGTAATCGGTGTGGCTTTAGGTTGGGTAGTCGACTGGGTAATCGGTAAGTGACTCAGTACTCGGTTAGTAATCGCTTCAGTAAGCGGTGAACCGTTGGTAATCACTTCCGTAAGTGGTGACCGGTGGGTAAGCGCTTAGATAATCGCTTGGTAATTGCTTCGGTAAGCGGTAATCAGTTGGTAATCACTTCGGTAAGTGGTAATCGGTGGGTTAGAGATAAGATTATCAGTTGGTAATTGCTTCGATAATCTGTACTCGCTTTGGTAATCGGCTGGTTAGTGCTTTGGTAAGCGGTAATCAGTTGGTAATCACTTCGGTAAGTGGTAATCGGTGGGTTAGCGCTTAGGTTATCAGTTGGTAATTGCTTCGATAAGCGGTAATCGCTTTGGTAATTAGTTGGTAATTGCTTTGGTAAGCGGTAATCAGTTGGTAATCACTTCAGTAAGTGAAAATCAGTTGATAAACGCTTCGGTCATAGGTTAAAAAAGGAATGTTCGAAATATGCAGTCACCGATAAAAATGGACATATCGTTAACGATATCGAAAACATATTAATCCTCGCTAAAGAAATGATATAGCAAATAATTTTGCTATACATAAATTTTGCTATATATATTTTGCTAATTTCGTTTCGGTATCATATTATTTCAAAAATAATTATGATACGCCTATAGTTCATGAACTCCCAGCAAAACAAACGGTATCGTTTCGATATCGAGATGACATCGCCAAGCTGATAATTTCTATGGAAAACGATACTCGAGACGATATCGTTATGATATCGAAAAAGTCCTGTTTTCGATAACAATGGATATATCGTTAACGACATCGACAACATATTAATTGCAATATCGAAACGACATTGAAATTTCGATATTGAGAAGATATAGCAAAGGTGATTACTTCTATCGCTTATGCTTCACGAGACGATATCATAATGATAACGAAAAACGGCATTTTTCGACAAAAATTGATATAACGTTAACAATATCGAAAACATATTAATCCCCGATAAAGAAACTATCGCTATGCTATTGCAATGCTATCGTTATTATACTATCGTTATGATATTTACTATTTTTATTATATAGATTTCGGTACAATATCGAAATGTCATCGTTATTATACTATCATGATGATATCTAGAAATTTGTAACATAGATATCGTTATGATATCGAATGCTATCGTTATATATACTATCGAGACGATATCACGTATTTCTGTGTTTATATATCGTAACGATATCGTTAGACTATCGTAAAATTGTTCTACCTAGATATGGTACGCTGGGATTATATAAAAAAAAGAAAGAAAACTAATTGGCCATTTCAGCCCTTGAAAGGACTTTGACCGAGCTTCTTATGATCAATTGTGTTGTGTGTGTTGTGAAATGTTTGAACACAAATGATCGAGAACTGGACCTACCAGCTTTATGCCGACTCCGAACGGCTTATTTGCTCAAGAAGCTTTCCATGGCAGTTTTTACTCTCTGACATTTTGCCATTGTCTGCACAGAGTTGACGGGCGAACAGAAATATTTATTCAATTGAAAGAACTTTCTGCGTCAGATGGAGATACGAACCTGGGTTCTCTGGCGTATGAGCCACACACTCTACCCACTACGCCACGGCCGCCACACCTGGGATTATATAGTACACAATTTATCGAATGAATTTAGAGCTTTTGCAATTGAACTGTATTAAAAATCAAAGTAATACAAATGATCGCGACATTGAAATCAATCCCGTAAAAAAAAAACATGTCAATTTATTAGACTCTGCTCCCAAGTAGGGTTGCCAGATTTTTTTGATGTGAAATCAGTACTCTTCAGATTTTGAGGTAAAAAAAATCAGTACTCTTCCAAAAAAATCAGTACACATATTTTTAAATGTAAAAGTAAACATTTTTGAATTAAAAAATGTATTTATTTATTTGTTAACAAAAAAGAAAGCAATAAAACAATTCAAATTTCCTTAAGTTATACCACAACGTAAATATGTATATATATATATATATATATATATATATATAAATTAACAATTCATAATTGTTTATAATTAACAATAAAAAAAAAAAAAATATTTGTATATTTATCAGGAACTTTTTTTGACTTGGGTTTGCAAACAGCTGCATTAAAGTTTTGAAAAAATATAAAAGTAGATAACTTTTTAGATATTTTAAGCATTAAAAGTTAATTGTTATTAAAAAAAACATTGAAAAAAAATTGTTTAAAAATATTTATCCTTTTTTTTTGCGTATTTAATACAATACCTTGACCTTCCTTAGTTTTTAAAAAATTTATAAATTCAGAACAAGACATTTTAAAATTGTTTTTTACAACAAGTTCACTTTCGAGATTTTCTAGTGTTAACCTGTTCCTTTCTTTCTCCAAGCCGTAAACATTAAACTAAAAATGCGCTCGGAAGCAGCATTAGAATGAGGTATCGAAAATAAAAAATAATACATTTTTTCAAAGTTAGAGTAGGTTCCGCTGTTTAAAAATTCTAACCATTTATCAACCGTATTTTTATCTTGAACAGTATCTATAAAATTTTGTAGAACTACGAATTCCTCAAACATTGCATCAAAGTCGATATTTTTTATTTTAAACGATTGACAAATGTTTTTTAAAATATTAAAGCTGAAGTGGGTTTTTAAAGTTAGTATACTTAAATGTTCAAATTTATTATTTTCGAACTGGAAATGAGAATTTAAATAATCAAGAATGGAACCTAAAAATGCGTTTGCCCTTTTTTTAAATAAAACTACAGTCTCATTATTATCACAGTTCTTACATAAAGTATCGGCAATAGAACCGTAAAAACCTTCCCTTTTTTGTGCAGACATTTTATCACGCAAATTTTTCATTAATTGAAACATTTCAATAATAATTAATGTGTCATTTTCTTCAAACTTTTTTATTACTGCTGTTAAAGAATTTCCAACATTTAAAAGTAATCCTAAATAGGCCTCCGCAATGCTGTTTTCAAAAAACTGTGTAAGAACAGCTGAACATGAATCCAATGATATAAAGTAATTTTTAACTGCTTTAAAATTTTTGTATAATCGCTCTATCGCTGGCATCAAGCTTAGCCACCTTGTTGGTACATGTCTTAGCATTTCTGAATATTCCATATTACAAAAATTGAAAACATCTTTAAGAGCAGCTGTTTTTTTGGTTGATGAACTAAATTCATTATATATTTTAATTTATATTTTAATACAGTTTAGAGAATTTTTGATTGCATTATGCAAAACGTGGCAAAGGCAGCCAATACCAATGAGATCATTATTTTCTTTTTTAAGCTCGACATAAACGCTTTGTTTTTTTCCGAAATTAACATTTGCGTTATCAGCACAAAAACTTGAAACATTACAAATACTTAATTTATTTTCATTTAATTTAGATTTCAAACAATGCGCTATGTCCTTAGAACACTCAGAATCGGAGTCATAAAAATTTATAAGTTTTATATATATACCTTTTGTTTTGTTGAAATATTTTATAATAATTGGAAACGTTTTTATGTTTCCCTTATTTGAAGCATCAGTAGAAATAGAAAATGGATGGGCATTTTCTAAGTCCTTCACAATGCTTTCAATTGAAAATTTAGCCAGCACATTTTTTGTAATTTTCACACACTTCGTTCTGCCACATGTAAACTTCGACGCTGTTGTTGAGTCCGGAAATAATGCTTTAAACAATTTACTAGTGCAATCCGCAGAGTTATAGCTATGCCCATGCATAATTGTGTGGTACGTGAAACCAGCTTCCGATAATGCACACTCCTCACGCAAATTTGAACATGAAGTGTCTTTTGAGCTGTAGAAGTCGGAAAGTGGTTGTTGCTTTGAAAACAATCTAACGTTGCTTTGGTGCTTGGTCGACGACATATGCTTTTTAACGTCGCAAATTCCAGCATTTGAGATCTTAAAGTCCAGTTTACATACATCACACCGCGCAATATCGTCTTTATTGGACTTCCTTATCCAATGGTAATTTTTTAACCAATCCTCCTTAAATTTATTCGCTCTTCGTTTTTGGTCTTTTTTTAACTTTTTGGCGGGGCGTTTGTCACAGGTGGAATCATTGCTTGAAGATGAATCAAAGCTGGAATCATCCATGGTATCATTCAGCTTGAATGAAAATGTTTACATTATTAAAATTATGGTTATTTTCTTCAAAAATATATAATTTACATGATTAATGCGCGACCAAAAACGAAAAACACCCAGAAACTGAGGCTGATGTTGATTAAAAAAAAATAGAGATGTGAAAATACAAAACGATAACAGGGTTGCATAATAAAATGTACCGAAATCGTAAAACTTAAAGGTATGCTCACACTTATAATATGCGTTTTTGTAACACTTTTTTATTACTGATTTTTAAAATATTCGAATTTCAAATTGTTTGTAAAAATATATAAAAATCAGTACAAATCAGTACAATATTTGACAAAATCAGTACATTTGCGTACTGATTTCATGTTTCTTGAAAATCAGTACATTTGAGCACTTCGATTAAAAAATCAGTACATGTACTGATGAAATCAGTACGTATGGCAACCCTACTCCCAAGAAACACTTAGATCTTATAAAAAAACATTTCACTTCAAACATAGGCGTGGCTTATCTGCTCATAAATCGCTTAGCATTTGTGTGAGTCCATAATATACCGCTCAACTTGCAGCCCTACATCAAGCTGATACTCACAGAGTTCGTCATCAAAAATAACTCATTGGTGATGATGATCACATAAATTCAATAAAAGACCGCACAAAAAAAAATTTTTAACCCCGTAACCTAAATGAAGCAATACAAAAATCACAAACCAAACAAAAAAAACACACATAAAAAAACATTAGCGCTTTAAAGAAATCTTTGAAAAATGACAAGCATGCGACATACCTTGAACGCATATAAATCTTCGTATAAATCTTATGAATGAAAATAAGAAAATAAACTTTTGGCGACTGAAAAAGAAAAAACAAAACAAATTTTTCAAAATATAAAGAGCCTGAGTTTTCAAAATACTCTTTGAAATTTTCATGACGCTCCAACTTTATAAATTGATGATAATGATGATGTTGATCGTATGCCTCGCTCTCTTTTTGTTGATCCTCAATGAACTGTTTCCACTTTGTTGTGCTTCAAAACTGCCGTTTTAATATCCAAAAATAAACTTTAGTCGCTCAGTTTGAAGCAATTATTTTTTTAACTTACTCTTCTTCTTCGTCTTCTTCTTAAATTTTTCGCTCCCCACGACAAAAGTTTTTGGGGAAATACTTTGGACGAGTACAAATTCAGTGCATTTCCTTAAGTGCGCTCCACAGTAGCACAGTGAACGCGCGAACGTGCCAACGCGTCGCACGGAAAACCGGAAATCGTCGCGTCGCACAAGCATAACATAAGTGAAAAAAAGAGTCATGCTTGGAAAATATTTAAAGAAAATGAAAAAGTCAAAGAAATTCTTTTTCGATTTTAACGAGGAGAATATTCTGAAAGTTTTCAGTAATTATCAGTTAATTAAGTGCTGCAACGCAGTTTAAAAAAAAAAAAAACAAGAAATGGGTTAATTAAGGCCATTGAAGTTGATCGTTAGCAGCTGCCATGCTCACAACAAAGTGCAACATAGTGCAATAGAAAAGTGAAAACACACTCGTTTTAATTGTTAATAAAAACCATAAATTTTTCAATTTAATATTTCGCCCACCATGGCTATCGTGGAGTGTGCCGCTGATGTTTATAATAAGGCAGGGTGCGTATCTTGCACGCCTTGCGGCAAAGAGCAGTCAATAACAAAAATAAAACAAAAGAAATAATATAAAAAAAAAAAAATTGAAAAATCCAAGGAAATTGACAACAAAGAGCAGTTTATAGAAGTGATGATCAATTTGTTTTTAAAAACTTTTTTTATAATTTTTTTAACAGCTTTAATGTTAAACAGATGAGCTCAAGGAGCTTATTGAAACAAAAAAAATCGAAGCAGCAGCAGCAGCAATTTTTAATTATTTTATTTATGTTTTGGTTTTGGCTACTGTTCGAGATACATTTTCTTCTACCATTGTTGCTGCTCAATTTCATATCTGACTGGATTTTTAAACTTATTCTAGCTGTAAGCTTGAAAGTTCATATAAATTAACATGTTTTAAACAGTTGCTCTTAATTGGTTTATTTTTTCTTCCCCTCCCCCTCTCCCCCTTAAGTACTTGTAAAAAAATGGGCCACTATTAAAATCACGTTCGCTGTAAATGTTACTCTTCGGCGGCAACTGGGCTATAATTCTTAATATATTACATCTTTTGAAGCTTTTTTTTTGTTTGTGGCCTAAAGGCAATACTAAGCAAAATGTTTTGTTTTCCTCTTAATGTAAATACAGTTAAAAGCAAAACATCAACAGCAACAAAAACGGCATAAATAAAAACATCTAAAACAACAGCTGTTCTTGAAGGCTCCAATGTTGGCGAAATAATGCGCCATAATAGCTGAGGTTCCTTTGGATTGTCCCTGCAGGGGGTGTAATTAAATGAACGTTGCGAACAACGATAGAGTTGGGCTCAGTAATTAAAATCTGAGTTATGTATGGATAGGCTGTTTCTAACGTCAAAAATATTAATTATTAGAAAAATGTTTTTAATTTAAATTTTAATTGGTATTAAAAAACTTTCTTATATAAATCAAAGTTATTTCAAGATTGGGTCACATTAAGTGTCAAAAACCCAAAAAGTGATAAGGGTAGCAACTCAATAATGTCAACCTTATGAGAATGAGAATCAACCTCTCTGGATCATAAATCGTATTGTGATGAAATATCTAAACATTATTTTATTTCAACGTAAACTTTGAGCATTTTGAGTTTTCGTCACCCTAATTAAAAGGCTCATAAATTTTCACACTTACTACATAAAATAGTTTAATAGTTTCGTCAATAGAAAACTTTTTTAATGCCAACAACGCCAACAGCAGAGGCAACAAAAGCAACAACAATAATAAACACAACATCAAATATACCAAAATAACCCAATGACACAAAAGTGTGTCTAGCGAAAGTCTAAGAAATGGTGATGATAGTACAAAAATGTCTTTAAAGCAATGATGACGAACCGCATACAACTTAAGCTGCTTGCGTGTATGAGTAACGTTTAAGGCTTCTCACTGAAAGAAATACAACGTTAAAGCTTTCTGAAAGCTTCCTGAAACCTTTATGTACAAAAATAATAACAAATAGACGCGAATAGAAAAAGTTATGAAATCATAATCTATTTTTTATTATTTCTTTTATATATTATTAATATATGTTTAATATATTTTATTATGTTATTGCAAATATTATTATATATATTATTATCTTTATTATGTATACATATAAAAGTGGGTTACATTACAATATATTAATAAATTACTAAATTATAGAGTAAATTAATGTCACTACAAAATCTATATTCCCTATGCCATATATATTTTAGAATTGATTATAAGCTTTTTCATGATATTAGAAAAAACGCTTATAAATAGTATTGAAAATTTAGCATAAAAAATGTTGACAGGTGATAAACTTATACGGCTTATACCATATATAAGGGTTTTGCATGAAACCCCTTAATATTTTACACTATATGTCAAGAAATGCCCTAAACAGGTGACCTTACAAAGACATGTAGAATTACAAATGTCGGATTACAAAGACATTCATACTTCTAGTCTGAATATCTAACTCTCCTCTTCGGCAAGCAAATATTTTCATTATAAAAATAAATTTAAAAACAGTACAAAACATTATTAATTATATTTGTGAATTGTACTTACCTTATTCTGTACTATATTTTTTCATTTAACATCAACAAAATTTAAATTAAATATTGATTATATACACCTAGTAAGATTTTTTGGCATTTTTAATAAAGCTTTGCTTAGACAAAATTAACCGTAAAACAAAATATATATAAAATAAGCTATTTTAAACTTACAAACTATGAAAACAATGATGGCTTACAAGAATAAAAAACGCTGCATTTCTTAATTATCAAATGTAAACAAATATAACAGAACTACGCATCGCTTCCTTATTTTATTCTTTTCGGTGTACAAATACAACGTAATTATTTTGAAATCCAAAGAACAAAGCGACGTGACCATACCTGCTGCGAGCCTGCCTGCAGACTGAAAGCTTTTTTGCAGCGAAAGAATTTATGTAAAAAGAATAAACAAAAACAAAACAAAAAACAGCTTTCGAGAAAAATCACATTCACATAGAGATAAGTAAGAAAAAAACAAAATTTTAATATAAATAAATAAAATTATTCTGGAGAATACGGTGGTTGGGAAACAATTCGAAGCCCAATTCATTCAATTTTGCCATCGTTTTGATCGATTTGTGACACGGTGCATTGTCTTGGTGAAATAGCACTTTTTTTTTTCTTTTGCAAATGTGGCCATTTCTTGGCGATTTCAGCCTTCAATCGATCCAAATGTGCACGAAATAGTCGCTGTTGATGGTGGTTTCTTTTTGGAGATAGTCGATGAATATTTATCCTTTCGCAACCCAAAATACGTTTTGTATTCGGTTCGTTGACTGCTTTCCACTCAGCTGACTGTCTTTTGAATTCTGGTGTGTAATAGTGAAGCCATGTTTCATCCATTGTCACATAGCGACGATAGAATTCGATTTATTGCGGTTTAACAGCACCAAACACTCCTCTGAAGCATCAATTTGTTGTTGTTTTTGGTCAACTGTAAGCTCACGCGGCACCCACTTTGCACAGAGCTTTCGCATACCCAAATGTTCGTGTAAAATGGTAAAAACACTACCATCTGATATCTTTATAATGTCAGCTAGCTCGTGCAACTTCAATTTGCGATCGTTCATAACCAATTTGTGGATTTTTTTGATGTTTCGTGGAATAACAATCTGATTTTGGCGTCCACTGCGCTCTGCATCATTTTTGCTGGTACGACCACGTTTAAATTCAGCAATCCACTTTTCTACCATTTGTCTCGATGGAGCAGAGTCCGGATAGTGTTTATCAAGCCATTGTTTGGTTTCCACTGCATAATTTTTTTCATCAAAAAGCAATGCTTTATTAAAACTCAAAATTCACTTTTTTCCATTTTTTTGTTTTTTCAATAACAGTAGTTGCACTCAAAATGCTATAACTCACGAATCAATTGTCAGATTGTTGTCAAATTTTTGTACGTATCGTATGAAGGTTGATACTAAATAAAAATCATATGGAAAAAAAATCTAGTAACTCCATCCATGTGTCATCCTATGGACTTTTTGAGCGTACTGTTAAATTTAATATATCAAAACTGATTCATGCTATTAAGAGTCCGTAGTACCAATGAAAGCTCTGAGCCGTATCGCCTTGTTTTTCATTTAGGCAAAAATTTTTTGCAAGAGATCGAATATTACTAACTTACAATAACAAAAATTTCTTAAAGAAAAGTCCTTGAGACTTGCGTGACAGAAATAATAAGCCTTCACACGGTTACAAATCCTTTAATAAATTTGAATACAACCAGGAAAAAAAAGTCTTAAAACCAAAGAAAATCCACTTTGCCACAAAGACTTTTATTGCTTCGATTGTTCCCAAAGACAAAATATCGTTACGGCAAAGACACAAAAATTGTTAGGTTCCCAAGAACAATATGCTTTGAATCAAAAACTGCAATTCTTGTGGCAAGACGTACGTCTTTAAAAAAGCATGAAAAAGTCGTAAAAGTAAAGAAAATGTACTTTGGCACAAAGACTTGTATACGTTACGGCAAGAACGCTAAGTGTTAGATTCCCAAACAAATATACTTTAAGCCAAAGACTTAGGTCCTTGATTTGAAGTACATGGCTTCATGAAATTAATGGCTTCTCTCGTCTTCTCTTTGCTGCGTGCATTTTTTATTAGAAGAGCATTAAATTAAATTACATTAAATATCAAATTATATATCTTAACTTCGCCTGCCGTGGAGATTTGAACCCACACCCACCGATATCACCGATTAAGAAGTCACTACACTACGTATCAAGCCAAACTCCTTCGTTATGCAGAGTGATTGATTCAATATTAATTACAACTGAAGCTATGCTAGAGCATAGCACAATAATCTATTAATAGATTTTTATTGTATGGCTATCAACATAATACTGCGACATACTGCATCTGTTAATACAGCATCTGTTAACATAGCTGCAGTTATGACAGCAAACAGTAGCAAGGCTGTTTGGATCAGTAGGTAGAGCGATGGACTAGCACCAACAATTCCAATTTCAATTCCGCACGACGGAATTTTTTTTATATTTTTTTCCTTTCTTCTTGTTGATGAAATGTAATAAAATGTGCTGGTGTGAATATTAAAGTGTGTTTTTTTACAATTACAATTCAATGTTGGCAATGGCACACGATTTTCTTATTCTTCGTATACATATATGATTTTGAAGAAAACGTTCTTTAAAGTAACATAGTTTGTCTTTGAAGCAATGAAGCTTAATCTCAAAAAACAAAGAAAAGTTGTTGATTTCACATACTTTTTCAATTTCTTGTTAACAAGGAATAGTAAATATTTTATCTTCATGGCAAAGATTGTTTTAATATAACATGCAATAACAATAGAGTTCAGCTACTACAGCTTTATCGCACTTCCTCAGCATTAACCCATCTAAAGCCACGACCCAGTAATCATTGAAAAATATCAATGTTATGGATACCACCCTGTAGGAAAATCAACTAATTTAAAAGTAGTTGATAAAGTAGTTTTTTGTCAACCACAACTAGTTGAAATTCTGACTTTTTTCCATAGAACGAACTAACTTATTTTGTATGGTGATGTCCGCTAAATAAGTCAATTGACTGTCGTCTGCATATATTTTCAACTACTTGTTAAATTAGTTACATTTAAACTATCTTTTTAATTGCTTTAAAATAACCAATTGAAAACTATTACTGATGGCCAAAAGTTAATAATATTTGATGAAATAACATGGTTAAATATATATAAGCTTGTAATCTAATAAAAATTTTCAATTAAAACATGCCAACATCAGAGTAGTTGCCGCCTTAATATAATTCAAAGTAGTTCATATACTGGTTTATTTTAAACTAGTTTTTTAACTAGTTGTTTTTAAAAACAAGTTAGTTTGTTCCTATAGGGCAGTGACCACAAACAAGTTAATGTGGGGAAAATTTACCCACCAATAAATGGATAGGACTCAGGGACAACACAAGACGTAACAACTAACCATGCGTATACATAGATCTAATTACACGACTAATTTTAATCTACTTTTGAGTTGACCTTTTGACAAATTAACATCAAAAACGCTACAGTTGTTAACAAAGGAACTCATGCGACTTAAAGGAGCAGTAGCCATATAATTTGTTATACTATATGGCAAATAAATTAAGTGGTTAGCGGTTATACTGCTTCAACGGATAGTGTTAAAATTTACGTGAGAAAGAAGTTCTGGAGAATCGAATACATCTGTTATGAGCTGGAGTAAATACACGACATCTGCAGATTTCCTTCGATCACTTAAAGACTGGATTTTTAACAGTTTCAAACGATCCTCATATGGAGTAAGGTCTAATATGTCCGTTCCACTTTAGCCCCTGAGAGAAAACCGAACAAAACGTTTTTGTATTCTTTATATTCGATCAACATGCACATTGCAACTTGGGGACCAAACTAGACTTGCATACTCTAAGTGAGGACGCACGATTGCAAACTACAACGTTGTAATCATGCTATTAAATTCTTTGGCCCAGCGTTTTATAAATCCAAGCAAGATGCTTTTTACAAATATAATCAATGTGAATGTTAAACGATAGCTTAGAATCCATGCATATACCTAGATCCTTGACGGTATCTGCACGACTTAAGGCAGTATCTTTGATCTTATAATCAAAAATAAAATAATTCCTTTTTCTCGAAAAGGTCAGAATTTGGCATTTATCTGGATTTAGAAACATATTATTTTTAGAACACCAAACTTCAAAGGATTTCAGATCAGACTGGAGTAGATCTGAATTGTCTTTAGAATCACCCGTTCTGTATATTTTCATATCATCTGCATAAGTTACATTATTAATTGCTAAAATAAACAGACGTGGACCAAGGTGGCTATCCTGAGGAACACCTGATTAAGCACTAAATTCAGATGACAATACGTCTCGGAAACGTATTTGATAAGATCACTCCTTCAAATACGACTTTATCCAGATCACAAAATATTGTGGAAATCCCATTAACTCGAGTTTAAATAAGATAAGATTGTGTGGTAGTTTATCAAATGCCTTAATAAAGTCAGTGTAATCACAATCGACCTGGTTACCAGAATCAATTGAATTTAAGCAGAGTGTTGTAAAATCAAGAAAATTAGATACAAAGGATATGTCATTAAGAAAACCATGCTAGCTGTTATGTCTTCCCCACAATGACTTTTTACCCGATCGTACACGATCCGCTCAAAAAGTTTAGAAATTGATGAGAGCTTAGCGATAGGCCTATAGCTATTATTATCATTTCTGCTACCTTTTCTATTATTTATTTGAATGCTTAGCACATATATATAAATAGGACTTATAAATTATTTTTCCAAAATAGTGGAAAATAACTTTCGTTAATTGATTTATTGAATAATACAGAAAGTGGTTGACTCGAACACCGTCAGGTACATCGCCAATTTCCTCATCGAACGATCCAATATACTTTTAAATATCCTCTGGAGTTAAGGATATATGTTCCAAAGAAACTCTGGGTGTGGAATTCAAATTTTCAAAGCGCACTCTATGAGGATTAAAAGAATCTGAACATAAAGACTCTTTAAAAAGATTGGCGAATAGACCACAAATTTTGACGGGACTGTCAGTAAATCCCTCAGTAGTTCTAAATGAAGAAGGGAATCCATCGGATTTCTTCTTTGCGTTTATGAATCCCCAAAATTTCTTTGGATCAGACAATATCCTCCGTCTTACATTAACTAAATATTCGTGATATAATGTAGCTAAGCGATTTTCAAATTCCAGAAACAAACGCTTGTAAGTTTCTAGGTCATTTGAGCCTACACGCAAAGAAATTTTTCGTTTAGCACAACTGAAAAATTCACCAACTATACTTCGTTTGCGAGCTGTATTTCCCATAAACGAATATTCAGTTGTCATCAACTGAAAAATATATCTTATCGGAATAGAAAAATAGTTGCGCACAACGAAAAGGCCTGTTTGTCTCAATCGGTGTTTTGCTTATTAAAACTGTTGATGAATATTTGACGGAACTTCAAAACAATTGCCGCAAGCGGAAAGCTGCTTTTACGCCAAAATAAATATTATTTGACGTAAACGTTTAGAAATGTTTGCAGGGAATACAAACCAATTGCTATAAATGGAAAATTTTATTTTACAGAAATGAACTTGTTGCTGTAGCAAATTCTTTAAAACGTTTTTAATAAACGAAATATTCGTTTACGCTAAATGATTTTTTGTTTGACGTAAACGGTTAAGTATATTTGGTAGAAATGAAAATCAAACAGACGTATTTCTTCCATGCCATGTTGCGAAGAGTCTTTAAGTCCTTTGTGCACCAGGGGTATGCCGAATTTCTCGCAAATTTGAGACTATATAGTACGGACTGAGAAAACATAGCAAATAGTTTCATATAAAAAAATCGTTTTATTGATTTAGCTTCAAGGAACTTCAGTCTTTTGTTTCGATGATGCAGCACTTGCATAGTTAAAGGATAAATCATTATTGCAGAGAACTTTTCATTGTGGTAAAGATAATTTGGTTACAGTTTTACAAGAACTTTTTTGTTTGATTTTAAGGCGTTCAATTTTCTCGGTGTACAAGCGAAGTATAACATATATATTTAATACAAAAATTATTAAATTAAATACTATTCAGTAATTTAAATTTTTTTTTTGTATTTTTTAAAAATTTAAAAAAATTTTTTGATTTTAAATTTTAAAATTTTAATTTGGAAAAATAAAAAAAAAGTAAGTGTAGTTATTAAATATGGTTTCTGCAGAAAATCGTTGTTGTTTGACCATTGTGCTAGCACACTGGCACGTTGCAAGTTGCAAATAGCTTAGAAAGCATAAGTCATTCGGTCAATATTTGGAGGGCATATACCACAGCGCTTTCGTTCAGACAATTTTCTTATGTTATTGGGTGGAGTCGACAGTTCTGCAGGTGCTTCACTTCGAATATTTCGTACTAAAAAAGGGTGATGCAGGTGCTTTTGGAAGACGATTACGACTAGCAATACACTTTTTCACAAGTTGTTCGCCTAATTCCTGTAAATATAAATGCGGCGCAGATAAGATTTACTTTGATCCACATAACAAAAGCGTTCAAAGCTGATAAGTACATAATATTTTCGAACACTGCCATGGGCCAACGATTAGTCTTACGTTTAGATAAGTTGGTTTGCACCTTTTGATCAATTCTATCAACACTGTATGTAGTGGAATTCAAAAATTTAATCATTTCAGGAAATTTGCCTTCGTGAGCTTCACAAATTTTTTTTTTTGTCATGATGCAACGTGCTTAGAAGTGTTACCAATTTGTACTTTTTGGGTACATACTGCACAATTGATATCTTTTCAGTGAAGAAGAATTGACTGGTAAGCACAGGGAGCTCACAAAGTTGGTTTGCTGATATTTCTGGCAGAAATGTCTTATTTTTACGGACAGTTCCGACAAGAATGATATTTTTGCTAAAAATGTTAAACGCCAGGTCCTCTGTTGTTGTGTTTTGTCCAGGATAAAGTGAAACCAAGTCCATAACAACTAATTTTCCTTGATTTTTGTTTCTAGAGCAGCATTTCTGTTTTATTTTTCCAGATATATTTGAAAATTCAAACAAAACCCAGTTTCAGCATCCGTAGCTACCCAAGCTTTGATGCCGTACTATCCGGGTTTGCTGGGAATGTATACCTTGAAGCGGCATCTTTCACGTAATGTGATGAGTTGCTCGTCAAATGTGATATTTTCATAAGGACCATATATTAATATTAAATTTTCGACCCATTGTTCATAAACGTCTCTTATCGGTGAAAGCTTATCGCCATGCATATGTGATCGACGCAGTTCCCTGTTGTCGAACGCCAAGATTCGAGATATATTACGAAATCATTTGAGAGACATTACTGTTCTAAAATTAGTCGCCCATGCTTTTCATCCACAAGCTGTTAAGGTTTTCACCATGTGAACGATATACACCTAAATCGGTTTTTTTTTTAAATTTTGCTTTTCAAAAAAAATTTGATACTTCTGACTCTTAAGCGTTGAGAAAACAGCGTAACTCCAAGTTTATTTTATCGCTTATTTCGTTTTTATATAGTTCTTAAAAGGTTATTTGAAACTTTTCTAGTGCTTTTCTATTCTCTTTCTATCTTACTTTCCCAACCTGCTCTTTTCTTATCTGTGCTTCCCCCCACAACTGTTTTTTTTTTTTGTTTTTGTTTGCTTTGCCTTGCTTTTATTTAATTGTTATTGACATGACCAAACAATATGGCAAACTTTTATTGTCTATTTCTAAAATGGTTAAGTCGCAACAGCGACAACAGATACAATAACACCAAACGACAGTTGACACTTGATAAACTTGAGAGTAAATGTTCCAAAAAAACTTCGCAGCAAAATTCGGCCATTCATGCGAAAATTTAATTTGATTCTTTTATGTTAAGTGATTTTATTTAATATGTAATGATGAACAGGGAGAGAACAGGAAGAGGAGCAGAAGACAATCAATGTTGTTTTGGGGGAAACTTTTCTGGCATTAATGTTAACTGTCACTTTGCACAGATTTATTTTATCTGTTGTAGTAGAGAGGAATGAGAAAGAAGAATGGGTATCCTGCGTAGGTTGGGTTAAGACGAAGACTGGTCAGTGAAGCCCAACTGATAAGAGTAGAATCTATTAAGAATGAAACTGAATTTCATTGTTACAAGAAATGATAATGATTTTATGACGAAGCAAAAAAAAAAGGTGTCAAAGAGAGGGTAAAACAGTATGTGTGAAAAGTTAACTTGGAATAGATACACTTGTTGCTTAAAAGGCATATTACGTAAAACTTAAGAAAGTCGTGGGGTGGGGGAGAAGGAGAGGGGGTAATTTTATAAAAATTATACCAACAGTCATGAGTGCAACTGGGCTATCAGCCAAGGTGAGGACAACAATTATTTTTATCCTGGTAGGTATAAAAATAAACATTGTCCAACGTCACAATTTGATCCTGCAAAAAAAAAAAACTTCCATTATTTATGCCCACGTTTCTAGACTACAAACTACTCATTATTCCAAAGAATATATGTTCAAAATTTGATTAAAGTCGAACAAATGTGGCGCAGGCTCACATAAACCAATTCTGGTCCTTAGTGGTACCGAGTGTAAGGAACCTGTAGGGAGTTGGCTAAAATCGGTGAAGATTTGTGCTGAATTCACAAATCTAAGGAGAATTTCACAAAATCACATGATTTTTGCGATTCTGCATGTTGTCGTATCTCTCCATCTACGACTCACTGCTTGTGCGGCCCTATCCTCGAGGTTTCCGTACAGCTCTTGCAACAGGATAGGTACATGTTGTATGGACTCTGATCCCAGCTCGGCGCCGTCCTTTGCTAATCCATCTGCCTTTTCATTTCCGTCAATGCCATGGTGGCTTGGTGGCCCAGTAGAAATGCACGCTCTTTGAAGCGCATGGTGCATCTAGTGCTTCCCTGCTAGCCAGGGCATTTGTGGACCTGATGGTAGCAGAACACATGGATTTGATCGTGGCTTGGCTGTCTACAACGATGTTAATATTGGCGTGATGTGTGTTTATGTTAAGGGCAGTCTGGAAGATGCTGCAGTGCTTCGGCAGTTGATAAGGCTGACTTATCGCTGGTTCTACACAGTAGACTGCAGCTCCCATTCCCGTGTGCAGTTTAGAGCCATCAGTGAATATGTTGACCGCCCGCTGTGCTTGTTCTATACCGTGGCTCCAGTCGTTTGGCCCTAGGCGTATTGATATTTTTGAGTCTATCACTGTGCGAGGTATCATGTACTCCGCGCTACTGGATAAATCCTTGCTGATAGTACAATGCCCAAACCTTTGTTTGTGCATGTTATTTGCCGCCGTAAGGCGCTGTGCCATTTTCCCGGCTATTAGTTTTGCGTGTATGTCTAACACACAGAAACATACATAAAATTGTTTCTACAGGGTTGCCCATATTCGACGGACCCATGTTTTTGTTAAAAAAATCAAAGAAAAAAATAAAAATTTGACGGTTGGCAATCTTAATCATTTAATTTGTTCCAAGTAGATTTGTTTACATGAATTTTTGAATATGATATCTCTCAAATGGCCGCCTCTGGCGTTGATGGCGTATTGTGCCCTTTTTGCAGCATTTTCCATCGTTTTCGCCAACATTTCGGCCGGAATAGCGGCTATTTCTTCACGAATGTTGTCCTTGAGCTCTTCTACGGTCCTTGGCTTGTTAACGTAAACCTTTGACTTCAAATATCCCCACAAGAAGAAGTCAGGCGGCGTCAAATCGGGCGAACGCGGTGGCCAGTCCAAATCACCACTTTTCGACATCAAACGGCCCGGAAACAAATTCTTCAGAAAATCGATTGTTATGCGACTTGTGTGCGGTGGAGCGCCGTCTTGTTGAAACCAGAACTGCCTCATACGCTTTCGACGTATAATTGGCATCACAAAATTGGTCATCATGTCGCGATAACGCTCCTGGTTGATGGTAACAGCATGGCCATTTTCATTTTGGAAGAAAAACGGCCCAATGACCGTTTTCGCACTAACGCCGCACCAAACTGTGACTTTTTCGTCATGAAGAGGCACTTCTTGAATCTCCTGAGAATTTTCAGTGGCGTAAATACGGCAATTTTGCTTATTTACGGTCCCATTCAATGTGCACTTCTCACATTTTTTAATATTTTAAAAGCACGTTGAGTTTTCACAATTGACTTCTTCTGTTGAATGTAAATTTCAACTATTTCAGAGCGCTCGTGTGGCGTGTATTGTTCCATGGTAAAAATCTGCTTGGACTGACGCTTCAAACGCGGTATGTCATTAAGCGATCTGACATCTCTGTCAAAAGTTATGGCGTTGCCAGATGGGTCCGTCGAATATGGGCAACCCTGTAGTGCTTTCGTTGGAGTAGATTTCATCGCCCCTGTTATGCAGATCATTGCCTGCCGCTGTGTTTTCTCCAAGTGTTTAAGGTATGCTGACTTCTCCACCGCCGGCCACCACACGATAATTCCATAGAGTAGAATCGGACGAACTACCTTTACGTAGATCCAATGCATCAAAGAGGGTGAGAGACACCAAATGCTGCCCAGCATCTTCTTGGATGCGTATAGAGCATTGGTGGCTTTCTTCACTCTCTCGTTGACATTGATTCTTCATGATAGTTTGCTGTCCAGGCTGTAAATTTGGTTGAAGTAAAAAAAAATGAAGAAGTTCGATCACAATTAAAGTGCCACATCCCATGTCTAGTCCCACCTACTTTTCTGGAATACGGACTGCACATTTTCCCAAAAAATATGTGTGGAAAATTTGGCTGAAGTCGAACAAACCCTAAAGAAGTTCGTTTAAAATTAAAGTGCCACACCCCTGTCTAATCTTGCCCAATTTCTAGAATACAGACTACTCATTATACCAAAAGCTATATATGCGAAATTTGTTTAAAGTCGGAAAATCAATGTTGGTGTTATATTAACATTAAAGTGCCACTCCCCCCCTGTCCTAAGCTCTTGAGTGCCCAATATACTAAGGATTAAATCAGCAAAATTTGGTTGAATTTATACCAACTGTGTAGAAGAATTTCGTTTTGAATTAAATTGCCTTTAACCTTGCTTAATGCCACCCAATTTTCTAGACTACGGAATGCTCATTATTCCAAAGAATGTGTGTGGAAAGTTCATTTGAGATCGGACAAACGCTAAAGAAGAAGTTCGTTTAAAATTAAAGTGCCACGCCCCTGTCTAATACTCCCCTCTTTTATAAACTACGAACTGCTCCTTATTTCAAAGAATATATGTGCAAAATTTGGTTGAAATCGGACAAACGGTATTAAGGGAGTTCTATTAGAACCAAATTGACACGCCCCTTTGTCTAACCCCACCCACTTTTGTAGGGTAAGAACTGCTCATTATGCTAAAGAATATGTTTCCGAAATTTCAAATCGAACAAATGGTGTAGATGGAGTTAGATTAAAAAGAAAGTGCCTAGCCCACTTTCTAAAACCGCCCAATTTTAAAAACTTAAGTCTGCTCAAATTACAAAAGATTATATCGTTCCCTTCATGCCAAATACGCCAATGTGAAAATAAATCGTCAAACGCACAAAATCATTTTGTCATTTTGGTTTCAGCAGGAACTATATTTTAACTGACTATAATGAAGGCATGCATCATCCATTTCTGAAAAGAAATTTTGGAAAAGGTGAATTTTTCTGAGCCATTGGCGTCTTTGGCATGAATAGGACGATATGTGCAAAATTTGGTTGAAGTCGCACGTACGGTGTAGAAGAAAAAAACGCTACGCCCACTTTTCTAGTCTAACATTTTACCGAAGAATATATGTGCAAAGTTTGGTATAGGTCGGACAAACGATGTGGGTGGAATTTGGGTGCATACAGACACGATGAAATTCAGTTGAATAAATTTACGAAAGTTTTTCTATTTTGGAAACATCACATCGTATGGAAGCTAAGAGGAGTTTTAATTAGATTTAAACAAATTTAATAAAGAAGATCTTTTTTATATATATATAGACCAGATTTTCACGCTACGACAAATCCTGGAGAAAACCCACGAAAATCAAATTGACACACACCATCTCTTTGTCGACTTTAAAGCTGCGTTCGATAGCCCGAGAAGGGATTGCCTATACGCAACAATGTCTGAGTTCGGTATACCTGCAAAGTTGATTAGACTTTGCAGAATGACGTTGATCAACACACGCAGCTCCGTCAAGGTAGGAAATGACCTCTCCGAAACCTTCAATACCGAAAGACTTTTCAGGCAAGGCGATCCACTGTCTTGCGATCTCTTCAACATCATCATGGAGGGGATCGTACGAAAGGCCGGTGTGCATCGTAATGGCACCATTTTCTATAAAGGTGTCCAGCTCCTTGCTTACGCTGATGATATTGATATTGTTGGCAGAACCAAGAGAGATGTTACCGCTGCTTTCGCCGCTATCGAAAAGGAATCAGCCAAAGTGGGTTTGACGATAAATGAGGGTAAAACAAAGTATATGCTGTCTACAAACAAGGGAGCTCGGCGTTTAGACTCCCACGTTTCATCCGGCAGCTATAACTTTGAAGTAGTCAAGGAGTTTGTATACCTTGGCACCGCCATTAATACTAACAACGAAATCAGCCTGGAGATAAAGCGAAGAACAATAATTGCTAATAGGTGCTACTACGGGCTCAGTAAGCAACTAAGTTCCAGAGCCCTCTCTCGATCGACAAAACTAACACTCTACAAGACGCTCGTTCTACCTGTGCTGCTTTATGGCGCTGAGGCATGGGTAGTTTCGCAAACTGACGCAGCCGCTCTGGGGGTGTTCGAGAGAAAAGTTCTTCGCAAAATCTTCGGTCCTGTTCGAGTCGGCGATGACTATCGCATCCGAATGAACCACGAGCTGTATGAGCTCTACGGAGACATTGACGTAGTTCGGCGTATAACTGTGCAGCGACTACGCTGGCTGGGTCATGTCCATCGTATGGACGACTAAGCTCCAGCGAAAAAGGTGCTCGAAGCGAGGGTCGCTGGTCAACGACGACGAGGGAGACCATGCCTCCGATGGATGGACCAGGCTGAGGAAGCCCTAACCGCACTTGGTGTATCCGATTGCAGAGGCGCCTGGCGAGAGCTGATGAGGTCGGTCGAAATCCGGACACGGGTTGTCACGGCCACCTAAGTAAGTAAGTAAGATCTTTTTTATATATCTTAACTTAGTTGCAAACTTTCATGACATTTCTTTGATTTTGATTTAAGAGATTTGAGTTTTTGAACATTTAAGAGATTCCACGATTAAAATAAAGCCACTTTATATGGGAGGTAGGCGTGGTTTTCATCCAATTTAGCTTATTTTCGAACTTGATTTTTTTTTTTATAAAATTATGCTCTAAAATTATAGCTTTAATCGTGTCCACATACTCAGGTGGTAATGTTATTCAAAAATATGTATACTTTTCTATACCTGCCACGCCTCTTTATTGGTGTTACAAACGGAATGACAAAGCTTACTCTCATACCTTACTCAGTTGAACCAAAATCGTATAGACCAATAAGCCTGACCTCCTTTCTCCTAAAAACTATGGAGAAATTTGTTGATCGGCATATCAGAGAGGGTTGTCTTAGAGACCATCCGCTGCATTCGCAACAATATGCATATCAACCAGGGAAATCAACGACTCATGCTCTTCAGATCCTTACAAGCAAGATTGTAAAATCACTGGGGAACAAAGAATATGCAATCGGGTGCTTCCTAGATATTGAAGGTGCTTTTGACAACACCGAATACGCTCATATTAGCGAATGCATTCAGCGCAAAGGTGTTGATGGAACAACAATGAAATCAACTTTGGGCACGGTACAACTAAGAGTACTCGCCGCAAAAGGTTGTCCACAAGGAGCAGTTCTCTCTCCAATACTGTGGTCCATTATGGTTGATGAACTCTTAGAGCTTCTTAGCTCAAATGGCTTCGATGTGCAGGGTTACGCTGATGACATCGTGATCCTTATTAGTGGAAAATACGAGGATACCTTATCGTATCTGCTCCAGAGAGCACTCAACATAGTAGCTAAATCGTGCAGGGAAACAGGGCTCAACGTCAACCCTAAGAAAACCAACATCATCGTCTTCACCAAGAAAAGAGTCAGGGAAAATCTAACTGAACCTAGTCTTCTCGGTGAAACTATAAACTTCTCAAAAGAAGTCAAATACTTAGGTGTGACGCTTAATGATAAACTCACATGGAACCCACACCTAAACAACACCGTAAACAAAGCAAGGGCCTCATTATGGGTCAGCAGAAGCTTTGTAGGTAAAAACTGGGGCCTAAGTCCCAAACAATACAACGGATGTATACTTCCATCACAAGACCTATCGTCTTATATGCCGCACCAGTATGGTAGAGTAAAACGATCCAAAAACCAGCTCAAGCCAAGCTCAGCAAATTGCAAGGACTTGTGTATGTATCACACGAGCGATGCGTTCTGCTCCAACTGCTGCTTTGGAGATTTTGCTTGGTATACCACCATTACATCTTCTTGTTAAGAAAGAAGCTCTGCTCTTCACAGTCTGGCTCATCATTGACAACAATTTGATTATATCAAGTAATACTCACTCAGCGCTGTTAGACGAAAGAAAATCTAAGGTTATTACTCTGCAATCTCTACCTTCCAAAATTCAACTTCTACAAAAACTTCCAAGTCTCCTTCCCAAACAGAACCACATGGGAAAAAGAGAGGACACGGTTCACTGGTGACTTTCAAGCCTAGTATACTGATGGCTCAAAGATAGATGAAGGGGTGGGAGCTGGAGTTTTTGGCTTAAGGCAGGGAAAATCTATATATGACAGCATGGGCACAGGTAGTTCAGTCTTCCAAGCTGAAGTCCATGCCATTGAGATCTGCCTAAGAGAGTATGTAAACAGTCCCATAACGAACAAAAACATTTACATTCACTCTGATAGTAAAGCAGCTCTACTTGCACTTAGCGTACTCGTATGGGATTGCCTACAGCTACTTATCAAGGTATCTACCCATAACAGAGTCCATCTCATTTGGGTACCAGGTCATAGCGGTTATTTAGGTAACGAGATTGCGGACGAACTAGCAAGGAAAGGGGCTGCAAGGTGCTTCATAGGCCCAAAACCATTTTGCGGGATACCATGGGGCACTATGCGCCATAACATTAAAATGTGGCTAAACAGAGAGACAAACTTCATTACTGGAGGGAAACTGAAGGTAACAGACAGGCTAAAACATTCATGCCAACCACTTCGCTCCAAAGAACGAAACAATTTCTGACTCTAAGTGGAAGAGTCAATCTATCAGACTTGTCACATGTTTCCTAACTGGACATTGTAAGGTAAATAAACACTTATAAACCATGGGTATAGTCCAGGAAGATCTGTGTAGATTATGTAATGAAGATGAAGAAACAGCAGAGCACATCTTGTGTCACTGTAACGGTCTAATTAGGACCCGTCTTCGTTACTTCGGTGCATTGTACCTAGAACCGCATCTAATAGCGGATAGTTCACCCAAGGACATCGCTCGGTTCCTAACGCACTTAACGATTAAGGATGATCTATAACTTATAGAGGTTTGTTACAATGGACTCTTGAGGCCGTAGTAACTAGGTGACTTGCTCCCTCCTCACTTAACTAACTAACTAACTAACTACCTTACTCGGTACGCGTTGGGTCATAAATATAATTTGGAAGTTAATGGAAAGTTTTGAATATAATTTACAGTAAGCACTTACATCATTAAGTTTTTTTAAATGTCAATTCATATTTATAAGAACATATTTAGGAATAAGTGGGCTCAAAAGTAATGAAAATAAAAAAAATTAAAAAATAAAATAAATTAAATTAAAAAATAAAAAAAAAATTCCCAAAATTTAAATTTATTTACTTAAACTTAAGGGCGAATGTATTGTTTTTTTTTTTTCTTTTAGTAAATATTTGTTAATTTAAGCCAACTTATATGTTCTTTATAAATTTGGGTCATATTCCTGAAATATAAGATGTATTAAAGAAAAGCCAAAAAAAAAAAAAACCCCATATTCAATTGATCCATTAAAAAAAAATGCACTTACTTCCGAAATTCAATTTGCTTAACAAACGTTTATTATATTTTCCAGCCCCTTTTGCTGCTACTTCCATCTCTTGTCTCACACGCACCTCCTCGCTGATGTCCTTTTATATTGGATGTTCCTTTTTATTAGATTATCATGCGCTACAAGTGTTGACATAAGCATGAGTGACTGTGTGCGTTTGACATACATGAACGCTGTGGCAACAACACATGTTAGGACAATTACGCTACCGATTTGCTATATAGGGACAGTGACATAAAAATTAAGGGTACCTTTTATATCCTTCATTGCCTGTTCTATTGTCAATTAATTGCCTATGAAATCGTTCGTTTGCCAATTGAATTGCAAAGAAGCGCATTCATGTTAGAGGATATTTTTGGTGGTTTTGTAATATTTTGCAGCTGTGACTATTTGCAATTATCACGGCTATCTACTGTTGAAAAATTATCCTTGTTAATCTCAGTACAGAATGTTAACTATGAACAAAAAATAAGCAATTTTTTCCTAATATGTGTTTTTGCTATAATGTTTCAATAGAATATATCTTAAACTTCTAAATAAATATATTTACCATGTATTTTTATTGATTCATTTTATCATAAAAATTTTAATGCATTCCTACTACATTGATTTCTTCCTATAAAAAATATTCTTTGTTGTATTGTCACGAATGTAAATTTTCCCATAGAACCCCGTCCAGGGAATATTTTTACTGTTACTTTGTTATTGTGACAATTTTGACGACAGCAACAACTGTCAATAAATGAAATAAATGAAATTAAATATTATTACGCATTGTGTATTTATGCAACCATCAAAAAGAATTCGGCAACTCACGAAAAGTACCGCTCTTGAAACAAAACAGAACTGGCAAAATATATAATGACAAGACATCAAAAATAAATGTGACCCACTTGATATAGCGAATAAAATTAACAGGGCAAAGAAACATTTGAAACCAAGAATTTAAGAAAATATAGCATTACCTTAAATAAAGTCACCAAAAAAAAAAAAATACATGTGTAAAGAGCAAAATCGTTGGTGCAAAATGTATAAAAAAAGCCACACATAGCTATAATGGCAAAGCGACAGACAGTTTTACCGACAAACATTTTGATATTTTATTACGATTCCAGAATATCGAATAGCTTCTAATTTTATGTTACCTGGCAGAGCTGCAAAATTTTAAGATGTATGTATGTGCTATGTATGTGCGGATGAGGTACCAGAATACTGTGCTTGTAGAAACATGTATTGAGAACCTCATTTCATATAAATAAAGGAAAATATGTATAAAGGAAAAATGGTTTAAAAATAAAGGTGCGTGTCTCTCCTGCTACTGTCGGCAGCTTGTATTGCTTGGCTTTTAAACAAATTGATTTTGACGTAGTCAAGCTGCTCCGACTCAACTCCCACACAAAATTTTGCATGCACATTTATTTCCACAGAAAATAGAGATAAGAATTTTCAGCATCATTTTGTAATATGATGAAAGGAATGTCGTTGATGTCAAAAATTATGGCAGAAATTATTTCGATTTCAACATTTTGATATTTCAAAATAAAATTTGATTGAAAAGCTTTCTGAGTGCTCAGAAATTTATGTTCTTGTTGTTGATAATATTTATATTCATATTCATATTCATATTCATATTCATATTCATATTCATATTCATATTCATATTCATATTCATATTCATATTCATATTCATATTCATATTCATATTCATATTCATATTCATATTCATATTCATATTCATATTCATATTCATATTCATATTCATATTCATATTCATATTCATATTCATATTCATATTCATATTCATTTTCATATTCGTATTCATATTCATATTCATATTCATATTCATATTCATATTCATATTCATATTTATATTCATATTCATATTCATATTCATATTCATATTCATATTCATATTCATATTCATATTCATATTCATATTCATATTCATATTCATATTCATATTCATATTCATATTCATATTCATATTCATATTCATATTCATATTCATATTCATATTCATATTCATATTCATATTCATATTCATATTCATATTCATATTCATATTCATATTCATATTCATATTCATATTCATATTCATATTCATATTCATATTCATATTCATATTCATATTCATATTCATATTCATATTCATATTCATATTCATATTCATATTCATATTCATATTCATATTCATATTCATATTCATATTCATATTCATATTCATATTCATATTCATATTCATATTCATATTCATATTCATATTCATATTCATATTCATATTCATATTCATATTCATATTCATATTCATATTCATATTCATATTCATATTCATATTCATATTCATATTCATATTCATATTCATATTCATATTCATATTCATATTCATATTCATATTCATATTCATATTCATATTCATATTCATATTCATATTCATATTCATATTCATATTCATATTCATATTCATATTCATATTCATATTCATATTCATATTCATATTCATATTCATATTCATATTCATATTCATATTCATATTCATATTCATATTCATATTCATATTCATATTCATATTCATATTCATATTCATATTCATATTCATATTCATATTCATATTCATATTCATATTCATATTCATATTCATATTCATATTCATATTCATATTCATATTCATATTCATATTCATATTCATATTCATATTCATATTCATATTC
The DNA here is from genome assembly GCA_914767935.1 of Coremacera marginata. Taxonomy (NCBI): domain Eukaryota; kingdom Metazoa; phylum Arthropoda; class Insecta; order Diptera; family Sciomyzidae; genus Coremacera; species Coremacera marginata. The sequence goes on from OU612045.1 coordinate 158,125,448, forward strand.
ATATTCATATTCATATTCATATTCATATTCATATTCATATTCATATTCATATTCATATTCATATTCATATTCATATTCATATTCATATTCATATTCATATTCATATTCATATTCATATTCATATTCATATTCATATTCATATTCATATTCATATTCATATTCATATTCATATTCATATTCATATTCATATTCATATTCATATTCATATTCATATTCATATTCATATTCATATTCATATTCATATTCATATTCATATTCATATTCATATTCATATTCATATTCATATTCATATTCATATTCATATTCATATTCATATTCATATTCATATTCATATTCATATTCATATTCATATTCATATTCATATTCATATTCATATTCATATTCATATTCATATTCATATTCATATTCATATTCATATTCATATTCATATTCATATTCATATTCATATTCATATTCATATTCATATTCATATTCATATTCATATTCATATTCATATTCATATTCATATTCATATTCATATTCATATTCATATTCATATTCATATTCATATTCATATTCATATTCATATTCATATTCATATTCATATTCATATTCATATTCATATTCATATTCATATTCATATTCATATTCATATTCATATTCATATTCATATTCATATTCATATTCATATTCATATTCATATTCATATTCATATTCATATTCATATTCATATTCATATTCATATTCATATTCATATTCATATTCATATTCATATTCATATTCATATTCATATTCATATTCATATTCATATTCATATTCATATTCATATTCATATTCATATTCATATTCATATTCATATTCATATTCATATTCATATTCATATTCATATTCATATTCATAATCATATTCATATTCATAACCATATTAATTGCATCTGCATCTTCCAATTCATCCTCACTTTAATCCTCATCTTCATTTTAATTTTTTTTTTTCAATCATATTTTTAGGATTTGAAATATAAGTTAAGAATTTAAGATTGAAAATTTTGATGCCATCTATCGACCAACACTTTCCAATATTCAAAAAAGGGCTGCCTTAATATATGAGTTATTTAATCTAATGCTTAAATATAGCACAGAGATTTATAGCCAATTTTTTATATAGTTTTTTTTATAAAATAATTGTTAACCATAAATTTTATTAATCAAACCCCATACTTTTGCCACATTTTATTGCTGTGGCTGCATTTTTATTTCAGTATACATTTCAAATATTGGCAACCTGTTATTTATTCCACAAAATACAATGACTGTGGAGTGGCAAAAAAAAAAAACATGCAAATTTTATTGAAATAAAGTGCCGACGATGCAAGTAGCAGACAGGAACTAAAACAACCCTCGACATGCTATAAAAATGTTTCAGCTATTTTTATTTTGACAAGCTGACATTTTGTTTTATATAATTTTTTCACAGGACATCTAAAACCTGTCAGTTCAGTGTGGCGAAAAAAGACAGCATATAAATTTTTAGATTACATCCGCTTCCTGTGAGTGCCTTACATTTAGCCCACTTCGACTTAGATAGCATCATTTGCGGAATGTTTAAATGTCAAATACCCCCTTTTTTTGGTTTTGTTTTGGGGATCTTTTAATATTTTTATGCTCGTTCGGTTTGTTTGACAAATTTTAATGCAACCTGCAAAAAAACTTCACTGATTTCCTTTATTTCTTTGCTTCCTGTTATAATATTTAACCTTTAGCATGTTTTGTGATTTGTTGTTTAACTAACCCTATAAATGTGCTAAGAAACCAAAACGTTTTAGTAAGGTGGCAGGAGAGCTTGACATGATATTTTTGTCTACATTTTGATTAGTTTTTATGCTGATTTGTTGTTTGGGTAGCTCAGACTCTGTATCAAAGCTACTCAGCATATTTGCCCTATATTTGCATACTTTTAGGTTTGGTGAACAATTTAAATTTTTGATTTTTCTTGCTTCCCAAGCATGGCTCCCAAGTGAACCTGTTGGTTTTTGATTGGACTTATTTTACCGCTCCCCCTTTTTTCAAATGCACCCCGAATATTGAATTAGTTTCTTTTGCCACACATCCTTTGAATTCCAATAAGTAGGCGTGTGAGTTTCAACGCCTGCAAGTATGCAATAAAGTCTACCAGAAACACAGATTAGAAATCTAAAAAGGGGTTGAAAAAAGGGTTTCCGTTTTCCCTGCTGCTGCTGCTGTCAATAAATGTTTGCATTAAGATAAATTTTTATAAAGCCGAAAGACGACGTTGTTGCTACGTCGATTTTAAGTTACTATTGCATACTTTTGTGTGGTTCTTTTTGTGCTGCTGCTGCTCGCAGTTAAAACTACCTTGTCTGGACTGTGATAAATTTTGTTGAAAGTTATAGTGCTGGACGTCAGTGATAAGGTTTAATAATGTAAATTTTTGTAAAAAGTTAATAGGTCAATGAGCGAGCGAGCCTGTGTTAAATGATGGAAGCTCCCCTAAAATGTGTTGTGTATTTTTGTGTGCTGAAAATAACAATTGAAGCAAATGTAACGAAATGAAATGTTTTTGAAAAAGATATTAAGTGCTCTCAAGAGATGTGGTCCCTGCTGTCAGGGGTGCAGAATAATTATTAAATTTTAATTTCTGAGCAGCGAAAAAAATAATAATTAATTTAAAAATGCTGGGTCGCTGTGTAAGCTTTCAAGGATCCAGCGAAAATCTAGCTGCTGCTATGGGATACGATTACGCACAGGTTGGTTTAAATATTTATTACTTTTAATTTTTATATAGAAATGTTTTATAAATACTAGATTTGCTACTACAAATATAAGTGAAACGCACAATTATCTTAAGGGAATAAGATAACAAAAATAGCGTTAGTTGGCAGCTGTATTTAATTAAAAAAATTTAAGAAGGAAATATTGATATAAACACATCATTTCAAAGCTATGAGCTACGCCATTAAAAGAAAGAAATTATTTCTTTGGCAAAAATTGTAGCAGTTTCCATGAAAAGTCATTTCAACATTCAGATTATTCGTAAATAAAATAATAGGTATCCATTAAACATTGTGATTTGTTGACTCAAAATATCAGAAAGTCAATACTTTAATTTCATTTGAAGAAACACGTTTTTTTGTTCTCAAAAAATATTCAGAAGTTGTCATATTCAACATATCTGATCAATTTCAGTCGAAACAGTAATAAGTCATTATTTAGTCTCATGGTGTTTTAGTCACTTCGGTCAAATAACCCAATATAGTATAATACGAATATTACCATTCTCCCTACTCAGAACAGGGCTCTTATTAGTAATCAATGAAAATTAATGCTCACAGAGACAAAAAACTTCTTTGAAAGTAATACTTACAGGCCTGCTATAGGGTGAAAATAGGAAAATTGCCGAATATGTAAAGTTTTGAGCTATGGCAACACCAGTGTGGATACGTAAAATCTGACACAAAAACATTTTGTCACACAAGTGCTATTTATATCGTTTACAAAAGTGTGTATTTTTTATGATTTTTGATGTGAAGTACCCAAGTGAAATTTTGTTTAAAAATAGAGACAATTCCTTCCGCCCATATTTTTGTTTGGTGACAAGTTCATATTAGATTTAAATGAGTTCCAAAGTCATTACTTTAGGATTCATAATACCAGAATATCTCATTCAAAGTGTAAGAATTGTATGGGTGGAACCACTAATTATAGTCCAATACGGTTCATCTTTTTATTTGTGTATATGCATAATTAATCAATATTTCCTTATTTTAATATTTCTGAATTGATCTTCATGTTTTTGATAAATAGGTGGATGGCACCGTTAAAATGTGGTATTCTGTTGGGATTTCATAATTGTTGGGGAATGCATTAATTCACAAAATTAATTTTGTGAACTATACTTCATTAACATGGTTCATAAAATTTTACTTATGTATATATTGTACTAGCAGTACACTGTGGTACGCGGCTTCTCGCGGATGTGGTTTTTTATCAAATAAGAGCGTTAACACGTTTCTGTTACTCTTTGAATGTGTGTGGAGAGAGTAGAGCGCAAAAACTTCATATAATAAAATCCTAAGCACACTAAAGGTAAATTTAAATCGCCCTGCAATGTGTATATCCGCTCTCACTCTCACTGTTTCTTTGCAGTGTCTATTGAAAGCAACAAACAAAAAAAAACATGTGAATGCCGTTCATACGATCATCGTGTGGCATCAGCTCTTAAGACAATGCATGTCAAACGAAATAAAAAAATGTTTGTAGGTAAAACTTCTTTAGTCGCGTTGACCACTTTTTCGTAGAGAGCAAAACTATAGATTCGCGATAACATCACGCTGTTAGCATAACACAAATTATTGCTGTACAGCATTCCTTCTGAGGGATTACCTAGCATCGACGAAGACGCAGACCGAAGCGGTTACTAAAGCGATTACCGAACCGATTATCGATTGCCAGTCCCATGACCGAAGCGATTACCCACCGATTACCGAACCAATTACTGATTACCGATGCGATTACCAACCAATTTCCGAAACGATTACCAACCAAATACCGATGCGATAACCAAGCGATTGCCGAAGCCATTATCTAAACGATTACCGAACACATTACCGAAGCAATAACCAACTTTACCGAAGTGATTACTTACCGATCACCAATTACCAAAGTAATTACCAAACTATTACCGAAGCAATTACTAATTACCGAAGCGACTACCAACCCATTACTGATTACGGGAGCGAACCAATTACCACTTACCGAAATAATTACCGAACCAATTACCGAAGAAATTATTAATTACCGAAGAGACTACGAACCCAGTACTGATTACCGGAGCGATAACCAACTGATTACCGAAGCAATTACTAATTACCAAAGCGACTACCAACCCATTACTGATTACCGGAGCGATTACCAACCGATTACCGATCCAATTACCGAAACACTTACCAACCGATTACCGAACCAACTACCGAAGCGATAACCAATTACCGAAGTAATTACTATTTACCGAAGCGACTACCAACCCATTACTGATTACCGGAGCGATAACCAAACGATTACCGAACACATTACCGAAGCAATAACCAACTTTACCGAAGTGATTACTTACCGATCACCAATTACCAAAGTAATTACCAAACTATTACCGAAGCAATTACTATTTACCGAAGCGACTACCAACCCATTACTGATTACCGGAGCGATAACCAAACGATTACCGAACCAATTACCGATTACCGACGCGGTTACCAACCGATTACTAATTACAGAAGCTATTGCCAACTGATCACCAATTACCGAAGCGATTACTAACCAATTACCAAAGTGAAAACCAACCGGTTACCGAAGCGATAATCAACCGATTTGCAACCGATTACCGTAGCGATTACCGACCAATTACCGAAGCGATTACCAACCGATTACCGAGCCAATTACCGATTACCCAACCGAAGTTTATTATTATATGATAGTTTAGAAGTATAGATTTAATACTTATTTCATAAAAATAGACCCAGTTGGATTTTACCTGGGAACAAAAGTAGTATAATTAACAGGAAATATAATTAACTCGATTAGACTCGAAAGATCTGTTTTTGTTTTTTTTTTTTGAAACTGTTTAAAAAAAAATAACTGATAATAAAACATAGTGTCGCTAAGCATCATTTAACTTACAAGAAATAAATTTAATTTTAATAAATTTTGAGTAAAATCCGACGTCGTGGCAATAATTTCTGATATTAAGGAAGAAAAAGGATTTCAAAGAATTTGGTCAAAGTTTCGGATCATCGCATTCAATTCAGAAAATCGTAAAAAATCTGTTATACTGGGCCATTTGGCAAGACTGGCTGTGAGATTTGCAATACTTGAAGAAAATCGATTGCCAAAAATAATTGTATTAAACTCTCGCCACTTTTTTTTAGAGTACAACCAGGAGTACTCGATAGTCAAAAGAATAACTTATTTTTATAAAATAATAAACTAAGGAAATTCTAAAATTTTAATTTTAATTTAATTTTTGTTTTTACGTTTTGCCTTTACATATATATATACATATATATGCTTTTACATATAAATATATGCAATTCATAATTATTATTATAGCTTCAACATTCAAACCAGGTCCTTTATTCTTCCGGCCGTTTAATATGTGTTGGCAACATATGGAATCTTGGTTAATTTCCTTCAATATTCCACAATGTTTAGCTCCAAAGCATTATAAGTCAGTCACGATGTTATCAGGAAATCATTAGCAACATTTTGCGCATGTTTCCGTTGTTGGTAGCGTACATTTCCGACTTTTCTTCATACATAAATAATAGCAAAATTTCCTCCAAAAAATTTTCTAAAGTTAGCTAAAGATAACCAAGCTTTAGGTCGTTAAGCTAGAAAACTACCAGCTGCCTTGTGCTCATCAAGGGCTCAGTCACTGCTTTGCCAAACAACACACCCCGAATAGTTTTAATGCAATTATTAAGAGACTTTTGTGATTTCCGCACAAAACTGAAAATAATTTCTCTCCCAACATTGTGTCTGTCTTCTACCATGGTCCATGGTACGAGTTGGATGCCATCGATGAACATTCAGAAAGCCAGTCAGTTGCTGCAAAGGCCAGCTTCCGTACTTTAATTGAACTCTGGGGAAGTATTTTGTCGAAAACTATTGCCTGATACAGAATGCCAAACGCCACAATCCTAAGGAAGTCGCTTGGTTTTGTGTGTGTGTGTGTGCGTGTTTATAATTTGCACCAGGCTGCATTGTCAGAGCTAGCTAGCTAACTATAACCGAGACAGAGCAAAGGATGCAAAAAGGATGGTTAGTTAATATACAGTGCTGAATATTTCCATATCTGAGAGATGGTAATAAAGACCACTCTTATTTGAGAAAATTAAATGTTAAATATGCCAAATACAGCAAAGGCGGCAGGCTGAGCTGCCTCAGGCATGCAAAATATGGAAAAATAATTGGAACAAAATATATATATATAAAAAAATATTGGAGAAGCACAACTGGCTACCATGTTGCTGGTTATGAGCCAAGAGCACAAAATCTGCAATAATAGAAATTTCTCGAGTGTTTCTAATGAGAAATAAACTACTGCTGTTGCTGACACAAATCCAAGCCGAAACAAAACAATTTTTGCTCGAGAAACCTTACCGAACCATAATAAATGTTATGGTATGATGAGATTTGACTTGGCCGAGTCCATTTATGCTAGCATAACTTCACTTAAGGTGCAATGGCATGAAGAATATTTTATAAACAAACAACAGCACAAAATTGTTCATAAACTATAGCAACAGCATTTTTAGGTATTCGAAACAATAACGTAGCATTTACAACCGAACGAAGTAGAAATTATTTTAGTCCAACAACTAAATTGCTGCAAATGAAGTTGTTTGAAGCTGTAGAGTAGCAACAACGTATTGGTTGTTGTTTGTTGTGGAGATGGAATATTTAAAAATTTCATAAGGGATAAATTTACATCGGCTTCACTTTGGAGTAACTTCTAGTGAAAACTATCTTTCGTATTTTGTAGTTTTATGTACTAAAATATTGATGCTTGAAATGATGACTAGTTTTAATTTCAGAAAATATAAGACATAAGAATATTCGATGTATAAATAATTAATAAATTATCAAAAATTTCCGAAATTATACTGTGACGAACCTATTTCCCAGGCAAATAGGCCCACACATTATTCATCATTCATATTCATCATAATTTACGCGCCGCAGCCTAGCGTACCGGCCTCACAAGCGACATACACCACGAGCTATACAGCATAGCGCCATCAGAACTTAAGATAAGTAAGCAACATTTGAATTACTATATTTATTAATAAGATAATGAATTGAATATTTTATATTTTATATTTGTGCATATAATATTCTTATTTAAGCATACAACACGTTACGTTAAACATACAAGACGTTACGTTAAGACATTTATACTATTAGTACCCACTACATACTACCCTACTATAGTACTTAAGAAATCATATAATGTATTTTATGTGCACCACTGGCAGCAGCGAGCACTTAGTTATAAGTTGAATAATTTAATAAAGTGGAGTTGTATTTGAGCTTCCAAACGGATCAGACGTCTTTTACTTCGAAGTAGTCAAGCAGCTTATTTTCTCTCGGAGTTTAGTCTGGCTATTACTCGCAGACTATCTGGACGTGCCTTGCTCCCGTTCCTATCCTCTCTCCGCTCGAGTCGTGTCACTGAGGCATGAGGCCAATCGGTCACGCTCAGTTGCCACACTCACCACTACTCTCAACGAGTTACTCGCTTTCAGCGTATCCACCCCCTTTGAGTTGTGTCATTAAGGCATGAGGCCAATCGGTCACGCTTAACTGCCACTCTCATCAACACTCTCAACGAGAATACTCACCTCAGAGTATTTCCCCTCCTCTGAACTGTGTCACTGAGGCATGAGGCCAATCGGTCACGCTCAGCTGCCACATTCACCACTGCTCTCAACGAGTATCATTACCTTCCCCTTTCTTTGAGTTGTCTTTCTCACTCTCGCTCTCAACGAGATACTCACCTTCAGAGTATTTCCCCTACCTTGAGTTGAACCGCTCACCTCCGCTCTCAACGAGTGAAACGCACCTCCGAACGAAGCAATGCCAGCGGAGCGCTACTAGGAATTCAAGGTCAACGCGTTATTAAAAGACACACACACACGACAACTAAAGAAGAGGTACGGCAATAATTACGCATCACGCCACCAACCAATATAAAGCAAACGACGAATAACGGAGAGTACCGCTTAGCAAGGTACAGTCAAGTTAGAAGCACCAGCAGTCATCACCCAGGGCACCTTCACCATCGCAGAGGTCACCTTCACTAGCCAATCGGTGAAGGCAAACATATAAAGCGACCTTTCGTGAAGAGCCCCAAAAGGGAACCGCTGGACAAGCATAACGTCCACAACATCGACATCCACCGCATCATAATTAAATCTACGAGGAACAAAAGACCTTCCAACAAGGTCAAGCGATCTACAAAACCCCATAGATCGTCTTGTAAGGACCCTGGACAGCCGCTGAGGATACCTCAGCTGAAAAAAAGTTGTAACGACCCAGGGGTTCGTTACAAGTGGCGCCCGAGCAGGGACCCTGCGGGACAACATCGCAGTGTCCCATCCTAGCAAAGCAGAAAAAAAAAAATATCAATCATCATACAAGCAAAGTAAAGCAAAGAAATAAAAAAATCAATCATCAACCTAATCATCAGCAAAGCAAAGCAACGAGAAAAAAAAAACAAATCACCAGCAAACAAAGCAATCATCGCATACATATCATCGAGAGAAAAATTATATCTACAACGAAACTATCAATCATCAGGCTTTGACAGACAAAGCCCAAGCCAACGACAGCGCTTCATAGCCATTAACTGAAGCACAAATAAAATCTATCTACATCAACAAAAAAAAAAAAAAAAAACATACCAATCGAATTCAACAAGACAGTCACAGGAAATCGTCATCGCCAGTACGTCACAATGAATACCCTCAAGACGTCCTGGGTATATAGCCTACGCAAGGAAGAGCTCCTCGCGTACATAAGAGAGTTCCATCTCGAAGAAGTCGGCACTGTCGAAGAACTGCGAAAGAGGCTCGCAGCGCACATCAACGATGGCAAACTAGCAGACGAAGACGTGAAACGGCTCCTCGAATTAGAAGTTAAACACACTAGAGCCGTGTCACCATCGATCCCACACAGCTACAATAATACGAATGACGCAATACAGCAGCAAGTATCTGGTACCGGGCAACCAGCCCACTACAACACATATCAACAGGAGGTACCTTTCTACAGAACCGATCCAATCAAAAGTTTCAAGTATCCTACTGCCATCGATCACGCCCGGAAGTGGGGCATCAAATACGACATCGATCAGGACCCTATCAACTTCGTGGAGCGTATTGAAGAGTTGGCCGAAGCATATAATATTCAAATGGACTTCATACCCCGCACTATGCCAGAACTCTTGGAAGGCAAAGCTCTAACATGGTATCGCAACAACAACAAACAGTGGACCAACTGGGCAGCATTCAAGGCGAGTTTCCTCCAGTTTTTCTTGCCACCACGATACCTCGAACAACTAGAAGATGATGTTCGACGAAGGGAACAGCTGCCACATGAAAAATTTAAAGACTTCCTACTGGTCATGCAGGCAATGATGCGCCACGCTAATTACACGAAGGCGCAAGAGTTAGAGCGCGTATATAGGAACTTACACCGTGATTACCAGTTGTATATACGCCGCAAAGACTTCAATTCGCTAGAAGAGCTTACGATACTAGCAGCTGAGTTTGAATGTATTAACGCCAAGCCTACCGGTCAGACACCAGGCACCAAAGCTTCACCGAGTCAACAACACAACACGCCACGACCACACGAGGTACGATACCACACTGCAGCACTAGAAGACTCTAGAGTCAGCACACACGCATGCCGCCGGTGTGCTAGAGAAGGTCATCGCTCCGACCGCTGCCGAAACCCTCAAGTCCTTTTCTGCTGGGACTGTGGCAAACGAAACATTCGGACGTTTGATTGTTGTCGCCAGAACCAGGGAAACGACAGCGGACCACGCCGAGATTAGGGGCGAGCGTGGTCAATAATCCTTCCAGCCCCACTATATCTTCACGCTACACACGACAACCTCGAGTAGAACCAGTAACCCGAAATACGCAAGATAAGGCAACCATCATATCATCGATATACAACCCGCATACACAACCACGCGTGGAATCCTCCTACAGCACTCGATTTGGAAATATGATGGCAACACTTGAGCAGATCGGATGGTCAAAGAGTCCAGCAACAATTTCGACGATGCAACAATCGCAACGTCATCAGGATCCAAGGCCACCCGTATCACAAACGCGCGAGCCACGTGCATACTTGCATTCGTCACGTGCACATGAAAAAGTGAACAAGAAGACAACTGCTACCCAGCCAACAACGACGATAACCGCTAAAGAGGAAGGCGACTCTATCCTCTATCAATTGATGATAAACACGAGGTGACAACCGAACACGCAGTCACCCAGAGACAAGCCAGACAGCCGTCAACATCGCCCTCGATAGTCAAACAGCAGCAGCCTACAGAGCCACCAGCGCGACTGAACAGCCGCATTCTTTATTCAACGGGACTAGCAGACCTCGCAGCTACGAATGCGCAACGAAAGCTTCCACCCTGCACTTGCTTTCATCACGAGACACCGACTAACGCAGATAAAGCCACAAAAGTCGACAGCAGAAATGAAACAACAAGTGGCCAACCAGAAGTTCAACAGCGCCAAGTAGAGCCACCAGAGTTTCATACATTGCAACCAGAGCAACATGTACTGCCACCAGTGACAATCGTGGAACCAGAAACATCAGTCACTTGCGATAGAGAACAAGACACCGAGGTAGTAGCGCCAGCCACATGCGATCCAGAGCAAATCATCGAACCAGTGGGGCCAGAGCCAAGTAAATCACAGCCACACACAGGCTATGCAGAATCTCAGCCAGCCACATGCGATGCAGAACAAACCATCGAACCAGTGGTGCCAGAGCCAAGTAAGTCACAGCCACACACAGGCTATGCAGAACCTCAGCCAGTCACATGCGAGTCAGAGCAAAACATCGAGGCAGCAGAGCCAATCATATGCGACACTCAACAAGAGCTAGTAACGTCAGAGCCAGACGACTCACAGGCTAGCGTTAGTTCACCAGAGGCTCCCACAGAGAAGCAACTGCCTAAGGTAAATTCGACAGAGATGATTTCCGACAACCTCACGTTCCATGTCGAGCCAACAGCGTGTACTCAACCGCACGTCATAGCACCGCTAGTGCCACTCACGAACGAAGAACCACGACTAGCAAACGTGTTAGCATCATGCACGCAGCAACTACAGCCACATACAAGGCCACCAGATCCACTAGCGGATCAACAAGAGCATCATGTCAGGCCAGCAGAGCCACCTGATATCTTCGAATTTATAAAAAGCGAGCTAGATGAAAAAAATCATCACAACAGGCCCCCAGAGCCACCCGACATCCAAGGAAAACACATCGAGAACGTCCTACCCCAACAGAAGGTCAGCTGCACTCATAATAATACGGACCGATGCACTAAGGGTAAGACTAGACACTTTCTTGGCCGAAAAGTAAAATTCAAAGCAGTAGAAGAAATGGCTTTGTTTAAAATTTTACGAAATGGATCCTTCAAGAGGATCCTACTCACGATGATCTTCGCTTTTCTACTGGTTACCGCTAATGGTCTGACAAAAACTGTGGAATCTGGACCGGATATTGGAAATATTGGAATCATGCATACCGTGAAATGGCAAACACCTGACCCTATCGAAGATGTACTACTGGCAAAAGACTTTCCAGATTGTCTCCATAACTGTCTTAACAACACGAAAAGACTTTGTGCAGACATTTATTCACGACGCGACCTGTGGGATCCAGGCATTGGAGAAGTTGGCAACACACCGAAGTAACTAACATTTTTCCTGCGCGGCACCACCCGCGTTAACAACTGGAACCCGCGGCACCACCCGCGTTAACAACTGGAATCCGCGGCACCACCCGCGTTAACAACTGGAACCCGCGGCACCACCCGCGTTACAAACTGGAGCCAGCAGCCGCATCTGCCAACATAAACTGCACGTCAGCAGCCGCATCTGCCAACATAAACTGCACGCTAGCAGCCGCATCTGCATAGTAAACTGCACGCCAGCAGCTGCATCCACTTGAGAGCCTGCACACTGACAGCCGCATCTGTAAACATAAACTGCAAGCAAACAACATGGTCATAAACGACGTCTAAGTTATGCAGTCTTTCATCACAAGCAAGCATAACCAACGAGACATCTAGATGATACAAAATTTATCACAAAATGACCATAACCTACAAAATCGCCAGAAGACAACCAGCCACTACAAAACGGCCATAACCAGCAAACCATCGGACCATAAGGGGTTCGTCACAAATGACGCTACTACAGGACATTCGTTTCAAGCAGCCATAACTTACAAAACGACAACGCGTTTTGAGTAAACAGCATTTGTGCAAGGAACCACGTTCACCAAAAGTTAACAAGCTAACATTTTTCCTGCGCGGCACCACCCGCGTTACCAACTGGGATCCGCAGCACCAACTGCGTCAGAAAAGGGGACCCGCAGTACCACCTGCGTCAATAAAAGGGAACCGCAGCACCCACTGCGACAACAAGATGGGCACCGCAGCGCCCACTGCGATAACAAGCTGGGCAGCGCATAATCCCTTGCGCCAATAATACCTGATCCAAACATTTACCATACCTGAAGAACCATAACCTACTTTATACATGAAGGATGTCATACAAACGTCATGATCTACAGAAGAAGGTCCATCCAAGCAAACAACTTCAGAAGTAATCCTGCTTAAATGACAATATGCATCACACAACATGTTTGATATTCCAAGATATTCCCCGGCATTCAGGATATGTGGACTTCTTAGCTAACTTGAAGGTAACCACCATTTATTGTCCTTGCTCGGAATATTTCCAGAACAAGACCGACCGATAGAAGAAACACCGTGAACATTCAGAGTGACAGCAAGCAAAGGTTCACACAGGCACATGCACGACAGACACACCATGTGTATTCAACCTCCAGGCAATGATTATATGGCAACGCTCAACTAGAAGAACAATTTATGTTCAAATTACAAACTTGAAATCGCAACCGCCATTACAGTTTGTACCGTCAGTGACTCACATCGTAATTTTTCATCTCTACGCCATCAACAACAATAAAAGTGCTAAAAGTAATTTAATGCGACAAAGTGCGAGTGAATTGAATTATCAACCAACTGCGCATGCAAATATTATCATAGTGCATAATTACGCAGCACGTAATTGTTCATCAGCCACAGCTAACTTTCATTTGTATCTCAACGGTGATCTCGCCCAACTGTTTTTATTAAAACACGCCAGAAAAGTGCAGCGAGAGCATTATATATCCGATCATGGATAGTTTTGAGAAGTCAAAGAAGCGATATATGGAGCGACATCGACAACTAACGGCAGCACAGAAGCGTGTAATATTTTTAACGGAAACGCCAACACCGCCACCGTCGAATAAAAGGGTACGCCATACCGCTCAGCAAAGGAGCGCGCCAGCTAGACATGTAGCCACCATCAGCGCTATCAAAGCAAGTAACACCACGTTCAACAGCAACGCTGCGCAACAAAGGCCACCAGTACCAGCAGACGTCAGCAGCAACGTCGACGGCAACGCATCACCGTCAAGACAGGCGGTCACTCAGACACCAGTCACGCTACACATACCAGAGGTAAATTTGTCGAGCGACAGCGACAACGACGACGTCATCAACGAACGAAATCTGTTCGTTTACCCACCAGGACCCGGTGGCATCAACGTCACCATCGACGATTACAACTGCCTCGCCGCTGGAATCTATCTCAATGACAAAATTATGGAGTTCTATGCCACCTGGATCAAGCGGGTGCTCATGCCGAAGGATCGTGCTGACGATTATTATATTTTCAATTCCTTCTTCTATGAGCGATTGATACAACCCAAGGCGGTACCTGGCGACACGCCAGCAACCCTTGACCAACGTCGTTACGAAGGGGTACGAAGATGGACGCGCCAACAGGATATCACGCACAAGAAGTTCATCATAGTGCCTATTAATGAGAAGCAGCATTGGTTCCTCGCAGTCATATGCTTTCCGGCACTGAATGGACCTCGATTTTACGATGTCCCACCGCAAGGCGCCGCAACCGATGATCACCCAATCAAACAGTCGATGATTTTAATATTCGACTCACTGGCCAGCGTCGACTGATCCCATGTGTGTGGCCCACTGAGAAGCTACCTGAGCCACGAATTTAGAAGCCAACACATTCTGAGGAATTTCACGGAAAACAACCTACCGAGTCACCGAGTGAGAGTCCAGCAACAAGACAACCTCACTGATTGCGGATTGTATACGCTACAATTTATCGAGAGTTTGGTATGCAATCCTATAATCAACCTTCAGCCGCCCATAAATCGCACCGCATGGTTCACTGAGGACACCATACAAAATAAAAGAAGGCACATCAGCGAGCTGATACAGCAACTAGCCGGAAGAGATCTGCCACCTTTGCTACTACCACCGGTGTATGATGATGACACCAACAAGAGACGCAATACACAATCACCGTCACCAGAGAGTATCACGGCCCTACCACAGTCAACCTTTGCTACAAGTGGCCCATACAGTCGCCCACAGGCAACCCATCATACGGCAACAATCGCCGCCAGCGCCACGCAGGCGACCCACGAGGGATCCATGACTACACACCAAGCAGACAACAGTCGTCAACAAGCAGCAGTCATCCAGAGGAACTGCTCCAACGACAGCCTAAGCCATAGCAGCTGTGACGATGACAGCAGCGACCAGAATACAGTCGACAACGACGAAAATATGCAACAACAATTAGCTAAGCATATGGAAATCGACCAGCCAGAGGAAGGAGATGCTTTCGAAGAGTGCCTTGGTTGGCTCTTCGATCCCAACGTCCCAGATTCAATGCCGACAAATACGGCGAACGGAACAAGCATTCCCACCATCGAGGTGCCAACAGAAGACGAGCACAACCCAGTGGAGAACATAAATATTGACGATATTCTCCCACTGGAACTACAGCAACGTATCGCAGGAGCCCAAGCACGGCGGAGACCAGGACAACGAATTGGCTTCAAGATCGTACTCGCAAGTACATGCTACGCCGTCCAAATAGAGCGCAGCGGGAACGTTAAGATTTCGTTTTCCACCCCGGAGTAGAGGGGGGGTGTGACGAACCTATTTCCCAGGCAAATAGGCCCACACATTATTCATCATTCATATTCATCATAATTTACGCGCCGCAGCCTAGCGTACCGGCCTCACAAGCGACATACACCACGAGCTATACAGCATAGCGCCATCAGAACTTAAGATAAGTAAGCAACATTTGAATTACTATATTTATTAATAAGATAATGAATTGAATATTTTATATTTTATATTTGTGCATATAATATTCTTATTTAAGCATACAACACGTTACGTTAAACATACAAGACGTTACGTTAAGACATTTATACTATTAGTACCCACTACATACTACCCTACTATAGTACTTAAGAAATCATATAATGTATTTTATGTGCACCACTGGCAGCAGCGAGCACTTAGTTATAAGTTGAATAATTTAATAAAGTGGAGTTGTATTTGAGCTTCCAAACGGATCAGACGTCTTTTACTTCGAAGTAGTCAAGCAGCTTATTTTCTCTCGGAGTTTAGTCTGGCTATTACTCGCAGACTATCTGGACGTGCCTTGCTCCCGTTCCTATCCTCTCTCCGCTCGAGTCGTGTCACTGAGGCATGAGGCCAATCGGTCACGCTCAGTTGCCACACTCACCACTACTCTCAACGAGTTACTCGCTTTCAGCGTATCCACCTCCTTTGAGTTGTGTCATTAAGGCATGAGGCCAATCGGTCACGCTTAACTGCCACTCTCATCAACACTCTCAACGAGAATACTCACCTCAGAGTATTTCCCCTCCTCTGAACTGTGTCACTGAGGCATGAGGCCAATCGGTTACGCTCAGCTGCCACATTCACCACTGCTCTCAACGAGTATCATTACCTTCCCCTTTCTTTGAGTTGTCTTTCTCACTCTCGCTCCCAACGAGATACTCACCTTCAGAGTATTTCCCCTACCTTGAGTTGAACCGCTCACCTCCGCTCTCAACGAGTGAAACGCACCTCCGAACGAAGCAATGCCAGCGGAGCGCTACTAGGAATTCAAGGTCAACGCGTTATTAAAAGACACACACACACGACAACTAAAGAAGAGGTACGGCAATAATTACGCATCACGCCACCAACCAATATAAAGCAAACGACGAATAACGGAGAGTACCGCTTAGCAAGGTACAGTCAAGTTAGAAGCACCAGCAGTCATCACCCAGGGCACCTTCACCATCGCAGAGGTCACCTTCACTAGCCAATCGGTGAAGGCAAACATATAAAGCGACCTTTCGTGAAGAGCCCCAAAAGGGAACCGCTGGACAAGCATAACGTCCACAACATCGACATCCACCGCATCATAATTAAATCTACGAGGAACAAAAGACCTTCCAACAAGGTCAAGCGATCTACAAAACCCCATAGATCGTCTTGTAAGGACCCTGGACAGCCGCTGAGGATACCTCAGCTGAAAAAAAGTTGTAACGACCCAGGGGTTCGTTACAATACATAAATTATCTATTGAATTTGTTAAATTTCTACAAAAATTTTCTATGTAAAATTTCCATTCATCGATTTTGCTTTAGCTAACTATTTACCATTTGCAACGTACAGTTTACAATTTACACTGAACAATTTACAATTTACAGTTTACAATTTACAATTTACAATTTACAATTTACAATTTACAATTTACAATTTACAATTTACAATTTACAATTTACAATTTACAATTTACAATTTACAATTTACAATTTACAATTTACAATTTACAATTTACAATTTACAATTTACAATTTACAATTTACAATTTACAATTTACAATTTACAATTTACAATTTACAATTTACAATTTACAATTTACAATTTACAATTTACAATTTACAATTTACAATTTACAATTTACAATTTACAATTTACAATTTACAATTTACAATTTACAATTTACAATTTACAATTTACAATCAACAATTGACAATTGACAATTTGCAATTTACAATTTACAATTTACAATTTGCTGTTTAAAATTTACAACTTTCATTTTACAATTTATAATTTATAATCTACAGTTTAAAATTTGCAATTTATAATACAATTTATAATTTATAATCTAGAATTTTCAAGTTAACATTTACAATTTAAATTTACATTTAACACTTTACACTTTTCAATTACCAATGAACAATAAAAAAAATTACAATTTACAGTTTACAATTTACAATCTTAGAT
Organism: Coremacera marginata; assembly: GCA_914767935.1. Taxonomy (NCBI): domain Eukaryota; kingdom Metazoa; phylum Arthropoda; class Insecta; order Diptera; family Sciomyzidae; genus Coremacera; species Coremacera marginata. The sequence goes on from OU612045.1 coordinate 158,143,475, forward strand.
TTGCAAGTTATAATTTACAATATATAATTTACAATTAACACTTTACAGTTTGCAATTACATGCCAATTTACAATTACCAATTTAATAATTACAATTAACAATTTAAAATTAGCAATATACACTTTACAATTTACAATTTGCAATTTTGAATTTACAATTAAGAAATTACAATTGCAATTTGTTAATCCTTAAAAAAATACAAATTGCAAATTACAATTAATAATTTAAGTTGTTTGCAATAAATTTTAAAAAGCCCAATACTTCTGATAATGTTGAGGCAGTATTCTTATCATGTATCCATAATAATCTGATTTTATATATTAAGTCAGATATTGAATTGGTTCTGCAATTAATCGGTTCAGTACTAATATAAGTTTTTTGAGTTGTAAACAAAACGAAAGTCATATAATACCATTTCGAGTTTCTGAAGCGATAAAAAAATTTTTTTGAATTTTCTACATTATTTCCATAAAGGACTTAGATATATATGTACTTTATCGTACAAAAATATGAAGCACACATTTTTATTTTATTTCTAATATTATCATTATGTTGAATAAAATAATTGTTATTTTTTAATTCTTTCTCACAGATCTACACCGATTGGGCCAACTACTATCTCGAACGTGCCAAATCGAAGAAGAAAGTCACAGATCTCTCCGCCGATTGTCGAGATGGGCTGCTGCTGGCCGATGTCATTGAAGCGGTGACATCCTTTAAAGTGCCAGACTTGGTAAAAAAACCCAAGAACCAACAACAAATGGTAAGTTTCTACTTTGTTTATTTTTGCAATTTTCTAAATACATATTTGATGGATTAACTTAATAACTGCTCACGAGCTCATGAACCTGTCAGAAAAATATGTGCGTTCGCAATAAAAGTTTCTAATTAATTAAGGTAAAACTTTTAATTTCGCAAAAAATACAACAAAAAGCAAATCATAGAGTTTGCGAAAATTCATTAATTCTCACAACGTAATTACATATTTCATCATCCGCCAACTGCTTGGCAGGATTTCGCATAGAACAACAACGAACTCCAGACCACGAACCAGAAACCACCTTTTACTGTCGCACGTAGTTTCAGAACCTGAAAAAAGTCTGACTTGAGAGTCATTTGAAAATGTTCGTTAATTGTTTCCGTGCACGGCAAATGCGGAAAAATCCTGCTGACACACGTTGTAAAAATGTGCGAATATCTTTGATGGTTTTTTATGTAGTGTTGTTTGTATTTCTTTCATTTCCGAATAAATCATTCTTTTCAGCCTGTTAGGAGTGCTGACTTTTTTATTCACTTTTTTTTTATTGTGTGTGTAGGAATGTGAAAATCCTTTTTGTCTTCTATATAAAGCAACTGCAAATGAAATGACGAAACAAAACGAGTGACAGCCCGGAATTAAAAAGGAATCAAATTAAAATTTGGCTGATGTAATTTTGGGTGCTAGCTAGCGATGATGACAAATGGCTTAGGATAGATAAAATGACAAAGTGATGCTAGATAGCATAGGTATAGTTAATGAAGCCAGACTTTCATAAAATTTTTTTTTGTCGGAGCATTTTAATTACGTGTACAAATGGATAGGAATTTAAAGATGAATCAGAATGTGAATCAAAATATAAATATGAATATGAATATGAATATGAATATGAATATGAATATGAATATGAATATGAATATGAATATGAATATGAATATGAATATGAATATGAATATGAATATGAATATGAATATGAATATAAATATGAATATGAATATGAATATGAATACGAATATGAATATGAATATGAATATGAATATGAATATGAATATGAATATGAATATGAATATAAATATGAATATGAATATGAATATGAATATGAATATGAATACGAATATGAATATGAATATGAATATGAATATGAATATGAATATGAATATGAATATGAATATGAATATGAATATGAATTTGAATATGAATATGAATATGAATATGAATATGAATATGAATATGAATATGAATACGAATATGAATATGAATATGAATATGAATATGAATATGAATATGAATATGAATATGAATATGAATATGAATATGAATATGAATATGAATATGAATATGAATATGAATATGAATATGAATATGAATATGAATATGAATATGAATATGAATATGAATACGAATATGAATATGAATATGAATATGAATATGAATATGAATATGAATATGAATATGAATATGAATATGAATATGAATATGAATATGAATATGAATATGAATATGAATATGAATATGAATATGAATATGAATATGAATATGAATATGAATATGAATATGAATATGAATATGAATATGAATATGAATATGAATATGAATATGAATATGAATATGAATTTGAATATGAATATGAATATGAATATGAATATGAATATGAATATGAATATGAATACGAATATGAATATGAATATGAATATGAATATGAATATGAATATGAATATGAATATGAATATGAATATGAATATGAATATGAATATGAATATGAATATGAATATGAATATGAATATGAATATGAATATGAATATGAATATGAATATGAATATGAATATGATTATGAATATGAATATGAATATGAATATGAATATGAATATGAATATGAATATGAATATGAATATGAATATGAATATGAATATGAATATGAATATGAATATGAATATGAATATGAATATGAATATGAATATGAATATGAATATGAGTATTAAAATAAATATAAACATTAACTTAAATATGAATATTAATGGATTAGAGTTAAAGTTAGAGTTAGAGGCACACGTAGCGTTATAAGAACGGTAACTATAAATGAAGTAACATGTAAATATGTGGAGCTATATTTCAAAAAGTTTAATATATTAAGATTCTTAAAGCTGAATATGAACAATTTAACGATTCATTTTCCGTCAGCTTTCTTTTCTCTTTGCTTCCACTACTTCAAGGGAAGATTAGGATTCAAATTTTTTTTCAAAATATTTGAAAACTCATTATTTCGTCATTAATTTGAAACGTGTCCATCGCACTTAAGCCAAACACCATTTATTTTAACCATCAGCAGCATCATCCACAATCAGGATTTAACTGCATGTATTAGTGAATGATTCACTAAAACAGACACGTATTTCAAACAGTAGCATAGGCATGACGCAGGTATTATTCAGTTTTCTCCTCTTTGTTTGTTTCGAATAAAGAACTTGCCCACAGCTTATAGGCAAGTCTTTAAGGATCCCAGGTGAGCTCACAAACACGCCGAAAAAAACCACCCAGCTTGTTGCTTTCGCGCGGTTTAATTCAATTTCAATTGAAGGGCGTCTCGGTGCAGTGATATGCAAAAAAGGTTCTACCTACGATAAGGTAAAAGAAGAAAAGCTCAAATGGTTTTCAAAGCAAAGCCAACATGGCGCATGATACGGTCTATAGCTGTAGCATAAACAACAACAAAGCAGTCATAGAGAACTTTTCCAACACAACTTGAAACTCTTTTAAATTTGACAGTTTTTTATAGCAAAGTTTTGCTTAAATCAACATTTGTATGGAAAGCAGTTGGCAAGTAGAAAGGTAGAACAAGTTTCAAGCTGGTCATTTTAGAGAATGTGGGGATAGAGTCACTGGTTGAAGTTGACTTTGAACACTTTTACGTTTCACTGATTTTTGTTGAAGTTTGCATGTGTTTAATTTTTTATTTGTTTTGAATTGCTTATTTTTCCCAACACTACAAACATCTCCTGAGTCATTCATTAGATAAGTGCAAAATTTAAGGTGGTGCATTCGAGAGTAGCAAGTAAGAAAAAAAAAAGAAATGATTGTTGATAAAAGCAGAAAGAAGTTTTAAGTTAATAAAAAGTTACTTTCTTGCTCAGTGGAAGCGATAAGAAAAAAATGTAAAATTTGCGAATTTCATTTAAAGTTGTCGTTCCTGCTTTTTATTTGTATGGGGTTAAAAGTATTGAGAAATATTTTTAAAAACATTTTCTATTGGGTTATTTTCTAAGTTATGGGGTTGCATATATTTGTATTGAAAGGAAAGTTTGTTAAAATTGTATAAAATAACATAATAAGAAAGTATTTCGATGAGATGTTTAAATAGTTTCAATAAATAACTTTTCTTAGCGCAAAACCCACTTTAATTCAATTTTCAAAAATCTTTTTTATATACTGGTTAAGATACGATTTTGAATAGACTTTTTCCGAATTTTAAATTTGGTAGTTTCAACCGATTGATTTCATCTTCACACAATCACAGCTCAGTAACGGTTAAATTGGTGGAGTTTGTTGATATACCGTTGGAAAGGTAATTCTATTGCCTTTAAAATGAGTTAGCAAAATAAGTATTATGTGTGTTGGTTTTTCTGCTAGAAATAATGACGTGAATCTAAGTCGTGAAATATTAATTAACCGTGTAGCACCTAAGAGTGTGAAAATAGGCCCCCTCCCATACGATTTTTTGCTCAGCTCGATATAACCTTTCAGCTCTGTAAATAGTTGCACTCAATTGCGGGACACCCTGTATAAACACGTACAATGTATATCAGCTCTGCCTAAGAGAGGCCCAGTGTTTGATATTTCTAGGGGATCGCTATTGTCGAATCTGATGTTAGGATCTTAAAATTTAATATGGCGGCTAGGATTTGCACCTCGATTTTTTGTATAATTGAGAATCCTTGTAGTTTTAGGGCTGTTTTTTACGAATTCGGTGCTGGGGCGGACACTAGAAAAAATGGAATGCTAAATTCTAATCCTTTGTCAAAATTTCAAAATTATGAAATTTTTTATAATTGCCACCTAATAAAATGTATTTTATAGAGAGACTAAACATCAACTAACATGTAGGGGTCGCTGATTTCGAATAGGATGTCTGAATTTTAAAATAAAAAATGGCGATAGGACTGCCACCTAAAAAAAATTTATTGCGAATTATGGTGATTTTGAAATTCTGAAAACGGATTTGATTTCGAATCTGACATCACAGCTTTAAAATTTCATATGGCGGATGGGATTGCCATATAAGTTTTTGTATTTCTACGAACTCTTGTAATTTTGAAATTCCGACACGGAGCACTGAATTCTCTAAAGTATAGAAAATACAGGTGGCAACCCTTTCCACCATAATTTTTTGTATTTCATACATTGTTCCCTACTGACAAACCGTCAAACATTTGTTGATGCGCTTGGTAGAGCCAAGATAAAATCCCTGTGATTCTCGGGGGAGATTTTAACGTACATTTTGCATCAAATGATTCTTTGCTGCTAACTAATTTTCTTCACGAAAAATTTGGTTTGAACATAAATAACAATACTAACGATTCAACAACAAAATCTGGAACCACAGCAAAAGTGGAGCGTTCAGTTGAGGGTGACTTTCTCAAAAATCCTACGAACTAGGATAAGATGCTGTATCTATTGTATTTTTACTTTTTTTTTTTTTTTGTTAGATCAGAAATTTTTTTCCACCAAAGGGTTCAGAAATTATGAAATTGTCTTCATATTTTTGTTTTTTAATAAAATTGAGATAATGATGTTAAGTTACTTGAAGATGCAAAAGTTATCATTTTCAATAAAAATTTGAAAAAAAAAACTTTTATGCTATGATATATTTGTTCATCTGATAGTTCGTTAAAAAGCAGACATATTTTAGATTTAGGTGATTTTACCTCTAAAACTCTCAAACTTGTGTATAAAATATTAGTGATGTTTAAGATAAGTTTCGGAATACAAGTTTCGTAAAATCTTTTTCTAGAACGATTCATCAACTTAAACATTTTTTATAAAAAAAATACTAGTACTGTGATTTTTATCGAGAATTAGATTATTTTTTACATTACTTCGACATTTTTAAAACTATATTTTATTTAATTTGTAAATTTATTCGACCTCTTTTCATAAGTGTTTGTGTAATTATTATAACTCTAATAATTTTTTTTTTTTTTCAATTATTAATTAAGAGTTATATTTTCGAGCTCAAGATCTATGTTGCTTTCTGAAGAAAACAACCAACAACAACAACAATACCCTTTATATAGAGTGGCAATCATACAGCAGACTAGACAGCTGTTTTGTTGGCCGCTACACCAACTCATCAGTAGCCTTATATGATAGCGAGGATAAACTTAGCCGTTCATGTCTATTTGTTTTCGTCAATGTTAGAGAAAATTACTCTGAATTACATTGTACACACAAATGATACGAAAAGCAGCTAAAGTTCTTCGAATTTTCAGATTCACACTTATTCGGTGTAAGCTCTTTCTTCGAAGATATATCAAAGCTTTTTACCACTCACAGGCATGTTGTAGTTTTAGTTGTTGTTCTTCTATTATTCACTGTCCGTCTTAGTTGCAGCAACCTGCTGCTATTAAACTATGACGTCATGAAATATTTTGTTTGAAAACTAAGATTTTTATTTTATTGTGTGTAAACACACAAATTAATCATAATTTTGTTTTTCAACGGCCGTGCTCTGCCAGAGAATTAATTTGTAAATTTATTCGACCTCTTTTCATAAGTTTTTGTGTAATTATTATAACTCTAATAATTTTTTTTTTTTTCAATTATTAATTAAGAGTTATATTTTCGAGCTCAAGGTCTATGTTGCTTTCTGAAGAAAACAACCAACAACAACAACAATACCCTTTATATAGAGTGGCAATCATACAGCAGACTAGACAGCTGTTTCGTTGGCCGCTACACCAACTCATCAGTAGCCTTTATATGATAGCGATGATAAACTTAGCCGTTCATGTCTATTTGTTTTCGTCAATGTTAGAGAAAATTACTCTGAATTACATTGTACACACAAATGATACGAAAAGCAGCTAAAGTTCTTCGAGTTTTCAGATTCACACTTATTCGGTGTAAGCTCTTTCTTCGAAGATATATCAAAGCTTTTTACCACTCACAGGCATGTTGTAGTTTTAGTTGTTGTTCTTCTATTATTCACTATATTTTATTTTCTCAAAAAATGTATAATGTGTCGCAGTTATCATAATTTAATTTTTAAATATTTTAAAATTTTTTCTTTTCAATATATTTTGAATCCAAGAAATCGTCTGCGAATAGTCATATTTGTACACAAAATTATATTTGTACACAAGCTAGGGACTAATAAATATGCAAAATAGTCAAAAAGAAAACAAAATCTAAGGGCTATAATTTTTTTTTTTTGGTTTTGCACTTCATATGAAATGCCCCATATATCAATGTATACCTTTGATTCCTAACTTAAACCTGTTCATTTCAATTGATAATTTGATATTGATTTCAGTAAACTGCAAAAAACCGTTACAAAGATTTCTTTAATTTTTTTATTAGCTTAGAAAATTAATTAAATATTTGCTTAGAAATAATTGTTAGTTGTATACGTGAAATTTTGTGAAAAAAAAAATTTACTTTTTGTGTTTATTTTCGCATTGTTTTTTAAAGACACTTTTAAAGAGAAATTCTTAATTCGGACTTAGTCCTCAAAATGAATTCGATACAAGAATTTAATGAACCCTGCACGCAGAGAAAAAAAAACGTTTATCGCCAATTTGCAGTAAACGAACTTCGTTTATCGTGCTTGGAAACGTTATTTGCAAACGTTTCAACAGTTACGAGAAACGGAAAAAGTTGCGGGAAACGGCTTATTTAGTTGCAGGAAAAGAATTTCGTTTGTTATATGCGCGTGCAATTTTTTAATTGCGGCAAAAAACGAATTTGCTTGTTGCATTCTATTTTTATTCAATTTCTATTTCAATTCAATTCAATTTAATTCAATTCAATTCAATTCAATTTCTAATAAAACCAAACAAAAAACCAAAAACAAATTTGTGTCAGCTCGGGACTCGAACCTAGGCTGTTTCGCACACAAATCAAGCACCTTAACCACTATGCCACGGCCAACACAAAAATTCGGTGGAAAGTTTTCGTTTTTGACGGGCTTCTGTCGAGCTTCTGTCCATGACAAATGTTTAACTTTTGCTATAAACGAAAAAAAATTGTGTAACTTTACTTAAATACAATTGAACTCCAAGCAGCAGCACTAGGCGAATATTAGCCGACTGAAAATTCAATTGACGGTGGTGCAACACGTTAAGCAGACCGCGCAGTAACTACAGCTCGCAAACGAAGTATAATTGGCTAATTTTTCAGTTGCGCTAATCGAAAAATTTTTCTGCGTGTGGTTATCTATCTTTTGGTTATTTAAAAACGAGGCACATTTCAGAATATTTTGAAATGAAAATTGAAAGGATATGAAAAAATCCCATATCCTTGTTTGAAATTTGTTACTGCCAAATCAATCTAGGAATTTGTCAATATGTACAATTTTTATCATATTGAACAATTTTTCCTAGAAATTTGATAAATTTTTATCACTATACGGCCAACAAAAGCTTTTGTCAATATTTTTGTTTTGAGTGTACCTACTTTTTTTACCAAGCCCGCCCACATTTCTGGAAAATTCTGGATATGGGCCTTTTACTAGCTCTACCTGTTTTTGGTTTTGTTTTCTTTTGTTCAGGCATCCCGCTTTAGTTAAAAAATCCAGAAAATCAGGGAAAATCCCGCCATCCCGGCAGCTTTTATTATGATCACGAACGGTTAGTTCATGCACTGTTGTTGTTGTTTCAATGTGAATTAAAAAATTGAGAGCGAGAGAGTAAATTTTGCCCAGCCCGGTTACCAAATAAGTCGGCTTAGGCATTTATAACGAATAAATTTATTGCCTTATTTTGTCGGTTCTTGAATTTTTTCCTTAGCTATTAATCGATTGCAGAGGTCTACAAGAAATGGGGACATGTTCGTTGTTGGGCAGCCGGGGTTCATTTCCGATGATATTTTCTGTTTAGAATCCGAAATCAAATTTGGTCCATAACTTTAGGATTTGAGACATTTAGGGTTATATTCTGGAAAAATGGTTTTTTGGGCTTCTTTTAAGGTTTTGTATAGAAACCGACAAAATATTTTTTTAGCTATTTAATATAGAAATTGCAAAATTTTTAATGTGGTAGGGCTTAATACTAGATAACTATTTGACAGATCATTTTCGATGGGAACAGTAGTACTAAATGATTCTTTAAAAGAAAATAGCTAAAATTTTGAATGCATCCTTTAAATAACGTCAAAATTAGTCAAAATATATTGATATTGATATTGATATTGATATTGATATTGATATTGATATTGATATTGATATTGATATTGATATTGATATTGATATTGATATTGATATTGATATTGATATTGATATTGATATTGATATTGATATTGATATTGATATTGATATTGATATTGATATTGATATTGATATTGATATTGATATTGATATTGATATTGATATTGATATTGATATTGATATTGATATTGATATTGATATTGATATGTATATTTTTAGAGTTAACAAACCTGAAATAATTTGAAATGTTGACATGATGGGCTAGAATAGTGATTCTGTGCTTAAATTGGGACTCTAAGCAGTTATAAGTTCTATTACATCCTCCAGCTGCTCAAGAACAAGATCAGTGTTATATATGATTCGGATCAACTCACTATAATGCTCACTTTAATTTGGTATATTTACCTATTCGTAAACAATTTATAGTAAAGTTGCTTTAATAATTCTTTAATAAATAAAGTTTTTAAAAATTTTTCTTTTATTTACTTGCTACTTACTATCAGTTTTGAATTTTTTAATTTATTTTAAAAACTCAACTTCTTCTTTTCCTATATTTATATCAGTTTTTAATAAAAATATCACTTAAATATTTTTTGGTTGTTGCCTTCATCTTAAAACATATACCAAAAAAAAAAATCTATTTCAACATCATCACAAATATTGCAATATCAAATAAAACAAATACAATTAAATGTAGTTTTATTTTCTTCTAAGACTTGTCGCAACTTTGCTTAACTAAGTCTAGCACTGAATAAGCACTCGAAGCTCGTTTTTGTCTAGCAAGGACGTGCCAGGGTTAGCAAGCAATATTTGAGCACGTAGCATGTATGAGCAAAAAACAAAAAACTCAAAAGAAAAAAAAAAAAATCCAAATTGGATAAAAATACTACTGCATATTTTTTCAAGGATAATATTTGACAATGAGCGTTAAGGCTGTTATTTAAAAAAAGACCGAAATCTAAGAACACAAAATCCGACAGACAGACAAACGAATAAAATGCAATAAAAGCAATTGCAAAAATTATATGTCAGTTAAAAAAGCGACTAACAGCAGTGCAAAGAGTGGAGAGCATACAAAAAAAAAAAATCGGAGTAAAAAAGACCTAGTAGGGAGAAAGCAAAGAAAACAACCATTGTGCCCAAGTTCATTGTCGAAAAAATTTAGCAAAATAACTGCCAGAGGCGGCAACCCGCCAAGTTAAGGCCTTGAATGCGAAATGAGTGAAGTTAGGTTTTTTACTACAAGTAGCTAGATACTTTCTAGGCAGCAAGTCTTGCTATCTCCTTCTTACATTGGCTTAAATAAAAGCCAGAAGCAAGCTGAGCACGCTTGGCACCTAATAAAAATTTTTTGAGTCAGTCGAAAAAAAAAAATGAAAGCAGCACGCTGAGCTATACAAAATTCGCAAGCAAACACGTGAGCTTTACGAGGACAAAGTCTGCTGCGAGAAAATAAAAAAAAAAACTGCCATACAAAATAACTAGAAAAGCTAAGCGTGCCGCCAGGACATGCTTGACAAACGCGTGTCAGAGCTCAAGCAAAAGAGGTAGCACAAAATTTTTTTGCTGATGTGCTGATTCAGGAGTTATTTTGATAGCCTCTGCGCCGAGAAGCGTTGACGTTTTTGACAAGAGAAATAAATTTATTTAGATATATATATAAAAAAAATCAAAAATATTTTTAAGTATTAGTATTTTTTCTTAAGAAACTGGCAACTCTAGCTTTGCACTCAAACACACACACAACGACGCTGCTTCTGAAACAATAGCAAGGCAAACAATAGCAGCAAAATGCAAAAATCTTCTATTTACCGTAGCAGGATGAGGAAAAAAACAGTGGTATTCATTCATCCGCTCATATAATGGGCGCGGTTTTAGAAGCATTCTTAGAAACTTTGTTTTTTTCTTCTGCTTATAGGAAAATATTGTGGAATTCAAAGTGTCAGGCGAAAGAATACGAATTTATTTTTTTATTTTTACTTGAATAAAGGAGGTCAGTATGGGTAGCGTTACCAAATATATTTTGGAAAAAATCCAGATTTTGCAAAAAATCGGGACAAAAACTTGTGCAGCTAACAATATATATTTTTTATAAAAAACTCATTGATAGAAAACCTTAATTAATAAAAAAATCTATATGGAAATAAAATTTTTAAGACTAAGAACTTTTATTTTTTATCTACATCCCAGTGAACCAAAATTACCAATTTCGAATTCATTTATGAACCTTTTCGGGTAGAAACGTTAATTTTCGGCACTCATAAATAAACCCTTTTGGTATCATTCGTCGGACCAAAGAGTCTATTAACTAGTCGGCAGGGTACCGAAGCTAAAATACCCGCCGCAGCCATATTGAAGTATATTCGAAGTCTTTAGTCACGACATACACGATGACATTCAGTTTTATTTATTAACGAAAGTATTAACGAAAGATGACGTCACTTTGTATGGGAAGTAGGCGTGGTTTTGATCTGATTTTGCCATATATCATAGAGATGGTTCATATTATATATCAAAGCTAAAGTGCAAAATTTCAAGACATTTCATTAATTTTTGTGGATTTTTAAGAGATTTAACGTTTAAAATAAAGCCGGTAGGCGTGGTTTTCATTCGATTTTGCCAAATATTATAGTGGTGGTCTATGTTATATATCAAAGCCTATATGCAAAATTTAAAGACATTTCTTTAATGTCAGCAGATTGTTAAGAGATTTTACTTTTAAAATAAAGCCACTTTGTATGGGAGGTAGGCGTGGTTTTCATCCGATTTTTCCAAAATAGCCAGGCTTAAGGCTAAAGAGCAAAGCTCACCTGCCAAATTTCAAGGCATTTCTTTAATTTTTGTGGATTTTAAAGAAATTTTACGATTAGTATAACGTCACTTTGTACGGGAGGTAGGCGTGGTTTTCATCCGATTTGGCTCATTTTCGAACTTGATCTTCCTTTTTTAAAAATAAACTTATATTCGCGATAGCTTTAAAATTGCGGCTGTAATCGTGTTGACAGACGGACAGACAGACGGACACACGGAAATCGACTCAGGAGGTGATGCTGATCAAAAATATATATAATTTTATATACCTGCCACGCCTCCTTCTTGACGTTACAAACGGAATGACAAAGTTAATATACCCCTTACGCAGTACTCGTTGGGGTATAAAAATGAACCGTATTTTGTTCGGAAATGAGTTCAAAAAAGAACCATGAATAGAATTGTACTTTCACTGCACAAAGTTTTAAATAATTCCTTTTTTAACTCATTTTACAATATAAGAAAAAATAACATTTATGACTCATTTATGAACAAAAAATGGTTCGTTTCTGAGAAATTGCTTCCTACTGATTTGATAAAAAAGTTATTCTTTTGTGAACTCATTTAAGAATGCAAGAAAGAAACATTTGTAAATTTATTTCTGAACTCATTTATTTACAAAAAATGGTTCATTTTGGTTCAATTTTCATTTTCAAAAATGTTTGCCAAAAACGTTCGCAAAACTCTCACCTTACGCAAATCCTTCGCTAATGGGTCAGTGGGTGATATTTCAAAGGAGAAAAGACGTGTGTGTTTTCCAATATAACAAACTTTTAAATGATGTGTGAAATATCAAAGTAGTAAAGTTATTAATTTGGAAAGTTATTTGATTACTTTTTTGCTTGGAATGTTGTAGTAGTTTTCATTCTATTTGGCCTTGATCCTAATTTTTGATAGATATGTTGAAATGTAGTGATCGACTTGTTGATAGATGAAAAGGAAAATAGTTTTCATACGTGTATCAGCAAGAATCAATTTGCACTGGTAAAAATAGAAGGTTAACATTTTAAATGACTTTAATAAAAATATCCACAAATGTTTAAATTCATAATTTTTTAACTCATTTTAGAATATAAGATGTTACATTTATGATACATTTCTGAACTCATTTATGAACAAAAAATTGTTCGTTTTTGAGAAAGTGTTTCCAACTGATATGATAAGAACATTATTTACTTTGAACTTATTAAGGAATGCAAGAAACAAAAATTTATGATTTATTTCTGAGCTCATTTATGAACTATAAAAGGTTTATTTACGAAAAATTGTTATATACTAAAATGATAAAAAAATTATTCTTTTCAACTTAAAATAAGTTTTTTTTATGAATTTCGCAAAAAATGGTGAAGTTTTATTTATGAAAATAGTTTTCACGAATTTAATTTTCTATAGCAAACATTTTTAAGCAACTAAATAGAAAATCAAAAATTGAAAAAAAAATCTACCCACAAACGATCACAAAACTCTCACCTTCCGCAAAACCTTCGCTTATGGTTCAGTGGGACATATTAACCCTTAAGTACCGTTGTAAAAGAAACTTACGTAAGTACTGATGTTGGTCTGTGGGACCACGAGCATTTAGTTTTTTAATAAAACTTAGTACAATTATCTCTTCATCCATATATTTTTAAAAAAAGTGTACATTAGTTATTTAGCTTTACAATAAAAGGAAGAAACACAATTTTTATGATTGGAGGAACTCCTCTTATTTAATTTTTGAAACCGATCAACTTGACAGTGCATGATTTATTTTTTTAACAAAACCTAAAAATATTTTTATATTTTGAATCTTATATTTTAACAATAACATTACAAGTAAACAAAAAATGAATGTGATTTCAATATTAATACTATAATTTCAAGAACTGCAAGCTTGTTCTCAGTGCCTATTTCGGCATCAATTTGCATGTAAAAAAAAACCAACAATGTTGCCCAGCGGTATAGAAAAAGAAATATTTCGCTTAAGACTTAGAAAATATTAAATTTGTAAATTTCGACAGGAATTCCTGAAAATATTCTAACTGCATAGCAAAAAAATTCGACTTTTACAAGTAATGCAGTTATAAACAGTTTTCCGTATTTTCGCGATAAATACATACATTTAACATAATCTACGTCTATTTTTGTCCACTTTTTCAACTACTTTTAGCTCTTCGCCTTCGGATCTGTGCAATATTAAATTTATGGTAATTTTAATCTTGAGGCGAAGATTTGGATTTACAAGACGGTTTTCCAAAATAAAAAAAAAAAAATACGTAAATACTGTTGTTGGTCTGATAGATCTCACAAAACAGTTAAGAATCCAAAAATTTACTCGCTGCTGCACCAAATATGTGCGGTCGCCAGAACTGGGTTGTAATGACTCCTTTTGGAATTAGTTCCGCCTCAATTCCAATTCCTTGGAATTAGAAATTGGTAGCTGGTCGTCTCAATTCATCAGGAATGGAATTGGAAAAAATGGTCAATTCTATTACAGGAATTATAATTGGTAATGGAACGTTTCAATTCTTCAGGAATGGAATGGAAAAGTAATGGTCAATTCCATTACAAGAATTGCAATTGGTAATTGAATTTATCAGTTTATCAGGAATGGAATTAAAAAATAGTCAATTTCATTACATTAATTGTAATTGGTAATTGAATTTTTCAATTCCTCAGGAATGGAATTGGAAACAAATGGTTAATTCCTTTACAGGAATCCTAATTGGTAATTAAACAACTCAATTCCTCAGGAATTGAAATTTTCAATTCCATTACAGGAATTGTAATTGGAGGTTTCTGTAATTGTAATTGGATTACTGTAATTGTAATTGGATAACAGTAACTTCTAATTACAATTCCTGTAATGGAATTGAAAATTTTAATTCCTGAGGAATTCAGATGTTCAATTACCAAATATAATATCTGTAATGGAATTGACCATTTTTCCAATTCCATTCCTTAGTAATTGAAAAATTAAATTACAATTCCTGTAATGGAATTGACCATTTTTCCAATTCCATTCCTGAGGAATTGAAAAATTCAATTACCAATTACAATTCCTGTAATGGAATTGAGAATTTTTTTCTATTCCAATGCCTGTAATGGAATTGACCATTTTTTTTAATTCCATTCCTGGGAAATTGAAAAATTCAATTACCAATAACAATTCCTGTAATGGCATTGACCATTTTTTTCAATTCCATTCCTGAGGAATTGAAAAATTCAATTACCAATTACCATTTCTGTAATGGCATTTACAATTTTTTTCAATAACATTCCTGAGGAATTGAAACGTCCAATTACGAATTACAATTCCTGTAGTGGAATAGACCATTTCTTCCATTCTTAAGGAATTATGATGGCGAATTACCTAATTCCTAATTCCAAGGATTTCAACCCAGCTCTGGCGGCCGCCACAGACAATCCCACAGCACTGACTCATGAAAAGCTACTAAGAGCTTAGAGTCAGTTTGTGTGAAAAACAAATAAGTTTCAGATTCGCAATACTTTGATGTGGTCCCACAGACTGACAACAGTACTTTAGGGTTAATACTGGCAAATTTACAATTTGCAGATATAGCAGATTTATGTAAGTTTTTGTCCATTCCAATGTAAAACTTTATTTGCATATCTGCTTTCACATTTTCAATGGCGAGATTTCAATAATCCGTCCAAGCTGACTCGTTCAGTGAAAATAGTCGGTCTGCATCAGCATTTCGTGTTGGTATTGACGAAGCAAACTGAAATACCTTAAAAATATTTGGCCGCGAAAGGTCTTTGCGGGCGCACATTTTTAGACTAAAAATTGGGGCAAACCGCGTGGAGATCAGGACCTGGCAGCCCTAGTACGGAGGGTCAGTACGGGAGTTAAAAAAAATTATTATTAAATTTTCTGAAACTAGACTTATTTTTGAACAAAGCACATTTTTATTCTCAACTAGCCTATACCCGGTGTGCGTTGCTACACGCGGTAACTATATTGAAAAATAATAAATATATTCAAATATTTTATTCGACCCTTTGTTCGACACCACGCTCATTGTTCTATGCCCGTCCTAGTTGCCCGGTAGCAGGACATCACCTAATAGTAACTACATTCTGAGTTTCAATGTTCTGTGATTTTTACTTTTAAAGCTATTCAATATCAAAAATTTTACTTATATGGGCGGAGCCACACCCCTTTGTCCAATGCCCGTCCAAGTTTTCTATTAAAAATACATCACCAAGTGGTAACTCTTCTCTGAGTTTCAATGTTTTGTGACTTTTATATGTGACTTTTATATGAGCAATTTTATATGAGAAATCGTATGGGCGAAAGTCGATCCAATATTTTTGAAATATCTCAAGAACCGCTCAACATCGCATACAAATAATTTTTAAGACTCGTGCCATGACTGGCCAAACACACCCTTAATATTTGAACAACCCTAGTATAACAGTTCAGAAGTGATGGAGCAACATACGGACACCATTAGGATTTGTATATATAGATATACCATATTTGGCCGAATTCGATCAACATATCACTTTAAATTTCATAAGAATGTTTTTTTTTACGTTTTAAAAATAAAATAATTGTATAATAAAACATGTTAAAATAGTCTTTTTTTTATGACATCCCTTTAAATATTTTCGTATGATGTTAAATTAAATGTAAATAAAATTTTGTCATGAAACCCAAATATCTTTTGTATAAGTGTAAATTTTTAAAAACTTGGTTCGCATCTCGTTTCTTCTAAATTTTTTTTTTTTTAAATAAGATTTTTGCAAAAAAAAATCTAATTTTTGTTCTTGTTTCATTAAAAAAAAAAAAATCAAAAAAATCCAAATTTGGAAAAGTTTCAATAAAATCTTGTGGAAATATTTTCTTAAACTATAACTAAACTGATGCAAAACATTGTGTAATTATGTTGAATAACCTGGTCGCTAAGTATTTTTTGCTAGAAGTATACCTTTTTGAAAATTTAGTTTTAATCTTTCAAGTTCGTCAGGACAGTGCTAATTTTTCAAACTGCTTTAAAATCTAGTAAACAAATAAAGTAAACATGCAAGACAAGGATATCAATAATCAATTTTATGAAGTTTCTTAGTGAAAGTCTTAAATAATATTTGTCAGTAAAATATTTGATTAAATTACTATAGAGAAATCTGAAAAGTATATGAAGAGAAATTCCAATATTAATATTGTGTCAAAGCACAGCTTTATGCTACCTTCTCTCTGAGCGCCGTATTTGTGACTCTCAATTCTTTAATTTCTGAACATTTTAAATTGCTAAATCTTTCAATTTGGCATCAATAAAACACTTAATGCATTGCTAACAAACACTCAAACACATGTTTAACAAACACTCAAGCTTAAACCAAATAAAGCTTTTCATACTCAAGCACGCTTGAGTTGTCGTCGTGCGCCGCCATTTTGGGCTCTTGTGATTTCTGAACAATTTTGTCGCACTTAACACAACTATAAGCTTTTGACTTGCCTTCAATATTTACCCCCTGCCGTTTTCACCCACTCCTCCTTCATGCCCCTATACACCTATTTATCACCCACCTCTCATAATTTCCACTAGTTGAAAATGTGGAAAATTCACAGGTGTGTGTAAATTCCGTTGTCTAGATTTAAAAAAAAAATGCATTGAGATTTCATGCTGATGGCACAGTGCTGCTGACTACTTCGGCCAACCATTTTGCCTCCACTCTCAAACAACAAACCACTCCCAGAGGTTATGAATTGAGTGCATTCAAGAGTAATTACCGTCGAGTGCATAATTTATGCAAATGCTTGGCAACCATTCTGCGAACGAACCTGTGAACGATCCTACGAATCTCCTCATAATTCACTGAAAGCATGCTAGCAAAGGTGAGGTTGAAGGTCGTTTCGCTACCACTAGGGGGGGAGGGGGGTGAGGCTTGATGTGAGAACTGATGTTGTAGTTCGTGTTGAGGATGTGCGAATGCACAAAAGCATGCTCGGCGGACCGATTGTACGGCTGATGAAGCAAATGAGGTGCGATTAACAATTGTTTGGAGAATTTGTTGCCACAGCTGAATGAAGACAAGTAGCTATGGTTGAGCAGAATGAGCGAACTGGGAGGTAAGATAGCTCATGTTGTCGTTTTAAGGAAGCCATAAATGGGCTATTAATTGTGAATTTGTTGGCTTCATCTTAGAATATAAATTTGTATAAAATTTATGCTTTTACTTGACAAATTTATGATCGAAAATGATAGTAAATAAGTAAAAACATTTTATTAATAAAAAAACCTACTTAAAATTATGTATACAGTCAGCAAAGTAATTATATGTGCATTAAAAATATACAACATTTTCAGCGTACAACAGTGTAGATTACGGTAACGGTAAAATGTAAGCATGCAGAAAAATTGGTTGTTGTCTAATTAATAGGTGAATGTACTAAGAATTTGCTGGCCCTTTGATCTCAAAATATACCGCGGAAGCGGCCAGCTTTGGCCAATAGGCGAGGAATTGTTATCCATCAGAACAACGCTAGGACAAACACATCGATAGTGTTCAGTAACGCAACCAAAGGGGGTATTTTGGGGCTTAAGTCCCCCCTCTCCCAAAATTATAGTAGCAAAAAGAGCAATAGGATGCAATTAAAGTGACTCACACGAAAAGTAATCACAAGTTTTTATCAAAGGCATAAAATCCCTAAATATAAATTTCAGATTAATTGTCACTGAACCGTAATCTTTTCAAATATCCATGTTTTATACGTTCACAATACTTGTGCTTAAACTTTTTGTTGCAGTTGTTATTCTGACCACTTGGGGTATATTTGATAATTCTTCGATTTAAGCATGGTGTGAGAAACAAGGTGGTAGCGTATTTTCTCAATCTATTTGGTAGCGTATCTCTCTCACAAAAAATGTCCCTTAATCTGTCAAAAATAGGTGATGGTTAATTTTAAGTAAAACCCATTAGTAAAACGAAGTTTGTGACATTTGTGTTTTTGTTAATTTTTAATAATATATTTACTATAAAAGTGCATACTGATAAAAGTGCATAAAAGTGAATAACATATTGATAGAACGCAGTGTACAATGTGCACTGCAAGAGCGCCACCCATTGAATGACCAACTAAGTGAATTTAGTCGTTTAGTTTCCTAGAAAGAGCTTCCCAATAAGTTCTCCATAGCACCATAACACGTCGATGCGGTTGAAGTACAAATACTTAATTATTTTTATCTAACACCATAGATTTGAGTTGTCTTGACTAGCATGGTACCCACCATTAAATCGATTTTAAGCCAATAAAGCTGTGAGCCATTCGGAAACTTTTCACTCGTGGTAGGAATGAACATACTAAGTGAACGGAATTTCTGTCAATTGAAAGAGAAAATATATTTTTGCTGTGCCAAATAAAATTATGAAATTTTAACAAATAAAAATTTCAACGCCTTAGCATTTCTGTAAATTTTTTGCGCAATTATTGTATTTAGCAAAATTTTTAATTTTTCCCGAAACATTTTATTAAACATACAAAAAATACTTTTGTTTGAAGTGAACCCACAATTTTTTTTTTAAGTCCGTGCCTCCGTCAAAAATTCACTTATTGATTATTAAAAATTGTACCAGCCCGAGGGGTACACATTTACATCAGAAATGCCAAATATTCTCCTTCCGATTGTCAAAATTTCATCATCGGTGAAAAGTTTCCTTTTGGCACACAGCCGAAATCCACCTTCATAATTTCATTTGTTCAATTAAACACAGCTATTGTCACAAATTAACATCTCTATAATTGCACAAAATAGAATTTTTTATTTTAAGTATTTGGTTATTCATATGTTTTATGCAAATTCGACTTATGCAGTCAATTTAGACAATAAATTCTTACAAGAAGTGTAAGGAATAGATAGTAATGAAATAGAACTCAATAAATTGTATCTAAATGCTGCAAAACGAACAGAAATCAATGGTTTAGTTTTAGCGAGACTACGAGTTACATCTATCCACCCTGACGCACATATTGTTGAATCTTATTATCGGGTTGCGATTAACATACCTTTCTTGGATGCATTTATCTCAAGCCTAAGAGATTGATTTTTAAAGATGGAGACATTCTTATTAGATTTCAAACACTATTTCCTCACGCTATAAAATCGCTACACCGAGAAAAAAAGCAATTGTTAAATCATCTAAGTCGGCTTGGGTAAAGAGAATTGTATGGGAATTATAAACTTATGCTTATTCACCTAAGCAATTTATTGTTTAATACATTGCTTTGAAAGCACATGCTTCGCTACCCTGCCAAAAAAAAATATTTGATTCACCTAAACCCAAAATCCAAAACAAAAAAAATTAAAAAAAAAACTACCATGGATGGCTTAAGCATAGTTTTGCGCTATTTTCTGCACAAAAGACACACAAGAGAAGGATAGATTTGATCATTTCATGCTTTTTTTGTAATAAAATAACTTTTAAATTCAAAAATAACATAAAGTACATTAAAAAGGCACGTTAATATTTATTTCAGTAAATTTTATTACATTGCATCAACAAAACGAAAAAAAAAATTTTTTTGTTCCCGCCGTGCGGAATTGAACTTAGAATTTTTGGTGACAGTCCATCGCTCTACCCACTGATCAAAAAATGTTAACAGATGCTGTATTAATAGATGTAGTATGTCGCAGTATTCTGTTGATAGCCATACAACAAAAATCTATTAATAGATTATTGTGTTATGCTGCAGCATAGCTTCAGTTGTAATTAATATTGAATCTTTTATTCTGCATAACGAAGCAGTTTGTCTCGATGCGTAGTGTAGTGACTTCTTAATACGTGGTATCGGTGGGTGTGGGTTCAAATCTCCACGGTAGGCGAAGGTAAAGTTTTAATATTTGATATTTAATTTAAGTTAATGGTATTGTTATAATAAACGCGAGCAGCGAAGAAAAGCCATGAATTACAAAGAAAAACGGTGTTGATAAAAGAAAAATTTGTGTAGTTGCCGATTTCAGTCAAGCAAATCTTCAAAAAAAGGAAAAGAAAAAAAATACCAAAACCCGGAACAAAGTTATATTTTTCAAATTCAATTTGTTTTTATTTTAAATAATGTATAAATTACCAAATACTTGGTTAATTTATCACCCACCCAAATAAAAATTGGCAAGTTGGCTGGCTGAAAACTACCAAAGTAATCTTATAAATTATACTCGTATTAGGTTTTTTTTCAATTAAACATAAGCTTTTTCTCGGTGTAGATGACTGCGTCTTAGGAGCTTTTCAAAAACAAATTGAATTTTATCAAGATGATTTGGAAGGAGATTTTGATGATTTCAAAATGGAACTGAATGTTTGGTATAAATTTAGTAATAAAACTAAAAATGCAAAAAAGATAGTTTTTGAAGCTTTGGAATGGTGCAATAAATAAATATTGCCTAATATATTTATTACTAATCATCATTGCCACTCTTCCAGTTACTTCGTGTTGCAAGATAGATTAAACGGTCTCACATTGCTTTTATTTTAGATAAACTCGCTAAAAGTAAGCATAAACTGTATGTAAAACTATAGTTTTGGTTTATTTTCTTAATCTTAATCACAATCATCCAGTAACTAACAGTAAAAGTGTAAAAAGCAAAATTTCTTAACAACACATTTTATAAAAACTATTTTTTAGTTATCACTATGTGTGTTATCATTGTGGTGGAATTCTTTGTTTGTTTTAGAGTTGGGTCGTTCCGGACATGTATAGTTCATGGAACTATGTTCACTCCTGGACATAGTTCCAATCGTTCCTTCTGTACGATTTAAGCATGCCCAAACAGTTCCGATTGAAATGAAATTTTTTCTAATGAGCAACATAAGCCGACATCTCTTTCGCACTTACCGCACACATATTACTGCTTAGACGAATTGTTTGAGTGATGGCAAGCAAAACGATAATGCTTGTGAGAGAGAATGAATGAAATAATAGACTATATGATATATCGTCATTCTTGTTGTATGCATTGTTCTGTTTGTTTTTACTTGTAATATAAGAAAGAGAACAATCATGAAATGATATTTAGAATGTTTTTGTTACATTTCCTCTAATACAGAGAACTGTCGGAACTGATAGTTCCGCGGACATGCTTATTATGTTATAAAATAAGCATGTCCGCGGAACTATTAGATAATTTTTATATATTTTCTTATGCTACAATTTTGTTACTTAATACTCGTATTTGAACTATATGAATTTTTTTAGCAAATTTTTAAAGTTGCTTTTTTAAATAATTTATGAATATTTTCCTTTATTTTTTTAATTTTGAAATGAAAACACTGAAAAAAACGAAAAATTGTGTTCAATTTGGTTTAAGGCTAGTCACAGCGTTATGTTAAAATTATACTTAGAGTATTACAAATTTCCTCAACAGTTCAACAAACAACCAGCTCAAACAGATAAATAAAGGAACTAGATAGTTCTGCGGACATGTTTCCATTTATTAGTTCCGCTCTATAAAAGAGACGTTCAACAAACAAGCAGCTCAAGCAGATCAAATAAACAAAGGAACTAGATAGTTCCGCGGACATGTTTAAATGAACTAGTTCCGCTGTCTAAAGGAAACGTTCCATGTCCGTTCCGTCTCCGGAACTGTTAAGCACAACCCTAGTTTGTTTATTTGTTTGCTTATTTTACCGTACTTTTATATGGGCATTTCCGCAGAAGAGTCCACCGTGACACGAAAATTAAAAGTTATTAAAAACTTATTATTTAATAATATTATATTAGAGAAACATATTTATTTTATTGATTTAAGCCATTTATATATAAATTCATTTACCATGATTCTCAAATCGTCTGCACTGTTTCACAAATGTAATTTTTCTTTTTAGTTAATGTTTTGTTAATGTTTCGTAAAGATTTTGTTTTAGTAAAAATGGAAGACATTGGCTAAAAAGAATGAAAAATGGTTGTGGCAAGGAGAGGCAGAATATATTACATTTGTTTTTTAATTACTAAATCACATAATTACTTAATTACTCAAATGAATTACATTGGAAAAAATGTCACGTAACGCCATGTCACGTAACGTTTCATATTAATACTTTTTTCAATAATAACGAGAAAAGGTTTTTAAATTTGATTACTTTGAAGATAAACATATACTATTTCGAATCCTTCTAAAAAAGTTTTATACAAAAACTCTTGCCAATTTACCGAATTTTACTAATTTTGTGATCCAAGTCAAAGACCATTTCTATTTTTTGTCACGTAACGTATCATTTTTGGTGGCTTCTATCTAAGAGCCTAACTTTTGACAACTCTTAAGTTTTACACCTTGTATAGTGTGCTTAGTAAGCTATTGGAAGATCAAAATAAGGAACTTGTAAGTTAAATTTTTCATTCTTTTTTTCACTCATTGAAGTCGTACGATCGTCACGTGCGCCACCACGGAAATGTCCATATGTAAATATATCTTCAAAAAGTTAAAATTTACTACTGTGAGGTGAATAAGTTTAATGGTAGGATGTTGTCCTGGCTGAGGTTTTTACCGGAAACCATTAGTGCATAAATCGGACTCACTAACCAATACACAATAGCTGCTAAGTTACGTTTTTTTTTATACATTTTTTCCGACATATTAAGTCCGACATATTATAAAAATCTTCCCCTCCAAAAAAAAAAAAAAAATGCTGGTTGCGCCCCTGTTAGTGACTCCCCAGAAGCTTCAGAAGCTTGGCAGGGAGGTGTTCTTTTGCATTCATCACATCAAGCGACTACCACCTGTTCATGTATATGGCGAATGATTTTGCTGGTAAAACATTCGTCTCAAAAGAAGCTTGAAGGGAAATTCGGGTGTCCCAAAAAAGTTGAAGTTTTAATTTTTTTCGTCTGATGTTGGAATAAATGTAAAAACAATTTGGCTTACCTAGGACCACGGAAACCCGTGCCGACTTACATCGATGCATGTCAGTACATGGTGATTAGAGATATTTTTTTTTTAAATTTTGTATTTTTGAGGATTTATTTTTTTTTTTTGTAAAAAAACTCAAACACGAAATTTTCAATTAAGTACACTTGTAGAAAAAAAATAATAGGAAATATATAACGACCAGGTTATTCAACATAATAACACGCATCAGGTATAGCTTAGGAAAATATATCCACAAGATTTCATTAAAACTTTTTTAAATTTGAATTTTTTTATGTGATTTTTTTAATACAACAAGAACAAAGAAGAGTTTTTTCAAAAGGTAAAAAGTCACAACTCTGTTAATAAATAGAAAACGAGCTGCGAGCCATCTCTTTGGAAATTTACACTTATACAAAAGTTATGTAAGTTTTTGAAAAACATTGGCACTTATTTCTCATATCGCCAAGTACTGACATGTTTCGATTCAAGTCAGCACGGATTCCCGTGGTCCTAGGTACACGAGATTTTACTCACATTTATATTAACATCATATGAAAAAATTTAGAGGGTACCACATAAAAAAAATATTCACTTTTATGGGACACCCTAATACACAAAGTTATGACACACAAAACTTAAAATTACTTTGCTGATTTTTAAGCATTATAAAATATTTTGCAAGAAATGTTGCATTTAAAAAAAAAAATTAAGCAAGCTTATTATCTAAAATTCTAAAAAGCTTCAATGCATTAGTTTTCAATTATCATAGCATCTTAAGCAAACTCAATAATTTCATGTATTACAACAGATTTTCATAACATCAACAGTAAATACAAAAATAAAAACAACAACAAAAAGAATATTAATATCTTCTTAATTAAGCAATATTTCTGGAATATGAATAGAAAAAAAAAAACAAAAAAAAAGGGGGGAAAGTTTTTCTGCTCGGAAAAGAGTTCAAGAAAAATCAAAACAAATTATATGTATCATCAACAAATAACAACAACACAATGATATACAAACACACACACATAAATATATGAGTTTTCCCACAAAGATACGCATCTACTAAAACATACAAACTCACGTCGTGGGATGTTGCATACATGTTTGGTTGTTCAATTAGAAAAATATATTCAAAATGCTACACTTGAGTAATACTAATTTATGCTATGAGAGTGTATGTGTGTAAGTTTGTGTTCTCTTTGGTTTTCGATGTGTGAGGAAGTGAAGTGGGTGTTAGTAGGGTTGAATTGTATTGCTGCAACACCTTGAGGCGTTTTCTTATAATTGTGTTTATTTCTTCATCAATGCATTTAAAATGTTTCAATTACATCGAACATACTATTAGATGTGGGAGAGTTGGGGATAACTTTAAAAATTTATTTTTGTGCTTTAAAGCATTTTAAATGAAAATTATAAGCAAAGCATTTGAAACGAAAAGTTCTTCCTTACTTTCTACACCGAAACTATATCAATGAACTTCAAACTTTATTCTAACAGCAGCGGAAAAAACACGTACGCGTGGCCTGCAGCAGCTGCCACTAAAAATAGTTTTAATTAAGTTTTGAGCAAACGTGGAAAATAAAATGTTGAAAATAAAAATATTGGATATATTTTTCAAGTATTTTTACAGTATATTTTTATGCATTTTGCTTTACTCAAAGCTATGAAAAAAGCTTTATATTATTGAGTTGTAGTTTTTCGTGGAAAGTATTTAAATTTTATTTTATATTAACATAGGCGTTTGTGGGTCAATATTAAAGCAAATAAGCTGTAATAAATATGAAATTTTATATTTATTTCAACTTTGTTTGGCATGCTTTGACATGCATCAGAATATATGTATCGGTTTTGTTGTTATAGCACGACGATGTTTAAAGGGTACAGCTGAAAAAGAAATCATGCATATGATGGCTTATCTTAAATTTTTTATCTTTAAATTTTTAAATATTTTAAAAATTTAATATATAAAATTTTTATGATCTAAAAATTTTAAAAACAGTGAAGATTTTTTTATCCCTCTATGATATACAGCAGCACAAATTGAGCACATCGCAGCACAGCTATCAAATATTTGGAAAAAAATATATGTGTGGCAAGCTGCGAAAACCTGTCCAAATATGCTTATTTAATTTAAACTATCAGCGATACCTTATAACACAACTTAAACTCTCAGCAATACCTTATAACACAACATTACAAGCATTTTACAACAATAAAAAAGCATTCTCAAAAGATTATTTAAAGTGGCATTATCTTTTTAGATATTTTAAAATATAGGTTCTTTACTAAAACTCTCTATCACATATTATAGCACAACTTTAGCACATTACAGCATATTTGATATAAAACATTTTGTAGAACTTAAAGAAACTTCGCAAGTATGCTGATTTCAGTAAAGCTTTCTACAGCTCACTGCATCACAACTTCAGCACATCACAGCAAAAATACCAAACTTCAAAAAAATACTTTTAGAAAAATTGACTTAAGGGGTTACATGACATTGGCAGTTTTTTTAAATCAATTTTTATTATAATTTTGTATTTTAGTAAAAATTTCATGGACAAATTTTTACGGGTTCAACAGTTACAGCCGGATTAGTGAGAGCGCATTTTTAATTTTTGCGCTACCTACGTACGGCAGCAAAACTTGTTTGGTATATACTTGTTTTACTTGGTACCCGACTTTTGGTGGTTGTTATTTCGTACCTACTTGAAGGGTGAAGGGTGAAGCCCGAATTGCTTAACGATTGCAAAAAACTATAAGAAACAGCACAACACAAGATAACGAAGGCATACAGTACGAAGCAGGCATGGCAGACTGAAGGTAACCTTTTTTTTCTTTGTTCACAAACTTTGAACGCGTTTATCTCGAAACCATGTTTTTCGTACTGGTTGTGGCAGTAGCGGGTTCATTTTTTAACGAAATTTTTTTTTGTATTTTTCTACACTTGGTTCGCTATCGTATGACACGAGCTTTTTTAAATATTTTTTCGATTTTTTATGAATTTTTAAAGTCAATATTTTTTTCGAAAAAACACACTTTCAAAAAAATTGTAAAAAAAGCTCGTTTCATACGATAGCCAATTTTGTTAAGATTTAAAAAGTCATTTTTTTTCCAGATCGGACAATTTTTGCAACTCCCAACGCTGCAACCCCGAGGCCCCGTTTTTTTCTCTGCCTCCAGTTTGGAGCTCTATAAAACCATGTTGGAGTGAAAAATATATTTTTTTGAATTTTTTTTTTTGTAATTTGTTCAATTCTCTACAATATTAAAAAAAATAATTTTGGAAAAATGTTTATTTTTGACTGAGCTATGAATTTTTAAAACAAGGTCTGTTTTCTCTACCTCGAATGTCATATACCGCCTTAACAGAAATTTTTTAAAAAATTGCATTTTATTAAAACTTTCTATGACACATTGCAGCACAACTTAAGCACATTACAGCACAAGCAAAACGTATACGGAAAAAAGTACCGAGGCTTACTTATAAGAACTTTACGCAAGCAAAGGCATTTATATTATGATTATTTAGTTGAACGTTCTGCGGTATAATGAAGCACAACTTAGGCATATTACAGCACAAATTCTGAATATCAGAAAAATTATTTAAAGCAGCATTGACTACTATTGATTGCAGCATATCTCAAGCACATTACAGCGTAAATAGAAAATATCTGAAAAATAGTTAAGTGTAGTTCGAGGGCCGTTTGATAATCCCGTTAAAAATAAAATTTTCCGCATAGTAACTTTAAATGCAACACTAATCCTGTCAACTACCATCTGTTAATAGACTACTGTCAAAATTTCAGCTCGCTGCGACTCTTAGTTTGTGTTTGGCAGCCACTCACAGCGGATGATCTTGTGAATTTTGGCAAAAATGGAAGAAAATGAATTCCGTGTGCTCATTAAGCATAATTTTTTGCGAAAAAAGAACCATCTGCCAAACTAAGGAAGGGCTTGATAAATACTATGGGGACCCTGCGGCATCGATTGTAACGATTCATAACTGAATTCCGATTCGGTCGTACAAGCACAAGTAACGCCGAACGTTCTGAACGCCCAAATGAGGTCAACACACCAGAAATGGTCACTAAAATTCACGATATCGAGTTGGCCGATCGCAGAGTTAAAGTGCGCGAAATGGTTTAGGCCGGAACATTTTGCGAAATCATTTGGATATGAAAAAATGTGTGACTGTTTCAAAGGCGTGATTGGCGATGTTGAACACAGACAAGAAGGATTTTTTTCCTTCGATTAGTAACTGTGGACGAAACATGGATCCAACACTATACACCAGAGACAAAAGCAACAGTCGAAACAGCGGAATTCAGCGAACGAACGTGCTCCAAAGAAGGCAAAGATGGTGCTATCGGTCGCAAAGGTTATGGCGACAGTATTTTGGGATGAACGTGATATAATCTACATCAATTATCTTCCACCGAAAAGAGCGATCAATGGCGAATACTATGCAGCAGCATTGGATCGTTTCAACGACGCTTTGAAAGAAAAACGTCCCCATTTGGCGAGTTAAAAAGTGCTCTTCCATCAAAACAATGCGCGAGTTCAAAATTTGATGAATTGAACTACGAATTGCTTCCTCATCCAGCATATTCTCTAGATTTGGCCCCCAGCGAATATTTCCTGTTGCCAAACCTGAAGAAATGGCTCGGCGGAATGAGATTCACCACCAGAAAGCAGCGCATCACCGAAACATTTTTTTTTTTTTTTTTTTAGACTTAACCAGCACTCAGGGGATGCCCCCTATAAATGCGAAAGCATTGTGTTGATTCGGAAGAAGGGTGATAGTTAGTTGGAGACCAATTTTGAGACCTACTTGAAGAAATTGGAGGAACGTAAGACGAAGTGTATTAAACTAAAAGGAGACTATATTGAGAAATAAAACGTTTTTTGCCGTAAAAGTCATTCCTTGTTTAATTTGGCACTGAATTATCAAATGGCCCTCGTATTTAACTCTAAGAAATTTACAAGAACAAAAATTTTATTCAAAATTTTGACTATACATTAGAGCACAACTTGAGCACATTACAGAACGATTTGAAAATACCTGAATTTGAGCTCTTAAAGACCAAACCCTGAAACTCAAGTTTTTTTTTTTTTTTTTTTTTTGCCAATCATAGCACACATTGGGCACATTACAGCGCATATTTTTTTATACTTGGAAATCAAAAGATGCACAGCTTGTATAAACATGACTTTTTGAAGTCACCTATAAAAACTTGTCCTACGAATTGAAAATACTCCAACTTGGTAAAGTGCAAATCTGAGTTTTGGAGTAATTTTTGGTTTAAAATATTGAAAGATTGAACAATTACATTTAAAAAAAAAACACTTTTTCTACTTGTCGTGTATCTAATTTTTCGATGCAGACTTATTTTTTATTTAAATTTTCATTTTATAGTGAAATATATTCATCAGTTGACTCATAAATCATGATACACTCACATTCATAAAGTAAACCAGCTGCAGCTATTTTTAACTGAACGGTTGCACTCTATGTGTCGTCGCAAAAATAAAAAAGTTTGCCGCCACATATCGACGTCATTTCAATCACTTTAAGCATTCTTGTATTGAGGTAAAGTCCGCATACAAGTGCCTTTTGATCTTTAAACAGTTTGAATTACATTTTTTATTTTTTACCATATTTTATGCTCTAAAAAATATTTTATGTACTTATTATCTATTTACCTCTTTATTTTAGTAAAAATAATTTTCTTCAACATATTTAATAAACGTCTTTTTCAGACGCGTTTTAACTCATTATTTGCCCATGATAATTTCCATTGATTTTTTTTTTTTTTTTTTTTCTAAATGTGCATCAAGTTTCACTTTTTTCACTTTAGATTTAGTTTTAGATTTTAAGCAACATTTTCCTCTCAGCATTTGTGTAATTTTCTAGCTAAATCATAACACATGGCAGCCTTATTTGACAATTAAAGCGAAAGAATATAATTGAAAACATGTCAACTTTACTTGTCTCATTTTTTTCTAGATTTTTTTTGTAACATGCTATTTTTATCGCATGCTGTAATGTGCATTTATGTTTGGTCATGCTTTTTGCTGTTTTAGAGAAAATACAAATTTTTCTTCTCTACGATAGCACAAAATTTCTCATTAATATCTGGGATTTGTGAGTTTTTAGCCGGTGTTTTTTATTTTACTGACAGCTTGTTGACTTCAGCGCGGTGATGACACCACCGACTGCACAAGAAGTCAGTGTTTTTTTTTTGTTTTTGAAGTAAATTTGATTAATATGTCAAATTTTTTATACATTCATTTTTATTTTCTTTGGGCGAAAATATTATATATAGCTGCAATAAAATTGAACATTGAGTTTTGATTTTAAATCAATTTTCAAGCAACAACGCGTGCTTTTCCTGTCATCGGAAATTAGAAAAATGTGTTATTAAAAAATAAAAAAAAAAAAATAAAATCTGCAGTTTAGAACTTTCTCTTGAGTAAATTATCAAATTTTTGGAATAATTAAAAATCTCTCCCGTATTGACCACTAGAGGGTTCAGCTTGTCCTTTTATTTTTTGGCCTTCAATATTTGTTCTAAACGCACCTAGCCCTATCTGCCACCCTTTTGTACGAGGATACAAAACTATTAATTTTTACCTTTCAACAGTTCTTCCACCCTTCTGGGAGTCAGCATACAAAAAACATAAAAACTGTCGATTACACAGCGCAACAGACATTTTGGTGCCGGAGATTTTTCAGCTGATTATAGACATATTTGGTTTTCTGATTTCAAATATCAACTCCGTTTTTCTCCGTCAGCTCGAATTTTTGAGTTATAGGCAAACACATGAAAATCAGTTATTTTTCTGTTAATTTTGCTATATCTATTACATTGATCTACCGATTTGTATAACGATGAGGAATTTCAATTAATAAGTACTAGACCTGTAAATTTTGAAACATAATATTACAATATCTTTAGCAGTTTCGAAGATATCGACGTTCAAAGTGGGACAAATTTTTTCGTAGGCGGCTTTTTTGAAACCATGTACATATGTTTAATATTTTTCAACGAATTTACAAAAGCTTTCTTTTACTTGATAGAAAATCTCTGGAATTTAAATAAACATTTTAGTTTTTTTTTATTATCTTGTATATTTTTAAAGATATTAAAAACAACAAAACTTTTTTTTAAATCAATTTCAAGTACGATTGATAAGGTTTTTAGATCTTATTTTAGAGTATGTTAAAACAGTTAAAGCATCATTTACGGCTTAAAAAACTCCTATTCAGTGACTTTTTGGAATGAAACTTCACAATAGTCTGCCATCATGTGATAATCCCAATTACCCTGATATGTCTCCTCCATGATTTTGATGTCCTGATGAAGTCGTTCTACTGGATCGTTGCTTAGATCACCAAGATTTTTTTTTCTATTTATACCATTTACTTCAACAAGACAAAAATTATAGTCATCATAAACCAGCAAATCACACAACTATAACAATGCTCACGAGGGCCGTAGCTAAAAAAACTTTGCTTCCAGAAAAAACAAATTTTTTTCAAAATTAGAAAAAGGTAAAATAATAATAAAAATGAAAACTTTTAGGGACGGTTTGAGTTAAATTTTTTCTAAAACGATTTTAAGAGGTGAATTTTGGTAATTTTAAAAATATCAAAAAAATTTTTTTTGTATAAATGATTTCGACTGCACGTTTTGCTTCAAATTGACAAATTATTGATAAATATGCTTTCCCGAACGTCGACAAAACTTTTTTTTTTATGATTTTACGATGAGTTTAATAGACATCATTTTTGTTGAATAATCACAAAAATAATTAAAAAAAAAAAAATTCGTTTGAAACCCTGTCCCACCTTAAAGTTTCCATTTTTATTATTATTTTAGTGTTTTCTAATTTTGAAAAAAATTTGTTAGTGTTGCGACCAATATTTCGCTAGCTACGGCCCTGATGCTCACTACTTTTATTTAAAACGGTTTTCTACTTGCGTGCTTTTTTATGGCTGGAAGCATTAAACTGACTTCTTCAAAAAGTGTTCTTTTTTAAAATTTTCTTGAAGAAATGCAGGAAAATAACAAAAACTGAAATGTTTATTAAAATTGCAAAAATTCTTCATGCAGCAAAAAGAACTTTTTTAAATCCGTTGGAAAAATATAGAAGATACAGGGTTTCAAAAGAGCACCTTACGTAAAATTGCATTACATTTTTGCCACTTTGAACGTCAATATCTTCAAAACTGCCTCAGATATTGTAATTTTATGTAAAAAAAATGAAAGGTCTATTATTTCTACTATCTACGAAATTTATCATCATAATACAAATCCGTCGATTACTTAAAGAGATATAGTAAAATTATCAGAAAAAGAACTGTTTTTCATGTTTTTGCTTATAATTCAAAATTTCGAGCTGATAGAGAAAAACGGAGTACATATTCGAAATCAACTGCCAAAATGCATTCGGGATTGACTATTAACAACTCTGCACCTTTTATAAAGTGTCGTTTCGTTACTCAGTGTTATAGTTCATATCTCTTCCGAATTGACGGCTAGAGGGGTCGAATTTATGAACTGGTCGTATTAGAATTTGTCCTTTAACATTATTTCTGAACGCATCTACAACCTATCTGCCACCCTTTTGGAAGTCCTCAGCCAGCAGATCTAGTTCTTCTCGCATTAAAAACTCTGTTCAGAATTGTTTATCCGATCAGCCATATCCTGTTTATTTCTTTGGCGAGGAATTCTCCTCTTTAAGTATGATAATTCTTTTCGTTTTACAATGGTTATTTATAAATGGTTATTTTCTTACTGAAAAATTCTCTAAAAACACTATTCTACGCGAAAACTGTCATCATTTTTCGACATCTAACACATATAAATTTCATTAAGTGGTAATATATGATGACTGTATGCATTTACAGAATTTTTGTATCACTTCGAAGTTTTCGTGAATTACCTCAGAAATGAGTCACTTAAAATGTTCGCACCTTGCCTTTCCTTGTTTATCATAACATTGGCTCTGCTCAACTGATTTTAAAAATCTTTATATTATAACAAAGGTAAGACTAGCAGTCTTGTACTCTTATTTAAATAATAGAAATATGCCAATCCGTTTCAAAATAATAGACGCTATAATATTCAACGTATATTTCCATTTTTTTATTTTTAAATTTTCTAACGGTCAGAGAATAGTAAAGATCTATTGGCATCAATTTATTTATTTTTTCTTTAGAAGACTAAGGTTTTATTTTTCGAACTCATTAGAAAATAGCTAAGTCGGTTAAAACATCATAATGTTATTAGGGGGAAGGGGGTACAGTTTTTTAAATTTAGTTTTTACCATTTTATTTTATTTTTCTATATGCACAACATCTCAAGAATTACTTACTTACTTACTCAAGAATATTGTGTAAAATTTTGAAGTCGATCCGAGTAAAACTAACGGAGATATGAACTTTTAGTTAAGTGTACCTCGAATGTCGATTCACAAGCTCATAAACTCTTAAGACGCGTTTTTCTCAAAACTACTTTTTTAAAGTTCGTGTTCACTGCCATTAAAAAAGTACTTGACCAATTTATTTCAAACTTGGTGTATATTTTCTACATATAAAATACCTTCCCTCAATATTTAATTAATTTTCTTTTACATTAATCGGGGTTTACCACCGACAAAATGGCGGAATTTTTCGTGGACAATAGCAGTTTACACTTTAGATGGGCACCACAAATTTGTAAATGAAAAAAAAAATAATCATAGAACGTTAGGGGGAGGATTTATTTATTTATTTATTTATTTCTTAACCAAGCAAGGTATGATCTTACTTCTATGCTTAACCTATTTTTTTTTTTATTTTTGAAGCGAAGCTTTTTACTCCTCGTTCTGTGATTTGCTTGGAGTGAAATCTGAAAAATGTTCGACAGATTTTTTCTTGGAAATTTGATGATTTCTTTGTTGCTAGTTCTTATTACAACAAGAAAATTTAAAACTTTATTATTAAATACTAAAAATATTTGATGGCCTGCCCGTGGGGATCGAACCCACGTCCTCGTACACGAGAGTCCTATGCACTATCCACTAGGCCACAAGGACTTGTTAGAAAGAGTTGTTAATTTAATCCTAATTATAACAGAAGCTATGCTGCAGTAGATCGTCACCATCTATCAATAGATATAGGATTGTGTATTTGCTATGCTACAACTAAAAAAAATTTGCTTTTATTTGCCACAAGGTGTCTCCAGCATCGGTGTGTTTCTATTGTGAATGCGTTTGTGGTGTTGTTGGTACGAGGAAAATTAGCAATGCCCACTAGTGCGTTTTTAAGTATCAAAAAAATAGATGATATCAAAAAATATGGAATTAACACACGCATGCATGACATCGGCAAGGTATCTAAAATGTTTGTTAAATTTTGTTTCGTGTGCGTTCTTTAATGTATATTTTTGAAGCGAAGCTTTTTACTCCTCGTTTTGTGATTTGCTTGGAGTGAAATCTGAAAAATTTTCTACAGATTTTTTCGCTAGGTAGTACGCTGTTGAAGGAAAAAATTTGTTCCGTGCAGCCAAGTTCACAACCATGTGTGGAGAGTAAAAATGGAGAGTCGCTGGCATTATATGCCCGTATATGTAATTGGCGTGGAAATTTGGCATTCAACAATAAAAAAATAAGCAGTAAATATGTTTTCTGTATACTTATATGTAATTAATTTTATGTTATTTGAAATTTTTGTGTCTAAAAGTTAATTTATTAAAAAGAAAAAATTATTAAGCTATCAAATCTATGTAACTGCGAAAAAGCTTCGCTTCTCTCGTGTGTCCAACGACACACCTGTGTTTTTTTTTTTTTTGGGTAACAGTGTAGGCTAAGGCCGCCTACCCGGTTGACATGATTTCACCTACATGTCTAAGGAAAGGCTTTAGTGATCTAATGATTACAATTATAGGGCAGAGGAGGTTATGAGGCCGGAAATAGGAGCTTGTAAAGATTTTTTTTTTCAAGGAGAATTTGGAAACTCCATACTCATAGGATGGTAGGGTATTGTATTCGCGGGGGTTATAGGTGTTCCTTAGAGCAAAAAGCAGGAACTGCTTTTGAATAGATTCCAGTCTCTCACAGTATATATCGAAGGCAGGATTCCAAATAATGCATCTATATTCTAGAAGTGGACGTACAATAGAATAATATAACGTTTTGGTAACACATACATTTTTAAGCTCTTTTGCTCGTCGTTTTATGATACCGAGTTGTTTACTGGCGCTTGTAAGGATTTTATCATAATGAAGATTTAATCGCAATTTATTGTCTAAAACGACGCCAAGATTGACGATATGATGAAGATATTTAAGTTCTTTACCATTGAGTAAGTAAATGCTATTCGCGATGAGATTTTTCCGGGAGAAAGTTATTGAGTAGCATTTGTTCACGTTTAGAAATAGTTTATTCTGATTGCACCACTGTTCTAAAGCAAGTAGTTTCGATTGTAAAAACGTTACATCAGGTTTAGAATTAATTACATGGTACATTCAATTTTTAAGTCATCTGCATATAATAGATGAGGGATATCAGACAAAACATCGGATATGTCTGATATAAAAATATTGAGCAGAAGTGGCCCAAGATGGTTTCCTTGTGACACTCCGGATATGACAGAAATCTCTTTGGATAGGATACCTTGAAATTTTACAAATTGAGATCTACCGTGAAGATAAGACTTAAGCCAATTTAGGAGAGAGCCAGAAATACCAACATTTTCCAGCTTGAAAGCTAAGATATTATGATCAACGCGATCAAAGGCTTTATTTTAGTCAGTGTATATTGCATCAACTCGATGTCCTTTTTCCATTTTGCCTAGTAATGGGTTTTTTCTACCTGTCAGTGTTTCGCATATTATTTTTTCGAACAGTTTTGGGATAGCAGATAAAATGGCAATACCCCCCATAGCTTTCAATCGAACTTTTATTACCATTTTTGAATATTGGTGTGAGGTGAGATGTTTTCCAATAAGATGGAAAAACATCTAGATTAAGTGATTTATTGAAGATTTTTTGTAGGGCAAGAGCAGCGAGTGTTAACACATTGGATAAGCAAATTTGGGCGAATTAGGTCAGAGCCAGGTCCCTTATTTGGGTCTAGCTCGATTATAGCTGCATATATTTCATCACGTGTTAGTTTGATATGAGATTGATATGAGGATTAAATTAGTGATAGGAGGAGGATTATAAGATATGTTTGTAAATACCCAGAATACTTCCTTGAAATTATCTGCGTAAAGATTGCAAATCTCTTGAGTGTTAGAGGATGTAACATTGCCCTTGAACATGGATGAAGGGTATCCGTTTGATTTGCGTTTGACATTTACGTAATCGAAGAATTTCTTCGGATCTACAGTAATTTTTTCTCCAATGAGATTAATATAAAGATTATAGGCTTCTTTGGACTTTAGAGCAAATTCTTGGGATAACTCTTCACAACTCGTTTTCAATTCATCGGTTATGTTAATGGTGGATTTAATGACTTTATATAATTTGTTTCTCTGATTTCTTAGATGTCCGTTTTATCTAGCCATGGTTCCGAAAGTTTATTCTTTTTTTTAGTTTTTGGGACACACTTATCAACAATTGTGAGGATGCGCTGATAAAAGAGCAAGACTGCACCATCAATGTCGAATGCAGATAATTCGTTCCGATCAATAAAATCAAGACAGATATTTATGCTATCATAGTCAGCATTTAGAAAGTCGTATACTATTGAGTTACTATATGAGTGTACGAATGTTACATTGGTGGAAAAAAGCTCTGTATATAGGGCTGAGTGGGGAGAGCTGTTAGAAAATAAGTGTTCAGCTGCGGGGATTGTAACAACATTTATTTCATCATAGGCATTGGTAAAGACTAGGTCCAGCCATTTACCATTTTGTTTTGGAAACCTGTTAACTT
Source organism: Coremacera marginata (assembly GCA_914767935.1). NCBI lineage: Eukaryota > Metazoa > Arthropoda > Insecta > Diptera > Sciomyzidae > Coremacera > Coremacera marginata. The sequence continues at coordinate 158,180,243 of OU612045.1, forward strand.
ATTGCAGGTCGTTAACATAAAAAGTACTGAGTAAAGTATAATCGATCGGGTTGGAGAGGTCTATAGGAAGAAGGTAGCGCTGTCATTCTCATCAGTGATAAAGGAAATATTTGGACGGTTGAAGTAGGCTATTGGGAGAAAAAGAGGATCGAAAAATGATGGTGCTGTGGTAGGCTTAACTGCGAAATGTGTGGTTGTAAGAGTATTAGCGGTATTAGGTGGTGTGGTAGGCGTTACTGTGGAAGGAGTAATAGGAGTATTAGAAACAGAGGTCTGTGTTGTTGCAAGAGGATCAGCAGTATTTATTGTTGTGGCAGACGTATGTATCTGTGTCAACTTTGATGATACTTTGACTAAATTTTAATGGTAATTGCTAACACCGCAAATTGTTATTTTTCTGAGACGTTCTGGGGCAAGCTTTGTCACCGGCTTGTTTTCCAATATTTCCGCATGAAAAAATTACAAAATATTGTTAAAAGTATACTTAAGAATGTACATAAGGTTTGAATAAATTTTCTCAATCCATACTATTTAAAAAAAAAATCACAAAAAAGTGTCTTTTTGCGCTGAAACCATTACCACCTCCCCCCTTAACGAAAGTACGATTTACCATATTTTCAAACCTTGTACATTTAAAAATATTGATTCAGAAATATTAGAGTTAATAATGACAATATAATTCAACATTGTTTTGTTTTTGTTTTACATATGATGAATATAGTGTTACCATATAATTTAATTTTAATTTATTTGTTTCTAGTTTAAAAATTATTCGAAATAATTATGTCTGTAGCTCCTAAGAATGTGAAAATTTAAACCCCCCTCCCCCTCACATATGATTTTTTGCTCAGCTCGACATAACCTTGCATCACCGTAAATAGTTGCACCAGTAGTTGCATCAGTTGCTGGACACCCTGTATGTAACTACATATAACAAATTCTCTCCAGGTAATAATAACTTTTAGATTAAACAACAAACTCTAAGCTAAAATTAAAATCAAACAAACTTCTCCCAGCAAGCCGCACTGCCTGTCACTCACACATCCGTGTATACAAATGATTTATTGCCACTATGTTGCATAAAAAACTTACATTCTAACTCAGAGTAAAAACTTTTTACGCCACAAATACATAGTTAAATTTTTGCTTATAGTAAAATATAACAAATTGATACCTAAAAACAATAACAACAAAAGCCAACATGTGAAAAAATAGAAACAATACAAAGCGCACGCACACATTAAGGTAAACTAGTAAAAACAATACGAAAGTTTATCTCATTTTATTTCTTTTTTTTTTTTTTTTGGCAAATCAAATCCATCTCACAATCAGTGACAAATAAACACACACAAAAATGTTTCTGATAAAGTTCGCTGCACCGCCTTCAATTCAGTGACATGTGAAGCTTTGAAGCTTTAATTACAGCATAGCTGGCGGGCAGCTTAGTAAAAGGTAGAGGATGACAAAAAAAAAAAAACAATTAATAGAGAAACACACAAAAAAGTTTTGGCTTGAAAAAAGTTCTTGTTTTGTGTTAATTTCGTTGTTTCTTTTTTTTATGTTCCAAGCTTGTCTAAGTTTTTGGCCAACAGAACAATAAAATATATAAACAACATTTGGCTTGAACTGTTAAATTTTGCTAGACATGTGCTTTTGGCACATACATGTAATACATTAACACAAATTCAAAGGTACAGGTACAAGCGCAAATTAAAATTGTTATTGTGCTTTCTGTTATCATTTGCTGCAAATGTGAACTTAATTGAAAATGAATGGTTTTTCTTCTTTCCTGTTTTTTTTTTTCCTTAATGCCTTCGCAATTTTTCCTGTTTCTAAGCTGCTGTTATTATTTTCGTACGTGTTTTCTATGCTTTTGACCAAACGACTATCTGTGTGCATCTTTGTGCTAGTATTTGTACATGAGTTTATATTTGTGTTTGTATGCTACTGTTGCTGCCTGTGTGTGGCATTAAATTGGCAGCAATGCCGGAAGGAATAACATTGCTGTGTAGAGCAGCTGCAGCTGCTGTTGCTACTGCTTTTATTTGTAATTCTGGAAGTGTTGCTGTTGCTGCTGTTGTGTTGCTACGGCTGCTGTTGCTGATGCTACAACTGATAATAATAATAATAATGAGATTATTGTGTTTGTCTAACTACAACAACAACTGTTTGATAATAACAAACAATAGCAGCCTCACGAGCATGACGCAATACAAGCTCCATACATTTAAGTGTTTGAAAAACTTTTTAGATTTTTCATTATTTTTCCAGAGATATGTAACGGTGATGCATCACTACGATATATCACTGTCGTGCTTGTTGCTAAAATGTTTTTTTTTGTTTTATTTAAAAGAACTCAAACAAATTTTGACGCTTTGGCAAAAAGTTTCCTTGATTAAGGCGCAAAATTTTTATGCTGTGATATGTTGTTATACGAGATAATTTAAACAAATAAAGACAGTGTAAAACGTTTCAGTCTGTCTGATATTTATAAATATTTTTTGTTTCCAAAATTCCTGACGGTTAAAGAAAAAAATTACAAAAAAAAAACGTAATATTGCTAAATGCACATGAAGTTGGGCGTTGGGACTGAAAATAAACTATATTTCGTGCAGATTCATTACAATTTTTTTTATTTCATCACAATTTAGACAAAACAAAAAAAAAAAAATAACTAGTAAGGAATGATCTTCGAATAAATCGACGAATTTTGAATCACAAATCTCTTTATTGTTTCCACACAAAAATTATTCAAAAACTGTCTGGGACAAGCCCATAACCAGGACTTTCCAAGGAGAAATATAAATAATAATAAATTGAAGAGTAATTAAACAAGTGCCTTGTTTTTTTCATAACCAAAATATAAGTCATCTGATTTTATTCACCCTTTTCTTTTGTCAGATAAATTTGGGAATTAGAGTTTTAATTTTTGCCTATAGTTTTTGACTCCTAGAAGGTCCAAATGTATGAGCTGGTATATTTATTTTTGTTCTTCAACATTTCTTCTGAGTCTGTCCATACAAAAAACACAAGAACGCTGCTATGTTTTCTACTTACCGTGTAGCTGAATCAGAAATACAAGCATTAACAGTGCAAGCTAATGTTAGCAGTAATGACATTAACAGTGGTGACGGTATAACATTGCTGGCATTAACATTGCCGACGTTAATAGTGCTGATGCGAATTCATAACTTTTAAACCCACCATAAATTACTCAACGTGTTTTCACTTGAGAAATTTTAACATCATTTAAAATAATATTTTTTTAAAATCGAAATATTAATATTTTTCAAATTAAAAAAAAAAATTCAAAAATGTCGAAGTTCAAAAAAATTTAACTATCTTAAATCGTCTGTAAATTTACGATGATATTACAAAATCTTCGCACATTACGAAGACTTTATTCACAAGTTTAGATTTACAGAGGTAAAATCGCCTAAAATCAAAAAAAGTTATTTTTAACGATTTCTCACAATACATTTTTTATTAAAAGCTTTGAACAGTAATTTTTTTGGATATTTTTCAATGTATTCATTAATAGATATAAATTTGGAATTATTTTCAAAAGAAAAAATTTCATATAGTAATTTTTTATACCCCAATGCGTACTGCGTAAGGGGTATATTGACTTTATATATTAATATATATAGAAATGTATATATATTTTTGATCAGCACCACCACCTGAGTCGATTTCCGTCTGTCCGTCTGACTAACTCCGCCAGGTTTCGGCCTGCCTGTCCCAAGCCAGGATAAAGGAGGAGGGTTGGATATGGGATACGTCCCATGCTGTAAAAGGCTAGAGCCAACCAAGAGCTCGGGGTGGCGCCCATCTTGGTAGCAGGTCAATATGTATAGCATATTGAAAAAAGCCTGCGATGGAATATCAATGGTCCATAAAACTTGTTAGCACGGGGATAGTCAAACCCGTCGAAGAAAAATGAGGTGACCTTATCTATCTACGGCATGGAGACATGGCCTATATGGTCAACAAAAAGGCAAAAAATGGTGTCTTAGGGCACAAGGAGTGTCACGTATGTGGGCACAAAGGTCGACCTGTGAGGCTGGGCACAGGTCAAATTAAATCGTAGGCACTTCATATAGGGTATGGTGATAAAACCATGCCTTGTATGGAAGTGCCAGTCAGATACGAAACAGTGCTATGTGCACAGTCAAAAACAAAAGTTCTTATATATCCATATAAGAATTTTTTGTCTCTTTGCTGGGATGTTGTAGACCCCCATTTTCGACGGGACCGAGTTGCCCAGGTGACTATCATGGGTTGGCCCTTCGGGGAGACTCGTGCTGGCTGTGGTTTGTGCACATCGCTTGCACAGGTCTAGATTGACCGGCGGGGTCGCGCAGTTGTACGACCGGGCTGGCATACCTGCTTAGTATGCAAGAGATTGGATAGGTCTCGATGTCTCAACCAGTAGATGGTAATGAAGGTACGCCATCTACCGGTAGCTAAACTGGTACTATTAAGGGCAGTATGGAATTATTATTGCATACTGCTTTTACAGAATAGGGCACAGAGTAATGCTATTGTGTTTGTGAATGTGAAAACTAGTACGTGGTTGCTCTTCTAATGTACTTGTAAATTGCAGGTCTGGAAGAGTATTTCAGGTGCACATCCTTTTAGGATGTGCATTTTTTAATACGGTTGATCATTCATGAACTATAACTCCAAAGTTTAGAACCCAGAGGGATTGAGCTGTAATGGCAGGGGCCCTCTATAAAGAAACAAACATGGGATTTCTGTCCGTCTGACTTGCGCAACATTTGGCGCTCCTATATGGCGTGATGTGGTCAGGTCTGCTGTGGGATATCGTAAGATACTCTCTTGTCAGAGAGCCATCCTGCTCGGATGCATGCCTGTTTGCCGCACAGTGTCCACCGAAGCGTTGCAGGTGTTGTTGGGGGTACCTCCTCTTGATCTTGTTGTGATGCAAAATTCCGTTGCTTATGGGATCAAGAAGGATTTGCTTCTCTTATTGTTTGACTGGGTCTCGCATTCCGATGTGAGCGGTCTGAGTGTGAGTGAGCGGAAGACCAGGTTGTTTGAGTATGTGAGGTCTAGATGGTAATCTAGATGGTGTGAATGTGTTAATGAGCGGGTCACGTATAATTTTATACGTGATGTGATGTTTGTGGCTGGACGCCCGGACTTTAGCTTCGGCTTAAGCCTGGGTTCCTGTTGACTGGGCATGGTTCCTTAAATTAATTTTTGTATGAGAAGAACCTGAGTGTGAGTAAGTCCGTGAGTATTGATTGCACGTACTTCGTGATTCTCCTCTTTATGAGGATATTCGCGATTTGCGTGCAATGGGGATTGTCAGTGTGAATGGGGATTTCAACCTTGGAAATGCGCTTGAAACTCGTGAGCAAGTTTCCAGGTTGAATCAGTATGCATGTGGTGTGTTTGAGAGGCGGCGCCTACGCCAGATATAAGTTGTGATATTCACTGTGTGAATGTGTGCATGTGTGTGGGGCTATGGTCCAGAATGTGAATGTTTTGTCAGTGTGGGACGGGGCTCACCTTTTTGTGAGTTTTTGTGTTTTGATTGGTGACCAGTCCAGAGCTGTGATGGGCTAAAACTGGGATTAGCCGGGGCTAGTGCTACGAGGTCTGACCAAGGACTTTAAAACTGATACCACGGGCAGTCAGTGGCCCCCGGTGTATGTCTGGCTTCTGCTGGCATATACTGGGCTGACTGGAATAGGCTGGCCCTTCGAGGAGCTTTCGTGGTGGCTGTGGCTTACCACCCATATCGCGGGCAGAGCTATCTAGCTCGGTGTGGCTTGCACTCTCAAAACGGGCGCCATACTCTTTAGTATGGAAGAGGTTTTAGATAGGCCTCCACCCTCACCAAGGGTTGCGAAGTGTCATCACAACATGGAGCTAATTTAGTACCTTTGAACCCCCAAAGGGGTGCTGACCGACGCTTTGTATCGGTCCCAATTGTTATGGAACAACGTTAAATTAAGCCTTCACGGCAAGTGTCAACGTTAAACTCAACACATTCTAAATGTGCGTCTGACTAACTCCGCCAGGTTAGCAACTTAGTTGCGCCTGCCTGTCCAAGGCCAGGATAAAGGAGGATGGTTGTTTGTAAGATACGTCCTGCAAACGTAAAAACTGATAGGGTCAACCAAGAGCTCGGGGTGGCGCCCATCTTGGTAGCAGGTCATATAGGATATATCGATATAAAACAAGCCTGCGAAGGTATAGCAATTGACATTAAAACTTGTTAATACGGGGACAGTCTTACACGTCAAATGGGATAGACCCTATCTATCCACCGCACTGAGACTAGTAAAAGGCCGATAAAATTGGATGTTGAGTGTTTTGACATGCGTGCTTAACATGTCGACGCTCGGGCTTTCCTTAGGTGTTTGCTCGTCGACCTTTGACTTGGACTCTCAAACTAGCACGGCAGTCACTGAGGTAAGTGTAGAAATGGTTGCTTAAACTGGGGTTCTCATACTGAGCACGGCAGTCCCTGAGAACAAGGCCAATACTCTGTCTGGATGTTGAGATTTTTAGATCATCGGGACTGCCAGAGTAAAAATCAGTGTCAAAATTAGGTCCTCCTCTGTAGGTATTAGACATGCGTAATTGTTCGCAACTGAGCCGGCAGCTGTGAGCTTTTAGAATGGCCCTTTCAGTTCTAATTGAGCACGGTCACGCATAAGAATGCACTTCTTAGTAATTTCATTTGTGCATTTTTGGTCTCTTTGCGGGGATGTTGTGGATCCTCATTGACGGGATCGAGTTGCCCAGATGACTGTCGTGGGCTGGCCCTTCGGGGAGACTCGTACTGGTTGTGGTTGTGTGAATGCTACACATGTCTAGATTGACCGGCGGGGTCGCGCAGTGATACGACCGGGCTGGCATATCTGTTTTAATATGCAAGAGATTGGATAGGTCTCGTCTTCACCAGTAGATGGATTGTAAGTACGTCACTACTGAAATCTACACTGGTACTGCTATTAATGGCAGTATGTAATTTATTGCATAATGCTCTTAATCAGCAGAGCACTGGGTGATGCTTTGTGTTTGTGAAACAGCTTCCATGTTCGTGTTGCCACACCGGATGCCCCGTATGTTTTACTTGTTTAAAACATAAACGGGTCCGTGTTGTGGTACAACACAAAGTTCTGGTTGTCTGTTTCATGAAATATTACCCTAGGTTTTAGATAACCCAAGTTGCTTAAGCCTTACGGCAGGTGCAACGTGCTAATCTTAAAATCGTCTGTCCGTCTGACTAACTCCGCCAGGGGAGGTGTCTTCGAATGCAAACCTGCCTGTCCAAAGCCATGATAAAGGAGGATGGTTGAGAATAGGATACGTCCCATCCCGTAAGAAAGATTAGGGCCAACCAAGCGCTCGGGGTGGCACTCATCTTGGAAGCAGATCATATTCGGAAAATCAAATGTGTAAAAAGTCTGCGAAGGTATAGCAATTGACATAAAAACTTGCTAGCATGGGGATAGTCATACTCGTCAAAGAGTACGACCACATATATACACGGCAAGGAGACAACTAAGGATGTATAATAAAAATGGGTGAAATATGGTGTCATAGACACGGATAATTTGAGTCGTTATATGTTGTATTAACATGGCGAATAGGCACTTCTTCCATGGCAAGTGAATTTAAGATTCATGCCTGGATTCAAGTGCTCTAACTGGGCACTGCCAGTTGCAAAAACGTATGCATGCATGAATTTTTTGTCTCGTCTTGGAAGATGTTGTGGGATGTTGTGGAGCTTCTTTGGCGGGACCGAGTTGCCCAGGTGACTATCATGGGTTGGCCCATCGGGGAGACTCGTTCTGGCTGTGGTTGTGTTTATGCTACACAGGTCTAAATTGACCGGCGGGGTCGCGCAGTAGTACGACCGGGCTGTCATACCTGCTTAGTATGCAAGAGATTGGGTAGGTCTCGTCTTTACCAGTAGATGACAATGAAGGCACGTCACTAGTCACTGGTAGTTAAACTGGTACAGTTATTGGGAGCAGTGCGGCGCCATGGTTATACAATTGTATGATATGTTGGAGAAGTAATGTTTTTACCAATGTAGTGCTGCATTGGGTAGTGCTTTATGTTTGTGGAACGGCTTCCAGTTCGTATTAGATCTGCCGGATGACCGTGTGTTCTTACTTTGTAATGCACAAACGGGTCCGCTAATGGAGTGTACATATAAGTGTTAGCCGTTCGTTCATAGAACCAAGTACTTAGGCCTACAAGGCAGGCATAATTGTAAAAACTGGAATTCATCTGTCCGTCTGTTTGGCCGTCTGTGATCACGATTACAGCCGTCATTTTAAAGTGATCGCGATGAAATTTAAAATATAGGCTTCTTTCTAAAAAATGGAGATCTAGTTCGAGAATGAGCCAAATCGGATGAAAACCACGCCTACCTGCCATACAAAGTGACTTTATTTTAACAGTAAGATCTCTTAAAAATCCACAAAGTCTAATGAAATGCCTTGAAAATTTGCACGTAAGCCTTGCTCTTCATATTCAAATTTAAAATCACCCAAGTTTCCATACGAATTTGGGTGATTTTTCATACCAAAAAACACTTAAAAAAAATTGGGCGATTTTGCATTTCTGTTGGGTAAAATTCCGTTTTTTGCTTTTGGGCGAAATTTAGCCCAACACGTTTGGGTGATTTTTCGTTTTTTGGTTGATCTTTCGTTTTCAGTATTTGGCAAAAAAGTTGATCAGTTCTTAAAGATAACGATATTTAAAGTTCTTATTTTGTTTTTCTTGTTATTTCTTGTAATATTGGAGTGATTTTTTCCTTGAACGAAATGTTTTTATAGATTTTTAAGCATGAGTTTATTAAAAAGTCAAGTGAATTAAATTTTTGAAAAAAAAAAGTATAAAAAATGGGCCTTGAAAAGCTCATTTCGCTCAAAGGAACACAATTCTCTTGTGGGAACACAATGCAAAAAAAATTTGGAGATTATTTTTTTTTGTCAATTTTCGTTTTTGTTTTTGATTCATTTTTCCAAAAATTTTTGGAATTTTTTTCATTTTCTTGGGTGAAATTTAGTTGTTTCGTTTTGGGCAATTTTTCGTTAATTTTTGGGTCATTTTTCATTGGATGATTTTTTGTTTTTTGTGATTATTGGGCGATTGGAATTTTGTGATTGAGCGTTTGTGCGGAGAGCCTAAATTACCATGGACGCAAATAACGATCATCGCTATTAATAGCAATTATTTATTTAGCGATATTTTTTCAATAAAAAATAAAAGTTATATTTTCATCGTTATTTTTTCGATTTGAAATAAAAGTAATTTTTGAATAAAAATAATTTTGTTATCGTTAATTTATCAATCAGAATTGAAAGTTAATTGTGATCGATATTTTTTCAATCAGAAATAAATTTTTTATCGTTATTTTCTTCTTTCAGATATGAAAGTTATATTGTAATCATTATTTCTTGATGTGAAATAAAAATAAAACATTTATCGTTATTTTTCTGATCAGAAATAAAAATTGTTTTTTCATTGTTATTTCTTTCGTTCAAAATAAAAAGTAATTTTTTAATCGTCATATTTTCAATGAAAAATAAGAGATATTTTTTTATCGATGTTTTTTAAACTATAAATAAAAATCAATCACTGACCGATATTTCTTCGATAAGATTAAAAAATTTATGTTTTGATCGAAATTATGGTGTATCGATAAAATAAAAGTAGCTTTAAGAATTATATCGATAAAATAAAAGTAACATTTAGAAGTATTTTTTAAGGGAAATTTCTTTTATCCGCTCCTTTTTTACAGCTATTTCTCCTTCTATGTCTACTACCATATAATACGACTTGTATCTACTACCATTTCTTGCCAATATTATGCCCACTAATTCTTCCTATAATTCCTACTATTATTTTATACAGCTATTTTCTATTTAAATTGTTTTATTTTGTGCTTCTATTTTCCACCACTATGGTCGGCAACTATTTTCTGTTACTATTTCTACTACTATTTCCTACTTCTACTTTCTACTACCATTTCTTCGCTGCTACTACTATTTTATGCTACTATTCTTACAACTATTGGCCACCACAATTTTCTACTGTTATTTTCCACCACTATTTTCTACTATTATTTTCTACTACTACTGCGGCCCTGCAAAAATTGCACTTAACGTAAAAAATTTAATAATGGACATGTTCTTAAACATAATCGCATTATTTTTCGTGTCTATATTAGCTATAGTTAATAGCTTTTGAAAATATTTCCACCACAATTTTTTGGAAATTTTTTTTTGCAGAGGGAGAATGACACCGATATTATATAAAAAACTGTCAATGTCCGAATATCATATAATACAAAAATATAACTTTTGGACCAATCCTGAAACATACGAGTAATGTTTGTTTTATTTCTAAATATATAAAATCCAACTTTAATTCAGATATAGTTATTTTTCCATTTAATTTTACGCTTAAACTTGTTTCTAAATTTTTTTTTTTTTCGGATGATATGTATCACAAATCATTAAACACTAATTTCAGTGCAAAAAAACGCGTTTCGCACACACTTTTATGGCAAAAACTGAATGCATGAAAAGTTAATGTAAAATACTTTTAAATATTGCAATGTGAATTTAAGAAGCTAGAAGATAAAAATCGGTTTTATATTATTTCACTGGGGAACAAAATGCCACTTTGCAAAAAGATGCAGGGCAAATTATATTAAATTTTAAAATTAATTTTTGATGCATATTTCAGAAATATTATTACGCCATCAGCTTGAGTTCAAAAGTTATAGGAGGAAATGTGGAAAACGGGTAATATGAAATTATTTTTCTGATAACTTCTTAACTTATTTCAATTAGTAACACAATAAGAGATTGCATATTTAACAGAACAGACAAAATATTTCCCTGCATCCAATAAAACTCTTCAAATACTTGTACTAATATTTCAGTTAGAACTTATTCAAATCCTTGTCCTAGTCCTTATTCAAATCCTTTCCAAGTCCTTGTCTAAGTTCTTACCAAAATCTTTGTCTCAATTCTTGCTCTTATCCTTGTCCAAATAATTCTCCAAATCCTTTTTCAAATTTATGTCTAAAATCTTGTCTTTCTTTTTGTCAAAATCTTTGTTAAAATTCTTGCCTTTGGTTTCAAATTTTTCATTGATTAAGCGAATTTGTATACACGGTTAGAAATCCTGGAATATATTTTAATACAACGATTTTTAATTCAAAAAGTATTACATTTAATACTATTCAATAGATTACAAAGTTTTTAAATTAATTTTGCATTACATTTTAATACAATTCAAATTAGAATGATATTTTATACACTTTGGAATAAATTTGATATGCTGAATATTATGTCTGAGTTTTAAGCCATGCTATATTATATTTCAATACTTTCCGTCTTAATATTTTGATTGTAAAGATTCAAAATTCTTATGATTCACATTGACTTTTTCGGTTAACAAAGCTTTATAATACAATTTTTGTGAACTATTTTTTATTTGATTATGGCGCACAAGTAACGTTTACTACTTTCATTCCAATGATGACGTGAGTTCGGAACCTACAATAGGAGTAGATGATTTAAAAATTATAAATATAAAAAAATAAATAAATTGTGTTTTCTAAAGTGCAATAAAACTGAATGCTAACTATTTAACATTTTAATATAAAAATTTACACCAAAACAGTATTAAAATTTAATACGAACTCTGAGCATTAAATTCCAAATAAAATTTTTATTAGAAATTAAATGTAATATTCGTAAGCATTATAATTTTATACAAATTTGGTGTGGTCATATATGTAAGCCCATTTGTATTAAAATTAATTCCAAAATAACGCTGTATATTTGTATCGGATGTATTAACTTTTGTTTCTTCGAGGAAATTTACATCATTATATCAAGTTATTTTCCAAAGGTAACATGTTTAGTTTTCTACATGCTTATATGTTTATTTGTAACAAATGAATAATTCTTTAAAAAAAATTTGACTTGTTTTTCTAAGCTTTAAAAACATGAGTATATTCTTAGGTTCGTAAGATTTTTTCAAATCTTCTCAGTACTTGTGATTTATTGATACCACCGTAGGCCGCACTTTATACAAAAAGAAACAGATAAAAACCATTTATAAGTAATGCTACAGAGGCAAAAATGAAAAAGATTACAACAAACAAATGCAACAGCAACAATTGATCTTTAACAGTTTTATTTAAAGTCCAAATGTTTGCAGGCAACGCAAACAGATCTAGATCAAAGATAATCAACATTAATAGCTGCAAAACATGAAATGCTTTTCTTTTGTGTCTTATATAAAAGACAAAGTTAAGAAAAAAAAAACGAAAAAAAATAAAGTAATGATAAGCAAACAATTACATGCGTTGCAAGGCCGTGCATAAAAACAAAGAGTTGGGTAAAAGTTGTCAGATGCCAGAGGCGCACAAAAGTGTAATTTTGAACATTTTGCGACCGTCACTGCTTGACTCGTTGGTTTGCTTGTCTTTTTACAAATGACACAAAAATAGGCAAACACAGCAACAGCAATTGTTGTTGTGATCATTTTATAAAAATTACCCACAAACTGTGTGCACAACAGATCGTGCAGTATTTTTTTTTTTGGCAAAAATTTTCTTATTTGCATACATTTGGCGAATGATTCACTTTTGTTACATGTTGTTATTTTTTTTTTGTTTATTTTTTATTTGTGTGATGACTATTTTTGGTTGCTTTAACCAACTATTTTTTTTTTTTTGGTAATATTGCTGTATTTTAACATGCTGTGTGTGCTGTGTGTTCTTTATTGTATTGTTTTGTCATGAAAAAGTTGGTTCATGTGAATCCTTCTGGCAGTTGTTTTGGTTGTTTTTATAGTTGGCTATATCTATATTATGTATATATATATGTATCTATATCTATATTATTACTTAGCTATATTATGTCTAAAGATCATATGCTAAATTCTAAATGTGGTAAGGGAGCCTGGGTTAAAATTATATAAAAGAGGTGTTTTTGCATCATTTTGTAAAATAGTATCATCAAATTTTTACCTGAGAGTGCAAATTTGATGTTTTGAAAATATCTGCTATAAAATGACCAAATTTCTTTCTTAAATACAGAATTGTTAAAAATTCTTTAATATACTTTAAATAAGCTCCGCATTTGTATTTTACAACCTTTTTTCTTCATAAAATTACCATATTTTGCTCTGTCAAAACAACACTTAAAAGTTATTTCCTTTACATGGTAACCCTAATCATATCATATTCTTTTTTCTTCAATTTAAACTCAATCCTTAAAGTATGTGTTACAAAAACCTTTTAAGTCCTTGTGAGAGTAGAATTATTTTTTTTTTTTTTTTTTGTGTCCTGCATATGTCTGTCAAAATATCCTCCAGCGCTGGTCAAGTTTTGAAATATTTTTTTGCTTAACTGCAAACAATAAATTACAAGTAAAGCAAAACAAATAGCAAAGGACATAAAGAACGACATTTAATATGAAACATGTGGAAGATATTTATGTCAAAATTTGCATAAAATGTTGCTGATTGTTTGCTTGGACAATAAAATAACAATCAACATGGACTTTCATAATGTTGAGAAAAATCTGAAAGTTCTAAATAGTTTTGGCATAGTCCTGCACTCCAATTTTAAGAGCTGAAGTAGGTAATTATTTAAGGATTTGCAAACAAATCTGAATATAAAAGTATTAAAAATAATTCAGAGTTATTTAAAATGCATGGAGTTTGCATAGGATATAAGCGGGTATCATCCTGCTGGTAAAAGTTTGTTGCTGATGATATAAAGCATAACTGCAAGCGGGATGTGATTAAACTGTTTTGCATTGTTAAGGTTTGATAGTTTTTTTTAACAGTCTGACTTCATTCAACTGCGTAACTATCTCGTTTTTTCTAACAAGTGAAGAAACGTGGAGTTTTTCAAGTGAATAAACATAATTTGTGACGTAATTTACTTTCGTGTGTTTCTTTACTGTGTGTTTGCTTTCGTTTTACTTGTGTTTTTGGCATAGATGGAAATTTCGTTGAATTTTTGTGTTATGTTTTATCTTGTGTTTCGTAAGTAGCATACCTACTCCCATGGCCGCTTACTATGTAAGCTAGATGTTATCAGTGTTTGATCGGCCATGATCGAATAAATGTAATATAGATTAAGCCTCGCAGCTACATCGTATTAAAAAAACAGTTAGTAATGCCATTTGTCAATTTACCACTGCAATAGTTAAAAAGATAAAAAGAAAAAAAAAATTAAAAAAAAAGATAAAAAAAATGTTATCGGTTTGAACTGTTCTTTAATTTAAGTATGACAATTTAATGTCATTTAGTGTTTGAACATTTTTGCAAAAAAAAAAAAAATTTTATGTCATAAGGGAGGAAAAATAAAATTATCGGTTCAAGCATCTACTTAAAACTTTTATTATTGCTTATGAGATTATCGGATTAGAGATATGATTTGAGATTTGAGATTATTGGTTGAGAATAAAATATTTATTGTAATAACATATTAGTTCTCAATAAAAAAATCTATATCAGGCATCCAACTTATTCTGAGTCTGTATTGTTTGAAGAAGATACAGTGAATCAAAAAAGTTTAGGCACAGTCAATTTTTCTTAGAAGAACTTTGCATTATGATGCAGTTGATGCACAAAAAAAAATCCTTTACTTTATACACTACTCGAAATATAAGCGGAAGAAAAAAAAATGCATATGAAAAAAGTTTAGGCACAGGCTGTATGTGTTCCTTGTTTTTGCAAATATAACGGTAATCTATAAGTTCTCTTTGATCTATTCCATTTTCTGCACATTATTATTATTGCAGATCTGGACGCCCAAAAATATTAACACCACGCCAAATGCGAACTGTAGTAGCTGCAGTGGCCCAAAATCCTAAGACTTCGCCTGTAAAATTATGCAATGAAATGCAGCAAAGTTTCAATAAAAACTTCGATTCCCAAACAATACGCAATACTCTACATAGAGCTGGTTTTCATGGAAGAGTTCCTTGGCGCAAACCATTTATTTCGGCTATTAATAAGAAAAAGAGGCTGGAGTTTGCAAGACTTCATGTACATCAATCGGAATTATTCTGGAATAGTGTAATATTTAGTGATGAATCGGAGTTCAACCTTTTGGAAAAAAATGTAATTAAAACAGTCAAACACGGCGGTGGTAATTTCATGTTGTGGGGGTGTATGGCGGCTTCTGGAGTGGGAAAGATATCGTCGCCTTAAGTAAGTGCTCCAGTGATTCGTTAGGAACCTACTTACGTTCACGTTTCATCCTCTTTCTTAATAAATAAGGTACTGGAGTGTGCCTTGGATAAAATTCTACCTTGTCTCGCAGATTCCTTAAGGCTGTCGATGGATTAGGTGTATTCTTCCAAAGATTGCTTTTTCGAGTCCCGCTTTCTTTCTTGAATGGCTTTCTTTTAAGTATGTATTAAGGATAACTTTGTATGGTTTTTCCTTTTTTACATTTTTTCTAAAGTCAGAGTCATCCTTACTCAAACATGGAGGAAAAAGTATCTTCCTACCCATACTAGGAGGACACGAGACCCTAAAGGCAACCTGCATAGTTTTTCAAGAGACTCAACAGAGAATTAAGTTGCTCCGCTCTTGAATTAAAGCCAAGTTTCTCAATCAATTTATATGGAACCCCAAAGAACATTGTGTTTGAAAAATAAACAAATTTTTTTAGTACCTACATACTAAGAGTTTGCTTTTTTACAAACAAAATATTCTTATATATTGACTGAGCAAAATGGCTTTGAAACTTGTTTTAATTTTTTTCCTAACTCCGTCATATTGTTATTGACATACTAATAAGGAAATTAAATAAAAAAAAATATCAAATTAAAACATCTTTGAATAATAGCTTAAGACATTATGGAAAAGACGGTCAAAGTTCAAAATTTTTTAATTAAAAACTTATAATTTGAACTATAGACTTAAATATCTCGGAGAAAGAACAGTACAAACAAATGGTTAATACATTATTGAATAGCTTTTTAAATTATCTGTCAGATGACATACAATTGATTGCTTTATATGAATCAGTTTAGTTTCTAGATGGGAAAAACTGGACCAAAGTCTAAAAAATGCAAATCACCCTGTATCTCGAAAATGAAACTTATAAGCGGAAAACTGAGCTTAGGCGTAGAATCAGCGTAAAAGCTCTTCCAGAAAAGTATTTCAGGTCTCTGGATAAAAAAATGTTCCTGAATTTGTAGACTAGTGTTATCATTCAGTTTCCACAATCCTAAGACTTAGATTCCAGGAATTTCGATAATTCTGGAATAGTAAAAATCTGACGGGATTGATCTCCTTGGTTTCTATATACAGTGAATACAGAGTAATAACTAACTGTTTCGTGCTTTTTACTTAATCTACTAAATTATAAAACATTATTACATATTTTTAAACATTCAATTAAAGCTCAAAAATTTAATTGATTCCTTCACTTTGGAATACAGTAGACGCTCACAAATTAGAGCATTCAGTAATTCGAACGTCCAGATATTAGAATCAGTGTTTGCAATACATTAACGCTCTGAAATTCGAATTTTAAATTGTAATTTCCGAGCGATTTTGCTGTTTGAACATAGTACATAAAAATAAAAAGGGGAATCACCAAATTACATATGTTTTTCCCTATTTGTTGTTTTTTTTCGCATTTATGTATATTTGTGGCTAGTTTATTTGTGAGATTTGATACGCGTGTACATATTTTGGCAGTCTCTATTAAAAAGTGAAAGTGTACAGTTGGAAATGTCAAATAAACGTATAAAAAAACACTTTATCATTGGAAAGTAAATTCAAAGTATTAGAATAGCTTGACAAAGGCGTTCAAGGGAACCGGTTAGTCCTAGATTTTAATGTGACAACATCTTCAATCAGCTACATCAAATCACATAGAACCGCAATATTAAATGCTGTTTCCAACACATATCAGGAGGCAAGCAATAAATCTTTGCACAGCGCTGAATATCCAAAAATGGAAAGTCGTCTGTATGAGTGGTTTATAAATCAACGAGAAAAAAAGTGTACACTGACTGGGCCCTTACTTAAAGAGAAAGCTAAACAAATATTTAGAGAGGAATATCCCGGTAAAGATGAAAATGCATTTCGTACAAGTGATGGATGGTTTACCAAATTTAAGAAACAACACGGTATCCGTTTTTTAAAAATTTGTAGCGAGATTCTTTCCAGTGATGTTGCTTCAGTCACTCTTTTTATTCATCGATATCGTGCAAAGGTTGCTGAGATGGAATTAATGGAGTTAATGGAGTCACAAATATATAATGTCGACGAAACCGGATTATTTTTTCGTTGCCTACCAGACAGAACATATGTATCTGCTTTTGAAAAAAACGCCCCTGGACATAAAATTCAAAAAGACAGAATTTCAGTCCTACTTGCTGCAAACTCTGATGGATCACATAAATTAGTTCCATTGGTAATTGGAAAAGCAAAAAACCCCAGGTGTTTTAAAAGTGTCAATAATCCTCTGCATTACAACTTTTCAAAAAATGTTTGGATGACTTCTCGGATTTTTCACGAATGGTTTCACCGAATATTTATTAAAGAGGTAAGAACAAATATTGATTTCAGGTTCAGTAATTTTAAAATATTTTTCAATTTACAGGTGATCCGCTTTTCTCAGGAAAATAATTTGCCACCGAAAGCCATTTTGCTTATAGATAATTGCTCTGCTCATGCACCTATTGAGAAACTTAAAAGTGATTATTATTATGATGATTATTCTTTCCACCAAATGTGACAGCAGCTTTACAAACAATGGATCAAAACCCTATTAGGTTAACAAAGCTCAATTACAGAAGTATGTTTCTTTCTCAATTAATTGCTGAAAAAGGTGAACTGTAGAATCGTTTGAAATCTCATTCAATCCGCAATGAAATATTATTACTGGAACAAGATTGGGATGGGGTACCACAAAGTGTAATGAAGAAATCTTAGTCAAAGTTGTGGACTTGGGACTCTTGGGACTCTAACCAATACGACAGCGACGATGAAGTGCCAATAGCACAATTGTTGCAAATAGATCAGGACTGCAACGAAGTTATTCAGAGAACTCAAGCTCTGTTACAAGAAATAACTCCAAACGATTGCATCGGTATAGAAAACATCGACAGATGGAATGAAGATATGTTTGATGACGGATGTGTATATGTTCTCAGTAGCGATGGTGAGTCTTCAGATAGCAGCGAAGACGATGTTGTTGAAGTCTCACCAGTTGTCTCTAATACTACAGCCATTGAAAGCGTAAATAATTTAATAAAATGGTGCAATAACAGTAAATTGTTTTCCACTAACCACATAAGCAATATTTTGGCTCTCCGTAATGATATTTCGTATTCGATGAAACCAAAAATACAAACAAATATAACTGATTATATGTCAAACAAAGATTAGTTGCAAATTTGGCCATTGTGTTTATCTCTGCAATAACTTTTAAATTTATTATTTAATTTTTTTCAAATACATATGTCAAAAAGTTTAGTTTTTAATTAAAAAATACATTTAATGTATTGTACTGAATTGTTACGTTTTGTTTTCTTGTTGTTATCAAATAAAATGAATTAATAGAAAAATTAAGGTGTTTTATTTTAGTTTTTGCAAGTAAGTTTACTCAATTTTTTATTTTTTATTCGAAAAAAAACGACCAGAAATTAGAATAATTCAGAAATTAGAATTGCCTTAAAAACAAAGCGGTTCGAATTTGCGAGCGTCTATTGTATGTATTTAAATTCATTCATAAAATGTTCATACTCTCTGTCTCAATGTTACCCTTGCTACAACATCTACTGAACGGTGCATGGAAAAAAACATTTTCATATTATTATCTGCACGTTTTCGCAATTAATATTTGTGGAACATCCACTCAAAAATGTCCTTCATTTGTGAGCAGCTATGATCACTTGACAAAAATCTAAGAATAGGGTGTAGCAGGAAAACTTTCTAGGACTTTGGGCACCGAGAATATAAAAACGGCATTATTTAAAAACAATATAATGTTATCTGAAGTTCAAAATTGTTGATCTCAGTTTGTCATGCTCAAATTGTTCATTCTACATAGTTGTAATTTTTTTTTACATCAGATCACCCTGTTTAGTCTCCTCATGGCGCAAACGCCACACCACCTCCAGACTGCACACAAACAAAACTGCAACTTAATGAATAAAAATTTATGAGCTGCACGAACGCGATCACAACCCGACGCAAACAACTTTGTGAACAACAACAAACAAATTTCTGAGTGAGGTTCACAAGCAACCGAGATCAAATCCCAACCAGATACCGATAAGTTTAGAAAAAAAATATGAAATAAACTGTCAAAATAAACAATAAAGCTACAAATAAGCAAGGCGTAAAATTTAATCAATCAACGATGAATGAAGATCAACGCCGATCAAGCGACGCTGAACGATGCATGAGTTATGAAGATTTCCATATAAAAATTGTTTACTCATTAAAAGCTCCAAAAAAAAAAAAAGAAATAGTAGAAGTAAATATTTAAAATTACATTAAAACGCCTTTAAAATATTTCAAAACAAAAAACAAAATGACTCGCACCATAAGCTACAAATATAAAAAAAATTAAAAACCAGCGCATGTTAATATTTTGGCGAAATGTTTGTGTCTACGTTGGACTGTTTATTTTTATAGAACTTAAGAAAAAATATTTATGGCTTTAAAAAATATGACAATACAGCGACGGGCATTATGAACTGTGTGAACAAATTTCATATGAAATAAAAAATTGTTTCTTTAAGCCAAAGCTTATACAGTCTAATCTTGATAATCCGGACAATGGAAAACCAAGCACTGTCCGAAATATCGAATTGTCCGGATTACCGAGATCAAATAAAAAAATTAACGAAATATTATTTTATAGACATTAAAAATATTTTTATTGAAAAGCAATAGTTTTTATTAAACATTTTTTATTTTTAGAAGGTTAAAGACATCTTTAAGAGATTTGAACAAAATTTGTAGTTTTTATTTGTCGAAGTTTTGTTTCGTTTTTCTTTTTGAATACAATGTCTCTTAGGCTTATGAGTTTTAAAATATCTCCGGCTGCAAAGTCCTGCTCTTCAGTATATTTAATGCACGTGTCAAATGCAATTATAGCCTGAGAGTGTAATGTTTTTGGTACATCATTTTAATTTTCATCCCGACTGCAGTAATCGACATCGTCTTGCTCAGTCTCATCATCACTTATTTCAATGTCTTCCATCAACCATTCATTAATTTCGATAGAACGATACACATCTGGAGCT
Source organism: Coremacera marginata (assembly GCA_914767935.1). Taxonomy (NCBI): domain Eukaryota; kingdom Metazoa; phylum Arthropoda; class Insecta; order Diptera; family Sciomyzidae; genus Coremacera; species Coremacera marginata. Next base: position 158,200,561 of record OU612045.1, read on the forward strand.
ATATCGACAAGTAGATCAATAATTTCATTTGCATCGTTAGAGAGTAGTGACGCTAGAGGCAGATCATCATCTGAGCTCCATTCTTCGTCATATAGAATTTGATTTAAACATTTTTTTAGCACAGTTTCTTCAACAATATTCCAAGCATTAGACGCCAAAAAAGCAACGTCTTTCAAAGAAAATTTTTTTAAAGCATCCATTAAATTAGTTCCACCGGTTAAAAGCATGGATAAAAAAACTTTTACGGTAGTTAAGTTTTAAAATGCGAATGGCATTTTGGTCCATTGGTTGTATAAGAGCTGTGCAGTTTGGTGGCAAAAACATTACACATATGTCCTTATCGATATCTCCTAGTGATCTTGGGTGACACGTCGCATTGTCTAATATTAAAAGTGCTTTGTTGGATAAATTATTTTCTTTTTGGTATCGTCTTACTTGCTTTATAAACGATGTTTCAAACCAATTCTTAAACATACGCTCAGTCATCCAAGCATTCTTGCTGTGGTCATATTCTAAGGGTAAATTCACTTTCTTAAACGCTCTTGGGTTTTTGGCTATCATAAGCAGCTTAAGCTTATGTTCCCCCGTAGCATTGCAGCAGAAGAGTAACTCTTTCTTTACCAATCTTATGGCCTGGTGCAGATTTCTCAATACGCAATGCAAGTGTTTTTTCTGGCAGCTTCCTCCAAAATAATACCGTCTCATCCGCATTGTATACTTGAGAATATGTTATGCCCATTTCAGCAACTTTTGCATGTAACTTCTCAAATAAATATTTTATTCTATATCTTGATCTGAAGTTGTTTAACCAACCGTTACTAGCCTTAAAATCAGCGCTTGGGCCAAAAATGTCTGCACAAAAAAGCTTTGCTTTTTCCTGAATGATCTCCGACGATATTGGTGCATTATGTTGTCTCTTATTTATAAACCAATTATATAATCGCTCTTCCATTAGGTGGTATTCAGCAGGTCTCATTGTTTTCCGTTTACCAAGCCCATTTTCAGATTTTCCAATGTAGCTGCATAAAAACCAATTTTGTGAATTAAAATAATCAATATACCCTAGAGAACTTACTTATCAATCTTTAATCCATTTAACTTTATGTCTGAAATTGTTGATTTTCCTACATTGTACTCCACTGCAAGTTGTCGTAAAGACTTTCCCTGCGACAGTTTAGTTAAAATTTCTTTTTTTTTTATCAATCGTTAAAAAAGTATGCGTTTTCTTAACTCTTGGTGTCATTATTAATTTGCAATATGGTTTACTTTAACAAACAATTATTAAACGATTAGCAATCCACTATATCCACGAAATTTTTGCGACTTTCAGTTTCACTACTAAACAAGTAACTGAGCTTTCTGACAAGAAGTCGCAAAAAAAAACATTTAATTCATAAGAAAGCAGCGTTTTTAGGCGTATGGAAAAAAGTATGTAATTCTCTGTAAAAGAGAACAAGGAGAATACATACATATATACATTTTGTTTTTTTTTTTTGTGTGAATGCCTACAAATCAACTAAAGAGCAAAATCAACAAACTATAAAAAAGGTGTCCGAATTTTAGAGGTAAAAAATATGAGTGGTGTCCGGATTACAGAGTTTACTATGAAAACAATTTTGTGTCCGGATTACCGCGATGTCCGAATTAGCAGGTGTCCGAATTATCGAGATTAGACTGTAGTTGATTCAAGCAACATTTTACTGCTGCAGCAACATCTTTCAACTTAAGCTACCCGCTGAAACAAAAGTATCTTTTATAAATTCAATTATGAACTAATGTCAGGTAAAATTAGTATTCCTAAAAAAATTCACTCTTATAAGCTTTTATCATGAGAATAGAATCTAGATTGAAAGTAACGTTAACAAAACGGTTAAAATTTTCAAAATTCGACATAAATCCTTTTGTCTAGATATTTTGCGTTCATACGCTTCCTTTGTTTGAAATATGGTAACATAGGATGAAACTGCGCCTGTCTCCTATACAAAGTGACTTCATTAAATTAGAAAAATCTTCAGAAATTCTACAAGAAATAGTTTAATAAATTTATTTTTTGCACACAAGTCTTGATCCTTAATATAGTGTTTAAGGTTTAAATTGAAAAAAAATTGGATTGAAACCACTACGATCCTCCCACAAAAAGACGCACAGTGGAGCTCTTGCGTTTAAAACTAAATTTTTTTTTTTGCTTATTTTAATTTAATGTCATATTATATATGTATCTAACGACAAATAATTCTTCAACTAAATTTTGTTTCACAACAAAATGTCGTCCAACATGTTGCCAATGGCGCCAAAAGACCGCGCAACATTAAATCCAAAGTCAAAGCAACATTTGGATTAAAGAAACACGTCACCAATACTGCCGCAATATCCACCCACCGTTGACAACGATCGGCATCGCATTCAAGCAACTAACTAAATAAACGACCATATGTTGTTCCATTTCCATAACGTGGCTCATTCGACTCAACTGTTTTGTTGTGTTTTCTGTTTTTTGTTTACCATTTGTAGACTCTGATCGTGCACGCGATCAGATGTTCTGCGTTGTCTTTTTCATTGAGCAACCAGAGGCAGTCAATATGACAGCCACAACAACAATTACAACAACAACAACAACAACAACGACAATTCCAGGCCCAAACAGACCCCAAAAAAGAATCGAAAAAAAGGAATAATAATAAAAAAGACGCACTCAATAAAAGTCGAGCGATTTGTAACGTTTCAGTAGTCGACCAACTGTTGATCGTGCAGCATGTTGAATATTTTTGAACGTGTGGGTGATCATCTTAGAAAAATTTCAAAAACAGAATTTCAAAACAATCATAAAATTTTTCGTAAACTCTATATAAACTTCTCTTTAGACTCTGTTTGTTTCATTTTTTTACGACAAGTGATCTCTTGCCTGAGGAATTCAAGTTATAAATTAAATAATTGCGCGTTCTAGATACATTTTGCGGTTGGTGTGCTCATGATTTTAATTAAAAAAAAAAAAAAATAATTAAAAAAACAAATGCTTTATAGAGCTAATTGAGTAAATTATGCAAAAAGTGTTTCAATCGCAACATTGAATGAGTTCATTTTGTGGCCAGCTTTTGAGCTTTCCGCGCTTAAGTAGCAGCTAAATTAAAACATGATCATTGATCATAAATTATTGCAAACATTTTTCAAATGATTTTAAGTGCTTTATAACAATTTTTTTTCGCTGAACTTCTAGCTTCTCATAATTTCTTACCTTACCTACAAGGAAAAGATACAACTTCAATGTTTGAATTGAAGATTTGAAGTACCTTATTCCGAAAATTTTACAAAAACAATTTTATGTTTGGCGCGTGTTGTTTTTGTGCTAAGTGCTTCTAATTGATTTGCTGCTGCTACTCAAACAATTGGAAAAAAGTGCTGTTCTAAAGCAGGTCAAGTGCCCAGACACGCAAGAGACTCAAGTGCATACTGGAGATTCCCTTATAAGGATTTTTCTTTTACTTTCAAGATTTTTAAAAGGTTTGTGAAATTTTTTTTTTTATATATTTATTAGAGTCCTTAATTTGCTTGTATTATTTGGAACGACGGTATGTTTAGTTTCGGTATGATAAACTAATATATATAGCATGAAAGTGCTGTTTGCCCCTTTCTTTGAATTTTCTTCATTTTATGTTAGGGCAAAAAATAGTATTTTATCTTAGTTAAATGACATTATGTAGTAAATTCAATAGGAGGTTTTAATCCTATCATATATTTTCAAGACATAAGCTTATTCAAGCTCATTGACTAGGAAGTTAGAGAGTCCCATCACTTTGTGGTTAGGGGGTTAACTAAAAAGTATGAAAAGTAAATAGAGGTAGCCACATGACCGACTACTACGTAGGGATCTTCTACAGGACGTGCTCCGATTCATGTTAAGAGAAAGATGTCTACTACTATAATTCAGAAAAGTAGTTGATTTAAGGGATAAAACTGAATCCCCTGAAACTTACTAAAGTGTGTAAAGGGGAGAATTACTCAAATAGCGATTGATAAAACCAGGGCAATTACTCCTCCCAACTTATTCGGATTTGACCGAAGGATAGCATATGCAAATAGGAAGTATCATTCGGGTTGGATATGGATGGAGGTTACGAGAGGGTTGGCTGGAATAAAGTTATCGGGGTCTCCTAGTGCATAGGGACTATGAAGCGTGAGAATTAGGAGTGTGAATAGTATAGCCGAAAATCCTACAATATCACTAAAAGAAAAATATGGGTGGAAGGTCTATCCCTATTGGATTGGCCAATCCGGCTTGGTTTAGAAATATAAGATGAATAATAACCATCGCTAAAATAATAAATGGGGTAATAAAGTGAAATGTAAAAAATCGGGTGAGTGTAGCATTATCGACGGAGAATCCTCCCCATACTCATTGAACCAGGTCAGTCCCAAGACTAGGGATAGCCGAAAGAAGATTAGTAATAACAGTGGCTCCTCAGAATGACATTTGACCCCACGGCAGCACATATCCCATAAATGCTGCGGCTATTTTTAAGAAGAGGAGGGCTACTCCTACAAGTCATGGGGGGGTTCATAAAAAAGAGTTGTAGTAAATTCCCCGACCAATATGAATATAAACGCAGATAAAGAAAAATTAAGCTCCATTGGCATGAAGAGTCCGTAAAAATCATCCGTAATTTACATCTCGGCAGATATGATTTACTCTTAAGAAAGCCAGGGAGATGTCAGCAGAGTAATGTATTGCCAAAAATAGGCCGGTAATGATCTGGATTATTAAGCATGGGCCTAAGAGAGACCCAAACTTTCATCAGGTTGAAATATTAATTGGAGTGGGAAGGTCGATTAAGGCTCTATTCATAATCTTTAGGGCAGGGTGTTTTACTCGAATGGGTGTATTCATAAGTTTATTTTTCGTTTCCTGTTTCCTGTTACTTCTGGTATACCGCAAAGAAGCCACCTTGGGCCTTTATTGTTTTTACTTTATATAAACGATTTACCATTTGTTGTAAAGCATAGCAATAGTTTACTATATGCTGATGATACTATATGTTAAACTTTTTCTTTCATATAAAAATGAACATGACTCTTTTTTCTTACAAACTGATCTTGATCATCTTTGTAACTGGTGCGAAATTAATTTCATAAAACTCAACTTGAAAAAGTGCAAACACATGACTTTGTCTCGAAGACAACCTTTTAGAAGATGATGATCTTGGAGTAACCATGGACACCAAACTTCGCTTTCACATTCATATTAATATAGCAATCAGCAGAGCAAATAGTACTCTAAAAGATCCTTTTGTAACAAAAACTTTATTTACATCACTAGTAAGACCCATTCTAGAATATACGTCAATCGTTTGGTGCCCCCGTTATGGGTGTTATATCGGCGATATAGAATCTGTCCAAAAACAATTTCTTCTGTTCTGCTTACGCAATATATATTGTGATTCAAACTTTCATTTACCTCCTTATGAGTATCGATTACAGCTTCTAAATCTACCTTCTTTAAAGAATCGGAGAATAATGCTTAATATTAGTTGGATTATTAAACTTTTACATGGATATGTCAACAGTCCATATTTACTAAGTACTTTCCTCGTCGTCCTAGCAGGTCTTTTGAGCTACTTTTTATGAACTTTTGCAAAATGAACCACTAAGAAGTGCTTGCGGACACTTTAATTCGCTCTCAGAAGTTATATCTTGAAATGAATCCATGTACTCAATTACACATAAAATAATAGATTATCAGCAGTACCGCCACTGATTCTGATTATGCTCTTTCAAAAATTCAGCATTTTCATGTGGTGATGGATATCAAACAACTGAATGGACCTGTACCTATTGGACCTCCTCAATCAATCTAATCAACCTGCTAATCTAATAAACTATGCCAGAACGATTTATATAAATAATGCTGTGTGCCGCCGCCGATTTGGATCATGCGTTCCCAAGTTATTTTATATTTTCCAGGCGATGTTTGTCAAAATTTTCAAGCTGAATATATTTAAACACGATAGTCCAGAGCGAGACCACGTCCGTCTCGCTTAGCATATGCATGAGCTTGACCCCGTCCGTCTAGCCTTGCATGTAAGAGCTCTGCTCTAACCTTTGTTTATATATAGCATGTCTAAATACAATAGAATAGTACTTGATTATCCAGATCAAGACCTCGTCCGTCTTGCCTGGCATATGTGGGAGCTTGACCCCGTCCGTCTAGCCTTACATATGTGAGCACTACTCTAATCAATCGATCTATTTGCTATCTGGAATAAACGTACATATTTGACGTTATGAGTGTTCATTTGTTTTTATTTTTATAAATTGAATTGTAAATTAATTTTAATATTATTATGAATTGTCAATTTTTAAATGCTATAAGGCCTTAGGGCTTAGTATACAATAATAAAAAAAAATAAAAAATCGTTTTGGTAATCGGTTGGTAATCGCTTCGGTAAGTGGTAATCGATTGGCAAACGCTTTAGTTATAAGATATCGGATAGTTATAGCTTCGGTAATCGATTGGTAATCGCTTCGGTAATCGGTAATTAGTCTGGTAATCGGCTGGTAATTACTTTGGTAATCCGTAATCGGTTGGTAATCGCTTCAGTAATTGGTCATTGGTTGGTAATCCCTTCGGTAATCTATAATGGGTTCGTAATATCTGAGGTAATCGGTTATCAGCTGGTAATTGCTTCGGTAATTCGTAATCAGTTGGTTATCGCTTCGGTAATCGGTTGGCAATAGCTTCGGTAATCGGTTGGTAGTCGCTTCGGTAATTGGCAATCGGTTGGGAATTGGTTCAGTAATCGGATGGTAATCGCTTTGGTAAATGATTCGGTAATCAGTTGGTAATCGTTAATTGGTTGGTAATCGGTTCAGTAATTGGTAATTGGTTCGACAATGGGTTGGTAATCGCTTCGGTAATTTGTTCGGAAATCAGTTGGTAATCACCTCGGTAATCAGTAATTGGTTCGGTAATCGGTTCGTAATCGCTTTGGTAATCGGCCTGGAAATCGGTAATCGGTTCCGTAATCGCGTCGGCTATGATGATATCGCGAATCTACAGTTTTGTCCTCTACAAAAAAAAAAGTGCTCAACGCGCCTAAAGAAGTTTTCACTTCAAAAACCAAGTCAATGCATAAAATAGTTTTTGAGATATCGTGGAAACCAGTTTAGGAAACATAATTTTTCAGAAAACAAGTTTTAAGATTTGGTTAACAATTTTTTTGAGAAGTCAGCTTTTAAGTTATTTCAACGCCACAGCACATCTAGCAACATCTGGTGGTAACTATTTTGACCACAGTATGATAGGCTATACAGGCGCGCATTTCAAAAGGATTGATGTGAGATACTCATTACCTTGCAAACTCATTTTTCTGCATTTTCGTTAAAAATATGGGTTCATTCTTATACTATAACTTTTTTATGCAATCGTTATTGACCATACCGCTTTGGAAACATATGCTACACATCATATACTATCGAAAAATGGAAAAACAAAGAATTGACTTTTTTGGTTGAGTTTTATGTGAACCTCCCCTTAGCGGTCTAAAATTGTGTTACTATTGAAAGACTCTTTCACAACATAATTGAAAGTATTCTTTAAAAAATATTACATTTCTTATACAACACTTAAGACAGGGGGGAGGGGGGATCAAAATTGAACCACAACGTCAGGCTATTGAAATATTTGAAATATTTGGCAAAAATTGCAATTATTGATATATTTAAGGTTAGATATAGGCTGCACAATGTATGTATGCAGACTCTTGTCTAAATGCAGTAATTTATATATATAAGAAATATTTTTTCTCTTTGAAATAATATTTTTAAACATATGTAAGCAATGATTAATCAATCCTGAATATTACACATTAATTTTTTTTGTGTAAAATTAAAAAATAAGCTAAAAATTTAATTTTACTGCATCATCCGCGCATGCAGTTGCATGCAGCTAATAGAAAGTTACACCCACAAATTACTGGGAAAAGGTTGCACATCAAGATATTTATCAGAACGTGCTTAATTTATTTCCCTTCTTGTATTTTTTTTTATCCAACAAACAAGGATAGCAACAAGAAAACCTGCTTAAAAAGTAAAGCTAGCAGTAACAACAACAACAACAAATATCTATTAGCAATAATTGTATATAAGAATGACAGCTGGTGTTGACTGCGGATTACTTAACGTTGCTTATGTCACCGCCACCTTCGAGTACAAACCTCATTTAATGCAACAAAGGCATGTCACTTAGTTTTATATTGTTGTTGTTGCTTTATGCTAGTATTATCATACTGCTATCTTTACGATTCTGCCTAACCTAGCCTCTGCGCTTCATTAACATTTTTATTATCCTTTCATATCATAATTTTTTCGTTTCGTTTTGGTCTTTAATTCTGCTTTCTGATTGGGACAATTTGAATACTCTTTTATACTTGTTAAGAGGGAGAATTTTTATATTGTGTCCAAAAAATTTCCCTTTTCATTCCAGTCTAACAGACTATACGTATTTCTCTAGCTTCCTTTTTAAGAGACTGGTACACTTTGTTATCCGGACAATTATGACTTGTCATATCATACTTTTTTTACCCCCCTCATTGTTGTTGCATGATTGTATTTTTGTTTTGTTATTGACTATATTGTCCTTCCTTTTTTTTATACTGTCATTGTCACGTGTGTGTTTTTTTTTTATTATTCCCCTTCTCAATCTTTGTATGCTTCTCATAATTGTTGAATAATTACATAACTTGAGGGTTTTATTTGACCCTTTATTATAATAATTTATATTGGTTTATAGAGTTTATTTTGTGGTTAGCTTACTTGTGTATGAATGAGTGTGGGCTGGTTTGACGTTTTATTTGACAGCTGTCAATTATGACATTTGTTGTGTGTTAAATAATATCATTAGTTATCCGTGTGTGACATTGTTAAACGAAATTTATCTTTGAATAATAATATTAATTAAATGCATGTTACACTGAACAAAAAAATTTCATTAAGAGAAAAAGCAGCTTACAGTCTTTATTTAATATAACATATTTTTTTTTTCTAACATATAACATAAAAATACTGGACTTGGCTTTAAAAATGTTCCTTTAAAAATTTTTTTTTTTACATTTTATATCAATTCCCCTAGATTTTTGTTACCAACCCCCTTTCTGTGCTACCCATACCAATTATGCATAGAAACTTCGAAGCATTTAATATAAATTAAATTTCTGCAATTTTCATAATCAAAGCTCGATCAACATTTAAGCACACCTATAAAGTGTGCTTTGAAACAAAGCTATAACCCAGAGCGCTTTTCCTGAGCCACTAAAAATTGCCTTTCCAACAAAGTAACAACAATGCCAGCAACAACACAAAATCATACTAAAATTTAATTAAATGCTTCAATTACGTTATTTTCACACACCCACCCACACACACACACAAAATAATAACCGCAGGTAATTTGGCAGCTCCAAATTGCCAAAATATGCCTTCTAATATTATGGCTGTCAAAATAATTTGCACCAAAAATTCATGCATAAAATTTTCTATATATATATTTTCAATAATGTGCAACACTATACGCAACACATATGCAAACTAAATAGGCCCCAAACACACTCCATACAATGATCAATAATGTGGTCAATAATTTAAGTCACTATGAAGAGCAGCTAGCTCTCTGCCTACATATATACTCTAAGCCTGTAGGAGTTTTTGAACTATAATAATGCCCAAAACAACAAATAAATTTTATAGCTTTTCACCTACCTCAAATAGTTGCAGTAACATCAAATAGTTGCATGTACCGTAAAATTTGGGCAACTGGTTTTGCTCTTTTGCACCAAAATCAGTTGTAGTTGCTGTTTTGCATTATCAGCAACAGCAGCAACCTGCGGCTAGTGTTGCCAGCTGATGATAACAATTGTTAATTGAATTCGCATGTTACCAGCATCCAACCTTAACAAGTTGCCATACATTGCCGGGTGCTCAAGGCCTGCAGCATCATTACCACCCTCTTAACAGCTATGGGATAAATTAATATGGCTTTTTTGAATTGACTGACTGTCTGAATGGCTGACTGGCTGCCTGGTTTGCGCAATTATGCCTCATTGGATCAATGCAGCTGATGTTATTGAAAGTTAAACTTTAGAGGCAATTTGGAGGCTTTTCAATGCATGCACTGACTTAGTTAACAATTTTTGTTTTTTTTTTCGAATTTATTGGCAAGGTCCAAGGCTTATCATAAAGGTGGCCAACACATGTACTATAATGGCCCTTAGAGTAACGAAATATTTTGTCAAGTAACGTTTATCAAAGTGGAGCTAAGGTACACACAAGTGTGTCGATATTCTAGAAAAAGATTTGAAGCACCGAAATATATAAAATCGACTAAAGAGAAATTACAATTAAAAGAAATTGCATTACAAATACAATTAGTAAAATTAAAAACTCATAAATTGTAGAATGTTTTAAGCAGTTGTTCTCCATAAGAACTAGTTCTCTGACAATATACTCACATCTTGTTCTCAGACAATAAATTATGAAAGGCCTTAATAACTGAAAATGTGTATGACGCCACGTACGATAGAAGTGAGACCGTGAAAAAAGCTTACGTTAAATTAACAAAAAATCTAGTATAATTTATACGCTGGCTTTGGCAGTTTTAGCCTACCAAGTTCTTCCTTAAAACGTCTTGTTAACTTGCAAATTTTTATTTGGGCGATAAATTAACTAAATATTTGGTAATTTATACATTATTTTAAAAAAAAATTTTATTTCAATAGTTATAACTTTGTTCCTGAGGTTTCTTTTTTTCTTTTTAAGCGAAGCTTTTTACTCCTCGTTCTGTGATTTGCTTGAGTAAAATGGACACGACATTTTTCTTTTTTTGACACCATTTTTCTTAGAAATTAATGGCTTCTTTGTTGCTGGCGTTTATTACAACAAGAACATTTATTGTCAAAAAGTGTTCCTTCGCTCGTAGTGGGGATTGAACCCATACCCATCGATTAAGAATTCACTACACTATCCATCGAGCCAAACTCCTTCGTTACGCACAGTCATTGATTCTGAATTTGATTTGAATTTGATTTTAAATTTAAAAGTTATTTTTTTACAAAAGACTTCTTTAAATTATCAAATCTATGAAACTGCAAAAAACGTCTACTGCGTAATCGGTATATTAATTTTGTCATTCCGTTTGTAACGCCAAGAAGGAGGTGTGGAGGTATAGAAAAGTGCTTATATTTTTGATGAGCATCATTACCTATATCGGTTTCCGTGTGTCCGTCTGTTTGTACGTCTGTCAGACCCATAATAACTACAGATATGTCTTGAAATTTTGCACATTACCTTTGATCTACTTAAATCTGTTCATATATATAAGGTATTATAATCCCATCTCATCGTACCATATCATAATTCCTTCTGTCACATGATTCCTGTCATACCAAACCCATTATGAAATATCCACATCCATACCATACCATATCATAATTCCTTCTGTCACATGATTCCTGTCATACCAAACCCATTATGAAATATCCACATCCATAACATTATGCTATACCATCACAAGACACCATTCATCATAGCATACCTATCATGCCATACCATACTATTCATACCAAATACTATACCATTCTATCATACCACCATTATATAAACTTTCCTCACCGTTATACCATACCATCATACCATACCATCGCACCACAACATAATACCATATTAAGCCATTATACACCATAACAAACCATCACACCGCGACTTAAAAATCACTACGATAAGTAATATAGTGGGTTTGAAATGCACTACGAAAAGTAACGGGGGGAAAAGGGGAGGTAAGCGGGGGTGAAAAAAGCAAAAAAAGTAGGCAGTGGGGGTACTGCCGTCAGAAGTGAAAACTTAAAGCTACACCAAGAAAAAAAGCTATAGGTAAATCACCTAAGTCGGCTTGGGTGGAGAGAATTGTATTGGATTTATAATCTTATGCTTATTTACCTAAGCAATTTATTGTTTAATACACCACATAATTCGATACCCTGCCAAAAAAAAAATATTTGATTCACTGATGTTAACAAATGCTGTATTAACAGATGCAGTATGTCGCAGTATTCTGTTGATAGCTGCAGCATAGCTTCAGTTGTAATTTATATTGAAATAATCACTTCGCGTAAAGAAGGAGTTTGGCTCAATGTGTAGCATAGTGTCTTCATACACAGTGGTGTCGGTTGGTGTGGGTTCGAATCTCAACCGCATGCGAAGGTAAAATTTTTGTATTTGATATTTAATTTAATTTAATGTACTTGTTATAATTATAAAATCAGCAAGAAAAGCCGAGAAGTCATTAATTTCTTAGAAAAAAACGGTGTTGATAAAAAAAAAATGTGTGTTGTTGCCGATTTCAGTCAAGCAAATCACAGAACGAAAGGCGGCAGCTTCAAAAAAAAGGAAAATAAAAAAAATCGAAACCCGAAAAAAAGTTATATATTTGAATTTTCATTTTTTCTTAAAGTAGTGTATAAAAAATTACCAAATACTTGCTTAATTTAGCACCCAATAAAAATTGGCAAGTCAACATGTAAAACTTAGGCGCTTTTATAAGTGCTTGGGTGTCTGAAAACTGCCAAAGCCATCTTATAAATTATACTAGGTTTTTTTTTCAATTTAGCATAAGCTTTCTTCTCGGTGTATGAACTAACATAGCTGTTAAGAATTTCCGAAGTAGCTAGAGTCGGCAAATCAGACGCGTTCTACTTTTTTAACTCGTTTTAATCAATTTATGCGTTATTGAATGGATAAACTGCTATTTTTTAATGTCCATATATAATATATTTGTAACACAATTTCTTTAGTTGGGTAATCGGTGATTGCCTCTATAATCGGTTGGTAATCGCTTCAGTAGTTGGTCATTGGTTGGTAATCACCTCGGTAATAGGTAATGGCATGGTTATCACTTCGGTAATTGGTAAATAGTTCGGCTATTGGGTGGTAATCGGAAATTGGTTCGGTAATCGGTTGGTAATCGGTTGGTTATCGTTTCGGTATAGGTAATGGGTTGGTAGTAGTTTCGGTAATCGGCTGGTAAACGCTTAGGCAATCGGTAATCGGTTGGTAATCGCTTTCGGTAATCGGCAATCGGTTGGTAATCGCTTCCGTTATTGGTAATCGGTTAGTTAGCGTTTCGGTAACCGGTCATGGGTTGATAGAAGCTGCGGTAATCGGCTGGTAAACGCTTAGATAATCTATAACCGGTTGGTTATCGCTTCGGTAATCGGTTGGTAATCGCTTCGGTAATCAGTTGCTAATCGCCTCGGTAATTGGTTATCGGTGGGTAATCGCTTCTGTAATCGGTAATGGGTTGGTAATAGCTTCGGTAATTAGTGGGTAATCGCTTTGGTAGTCGGTAATCGGTTGGTAATCCCTTCTGTAATTGGTAATTGGTTCGTTGATCAGTTGGTAATCGCTTCGGTAATTGGTTCGGAAATCGGTTGATAATCGCTTCAGTAATTGATTTGGTAATCGGTTGGTAATCGTTTCGGTAGTCGGTTAGTATTCGCTTCGGAAATCGGTTTATTTTTGTATTCGGTTAGTAATCGCTTCGGAAATCGGTTGGTAATCGGTTGGTAATTAGTAATCGGTTGGAAATCGCTTCGGTAATTGGTTCGGAAATCGGTTGGTAATCGCTTCAGCAATCGGTAATTGGTTCGGTAATTGGTTGCTTATCGCCTCGGTAATAAAACAATAGCTCACCAAACATGTTTGCGTAGCATAACCACGGCATAAGCAATTCAACAGAAATAAACACCTAAAAGCGTGTTGATATCGCGAACAGCAAAAAAGTGCTCAACGCGTCTTAAGTAGTAGATTTTTAAATAAAATCATAAGAAGCTCGGTCAAAGTCATTTCAAGGGCCGAAATGGCCATTTTGTTTATTTTCATTTTTTGATCATGCCTCCATTATTCAGTTCAGACTTCAAGGCTGAAATTAACATACAATATAATTCAGGCTTCCTTCTTACAGACCTGTATTCGAATCTGAACTTAAACAAAAAATCAGTCCCCTTTTATTTCAAGGGAGAATTAATTCATAACTGAATTTGAAATAAAAATTGACATTTAGACCAGAAAGTATAGATAAACATTTTAAAAAAATAATACCAAATTTCAGGTCAGAAGAGGCAGAAATTCTATGAAAAATCAGGACTGTTTTCAAAAAAAAAGGTCAGGCCTCTTTCATAATTGTCAGCTATTAAGCTCATTTGTAGGTTTCTATTCGGCATCCAGAAAATACCGGCTATGGCCGCTTATGAAGCGGCTGATAGCCCAAAACCCCAAATTCATTGAATGTGAGTTTGTTTTTTACAAATCAGTTTTGTGTACATATCCAGAATATGTATTGCCAGCCAACAAAAATATTCCCAAATAAGCGTCAAATTCAGTTCTTGTTATTGGTTTCCATAAACGAGCTGATGTCGTTGGTTTTTGTGCTTATTCCCTTTCGTAGCACTGGTTCACTTTTCTATTAGTTTCGTGAATTATTATGTGAAAACTTCCTTCTGTCATCAACAATTTGAATATATGTAGCATGCTTAGTCCTTCCGTTTTGTCTTCTGAAGTCCGTTAGAACTTCTAATTCTTCTTCGGAATCACTTTTATCCGCAGTATTATGTATTCCTCCGCATTTATGTTAATATCCACGTGATCTTCCACTTCATCATCCCGCGCCTTAATTTCACTAATACTACTAATTTAAACACTACTAACAGAACCTAACGTTTTCCTGTCGAACGGTATAGAATGATAATGTTTGTGTTCATTTTTTATGCCATCGTAGTGTAGCGTTTGTGTTTGCGTTCGTGTACACAAACATACGCTACGGAATGATGAGTCATGCTTTCTACGGAACACTAAAATAACGTGCCGTTTATTCTTGTTGCCTGCTTGAAACATTTTTTGCCTGAAGACTTTTACCACAAGTGCAGCATTTATTTTTGTTATTGAAAACAAAACCAAAATAATATCGCTTTAAATACCTCACGCCCACTTTTGCTTGTTCAGGCGTTTCAATCTTATTTTTGTTCAGATTCTTTATTATAAACTCGTTATTATGATAATTTTTTTCTTTCGTCAAATTTCGAGCTCATCAGGTTCCCAGCCTTACTGCCACTTTGACCTCTGCAATAAAAACTTTTCTTTGCCACCGCTGTGTGAATTCTTTTCATTTTCTTCATTAATTCTGGTTAATTTCAATCGATTGTGCCCTGCTGTCTGCTTTGAAACCGCAAAATTAAATTGATTCAAATTTATTGACTCGTTTTTGCCGCAATTTCCGGTACACCACACCACGCCTTCGACACACTGTGCGGTCTTTTGCTGGTTCGACACCTTCGAACAGAACTAGCAATTAACACAATTGGCTTAAAGAACACAAAGAACAGTTAAGAGTAAAGCGCACAACATTTTTCACAGCAGTTATTGTTAAAAAAATCTGGCAAAAAAAGAATGGTTTGAAAAAATATTCAAGGCTGCCCTTTGTGTGGCCCAAATGAACAGTCACATGTATAAGAATGGAAAAATTCAAACAAAAACACTTTGGTGTTGTTGTTTCAGTATAAATATCGTCAATAATATATCGGTTAACAAACGAATAGCGGTTAAATGGCTAAAATGGGTTAAAAAAATATAAATCGAATGTAGCCGTTATTTTTGGCCAAATGTTGTCATGGAGTCTGTTGTTGCTTAAGCGAAGTTTTTTTTTTGTTGTTATCGACGGGTAGCAGTTGTTGTTTGCATTGATGTTCTTTTTGCAGCTTTTGTTACTCTTTTTATGGTGCATCCATTCAGTGACCTTGTTGATGTATGTGAACAGCAACTGATATATGTTGGCTTATTTATTGGCGCATGTCTGGACGTTGACTGCATTTATATGCGTGTTTGTTGCACTTTTTGTATATTTTTTGTGCTTATGACTCATGCGCGGCTGCCACATTTTGCAAACCTGTTATTTATTGCTATGCTTGGCAGATCACTTCAATTTTTTAGTTTTCTGTATGATCCTCGTGGATAATTTAAGTTGAATGCTTATTTAAGTCTTAAGCTTTGGGAATTATGTTAGATATCTTTTTGCTTTAAAAGTTCAATAGCCTGAGCTATTTGTTTTGTACTCATGTTGATGGAGTCTGTTGTTGCAAATTCTACATTTAAAGCTTTGATTCGGCTTTTACTCAGCCTCAGGATGCCAACAAAGCTGCAAAAGATACCATAGTTGTTATTAAAACTGTTTAAGGTCTTTTCAAAGTAAAATTGAGATGATTTATATTATAAAGCTTTCACTCAAAGCTTTCAAAAACTTTTTAAAAAATCGTTTGCAGAAGTTATAAGGAAACTATAAATTCTATACAGCTTCGAAAAAAAGTAACACAAAACGACTTCCGCTAAACCTACATAAAATTTACATAAAAAGTTATGTAAAATACATTGAAATAATATTTCCTAGTACTTTTCTAAAAATTTTGGGTTAAGTTCTATGAAACCTACAAAAGTTTATTTATCGAAACTTCTTAAAAGCAGCAAATTCACAGCCAATGATGATTTTCCGGCTTACCCGATTTTGGCTTCTGTTAATAGCCTGTATAATTTAATTACAAAACCTTTATTGAAGTATCACCGAAGATTTTGGGAAGAACTAAACGCTGAAACATCTATCAGCATTCGTATGTCTATCAAACGCATAGTGTGAAAAATGTTGTAGAAGCTCTGTTTATAGTAGCTCTAGTTTGGTACAACGAAGCTTCAGGGAAGAGTTACCTACGCTTTGGGAAGGACTACCAGTTTTAACCTCTATAATTCATAGTCTGACAATTGCTGTTCAAACCAAGGAACGAAAATAGATGCTAAACATAGCGTATGTTAGGATACTGTACCGTTGAGTTGAGTCATAAACTGGTCAAAAATTTGAAGAAAATATCCCGCGGTGCCACCCAGAGGAGTGAAATGTATGAACAGGTCCTATTATTTTTTCACCCCAACATTTTTTCTCAGAATACCCCCTTATCTGTCACCTTCTGGCGGTCTTCCTACAGAAACAGAAGAAAACATAAATGCTCTATAAAAAACATTTCGTCTGAACTCACCAAACCCCTCTCTGCCACCCTTCTTTTGGTCCAAAAAAACCCAAAGTGTTTTTTGGATTCAAAAAACACAAAAATTGCAAAACAAGAGGAGCAAATATAAAACCGGTCGTATTTTTTTTTTGACCCTCAACATTTCTTCTGAACACACCTGTCCCCTATCTGACACCCTCTTTGGGTCCCGATACAAAAAATACAAAAACAGTCTAAAATATTGTCTATCTTTCGCAAATGGATTCCTAGAGGGATCAAATATATAAACCGCTCATGTTAACTTTTGACTCTCAACATTTCTTCCGAACACACCTACCCCTCTCTGACACCCTTCTTTGGGTCCCCATACAAAAACTGTAGAAAATAGTTTATATCTTTCGCAAATAGACTTCTATAGGGGTGAAATATATAAGTGGGTGCTATTAATTTTTGCCTCTCAACATGTTTTCGGAACACACCTACCCCCTACCTGACACCCTTCTTTGGGTCCCCATACAAAAAACACAAAAACTGTCGAAAATAGTTTACATCTCCCGCAAATGGACCTCAAGAGTGGTCAAATATATGAACTGGACATATTATTTTTTGCCCCTCAACATTTCCAGTCAATACACCTAACCCCCATCTGCCTTCCTTCTTTGGGTCCCGATACAAAAAACACAAAAACTGTCGAAAGTAGTTTATATCTTTCGCAAATGTACTTCTAGAGGGATCAAATAAATTAGCTGGTTCTATTATTTTTGCCCCTCAACATTCCTTCTGAATACACCAATCCCCTATCTGACACCCTTCTTTAGGTCCCGATACAAAAACTGTCAAAAATGGTATATATCTTTCGCAAATGGACTTGTATAGGGGGGAAATTTATAAGTGGGTGCTATTATTTTTCCTCCTCAACATTTTTTCGGAACACACATACCCCCTATCTGACACCCTTTTTTGGATCACCATACAAAAAACTCAAAAACTGCCGAAAATAGTTTACATCTCTCTCAAATGGGCTTCAAAAGTGGTCAAATATATAAACCGGACCTATTACTTTTTGCCCCTCAACATTTCTTCTGAATACAGCTATCCCCTATATGACACGCTTCTTTGGGTCCCGATACAAAAAACAATAAAAACTATCGAAAATAGTTAATACGGACTCCTAGATGAGTCAAATATATGAGCTGGTCCTATTATATTTTGCACCTCAATATTTCTTCTGAACACACCTACCTCTTATCTGCCACACTAAAAATTACCGTATACCGTTTGTGTTAAGTAGTTATCATGCAAGCGCTACTAACACTATCATATATTTTCTTGTTGAGCGGCACAGAATATTAATATTTGTGTTCATTTTTTATGCCATCGTAGTGTAGCGTTTTTGTTTGCGTTCGTGTACTTACACAAACAAATACGGAATGAGGAGTCGAGCATTCTACGGAACTCTAAAATAACGTAACGTTTATTTTCGCTCCCTGGATCAAGCCACAACATAAATTCTCATAAGCATATGCCTCTTTCAATATAATAATGTCATAATGATGTTCCTCAACAGCCGAGAGGATAGCATTGTGTTCAAACGTTTCATGTATAGTGGATTCGAATACTGATTTCAGGTACAAATATTTTTTTCGAATTGCGAAATTTTGGTAAAGCTTAGTCAGTCAGGTTTCTCATTTTATTTCAGTCATAATGAGAAACTTTCTTGAAGGAGACACATAGATTCTATGACAGGCGTCTTCAAAGCTTGCCGCAAGTTAAATAAAAGATTGTGTGTTGGAATAACAAAATTTATTTATTACTTTCTAAGCAAAATTTTAACTGTTGGCTTATTATTTGGAAGTTTCTATGTATAATTTGAGGCTTCTGACTTACAGTCAATCAATAAAGTAAGATACACCCCGTATCCAGAATTTAAATTTTAAACTTTCTACGCACTCTGTGTGCAAAAGATATTTTTTTTCCTTTTCCTCCATCCTCCATCTGACGCAGAAAAAGTTTGTATGCAAGACACGAGTCACATTGCATTCTCTGTGCTGGAAGAAATAATTGGAAATGAATGTCTCAAGACTTGATAGTCAAACTGTTTAAAGAGCACAACGAAAAATCGAAAAAATTGTTGGAAAAAGCCATGCAACCGTACAAAAGGTGAAAAACACAAAACAAAAGGACAGGATAAGACACAGGACAGGACTTGAGAAAAACGCATTATTGTACGAAAGGTGAAAGAAAATCCTAAAAAATCAGCACCAAAAATACAATCTGAGATGAAAAATGGAAAAGAGTGCAATCTTGAAACAATTCGTCAGTTTCTCCGTACTGCTGGATACCATGATTGCAACATGCGTAAGAAGCCGTTTATTAACGCAGTCAACCGTATAAAAAGGCTTTTATTTGTGAAACAATACGAAACAGCTGATGACAGCTTCTGGAACTCAGTAATTTTTTCAGATGAAAGTAAATTCAATATCCACGGATATGATGAACGATCCAAGGTCAAAGCGGATAGACGAACGGATCCGATGTACGCGGAAGGTAAATTCTGAAACTGAACCGCAGAATATTGTAGGTACAGTCAAACACTGTGATTGATCTGTGCTTGCATGGGGTTGTATGGCAGCCTCTGGGGTTGGTAAACTTGTCTTTATTAATGGAATAATCGATTGTTAACGTTACTTAGACATTTTAAAAACAATCTACATGAAAGTGCAGCCTAACTTGGAAATGAGGAGTCGTTCGTCTTTCAACAAGACAACGACCTTAAGCACACTGTGCTTATAGCCAGGGAGTGACTATTGTATAAAGTTAAGAAACAATTTAAAACACCACCCCATTCTCCTGATATGAACACTTCCGAGCATTTATGGGACCACCTTGATCGTCAAATTAGAAAACATTAAAAAAAAACAAGGATGGTTTGGAGAAAATTCTTTTGGAAGAGTGGGAGAACATACCGCCGAGCGAGACTATGACCCTTGTGACTTCAAAGAAATCCTGACATAAAACTGTTATAAAACAAAAACCTATCCCACAAAATATTAAAAAAACAAATTGAAACAGAAATAAGTTAAAGATAATGAAAATTTTTCGGTATTGATTTAGTTTTGCACACTTACTTTTTTGATATAGTTTTAAGGATATCTTCGTTTAAGTTTGTATAATGTGCTTGTATAGTTATAATTTTTTTTTTTTTGGTTTTTTTTTGTTTGTTTGTATTTTCCCAGCAAACCATAGTTGACGATTTTGTCGAAATTGCGACTAATTTGTAACTATTTCGAGCAGTCTTAAAGAATCGTTACAATTTCGTTACGCAAATATCGAAATAGTTTCACTTTATATACGAATTTATATAGAATTTCGTTATGCGACTATTTGTTCGATATATTGAAATGCGAACAGAGTGAAGTTTACTTTCTTAACTTATTTCTTATTTCCTTATTTCTTATTACTTATTTCCTTTCTTTCGTAACTTTTTCGTAACATTCTCGTTGAAACTCGTTACGAAATCGTTACGACATTTAGTTACGAAGTTGTGTCAACCCCTTTATAAGATATTCTTTGCGAGAAAATTGCAAAATATTTGTTACGATTTCGTTAAGAATATTGTAACGATTTCTTTTAGACAGCTCGAAATAGTTACGAATTAGTCGGAATATCGAGAAAGTCGTCAACTATGGTTTGCTAGGTTGTATTCTCAATATATCGTTTTAAATTATGTATGTTATTTTTGTTTCAATAAAGTACTTCTATCAATTTCTATTTCTAAAGTATATGAACTTTCCTAGATCAACTGCATACTTATTTTATTGATTGAATGTAAAACTTCGCTTTCTCTTAAATCATTTCTTTTTTAATAATAAAGTTTTCAAAATTGTCTAGCTTCATTCTAAGCTTCATTTTCAAATCCATTTTAAGACAAATGAGCCTCTGCAAAATTAAATGTTTTCACACACCATAACATTAGGAAATCATAGCCACACTCATTGACATACTTACCAAAATAAATTCTAATTATTTGCCAGGCAGACACAATATTTGAACCAAGTTATGACAGAAAAACAAAACTAATGAGGTAAGTTAAACGCAAAAAAAGTGCAAACAAATTGAAACAATGCTTTTACGAGACTAGGAAGTCATGGCATGCAAGAGAGAAAAGGGCAGGCAAAGTCCATTTAAAAATAGCAGTATTAAAAGACAAAGTAGCAGAACACGATGTCCGAAAGACATTGTATTGAGTTATGGCAGCCAATTATAAAAGTTGTACTCAAAAGCAAATATGCATTATTGTTGATGTTTTTTATGATTGAAACTGGTAGCAGACTGTGAAGAATGAACGCACGGGTGTTAACTGACGCGTCGCACTGGCTGGCACAATTAATGAATTTAGGTACTATGACTGAGTAGATGAAAAACATGCTTGAAGTAGGTATTCGAAGACAGGTAGTTGTTGCTTAGCTTATTGGTATAATTTAGGACGCAAAAGATTGATCATGAAAGGAGACCCAACGATGCTCAACGACTTCATTAGCAAAAAACAGAAGAATTTGTGGTCTACAAACAGATTTATTTCCTTAGAAATCTACAGGGTACGATATCAGACGCAATGACTGACTGTTGCAATTGAATTAACTATACTCCAAGAAGCTAGAGAAAAAGGTTTCGAATAATTTTCATACACAAATTATTGTACTTAGTCTGTGTAAAATTTTAGAGCATTTATTCCTCACATAACTCGACATAATTTTTTTAAATTTTATTAATATTCTATCCATCTGAACGAGATCCTAAAAGATGGATCCATAAACACTGGCTTTTTATGGCTTATTTCAATTGATACTCTGGCCGTGATAGGTGTTGAAATTTTTGTAAAAACAAAAGTGCTGCATAATCTTCCACGTCTATAATAAAAGGCTTTTGAAACTGAACAAATTGATTTTACAATAAAATTCATTTCCGAACTAAAGTTCATTTATCCTAAAACCTTTCATTACATAAAATATTTTTGAAACTATTTTTTTATAAAAATTTGTTTTACTTCTTTCATCCTTCCACTCAAAATAATCGTGTGAAATGAGAATCATATTTGGATTACCTCCATTAAATTTGGTTATAGTCTTGGTTGATACAATTTTTTTTTCCCGAATTGAACAAATTTGTTTATATCTTGGATATGTTTTCATCTCTTTCAGCCTTCGACTCGTTCGCACATAATTAACTATAATCAGATCTAATATCTACAACTCGTATAGGAAGTTTTTTGCTAACAACCGCATTTTTGACCACCCAAATGTTATTTTTTGAAATTTAAAATCAAAGCAGATCGTTCATAATTAAATCAGATAATTTATATATGAAAAAAAAAACAATAACAAAAACCGGCATGTGTCCCAAATGCCGTAAACAAATTCTTTTGATCGCTGTAGAGATTGGGAAGCGTAGCTAATATCGAAGCCGCTATTATTTTTTAAGCTTACAAGCTCAAAACAGATTAAGAATTAAAAAAAAAAAATCGCTGGCTATTTAAGATCGTTTTCCAGTTTTGGGAAGCAATAAATAAGAAATCTTTTGAGCTTATGATAAACTGCCTTTGAAAAGTTTTTAAAAATTGCAAATATTTAAAATATATTTGAATTTCTAAACAATATTATAACTGTTAAAAGTTGTTTAATAATAAAACACAAAATATCAACAAATTTTTTTATATAAAATATTGGAAAAAAATGTTTAGTAAAAAATAAATTTTTTTTATGTAAAGAAATTTAAAAATAGAATCATAAAATATATTTAACATTTGAAAACATTTAACAAAACATATTTTGAAATTAAAAAACTAAAAATAACTCATAAAACAATATTTAAAAAAAAGTCTGTAAAGTAATTTGTATTTGAAACACTTGAAAGAGCGTAAAGAAAATAAGCTAATATTTAACGCATTCTAAAACAGCTGGAAATGAAAAATATATTTATATAAAAAAAATATGTCTTTCAAAGATTTAATTTATTTAAATAAAATACTAAAAATATTTAAATAACATTAAGAATATTTGACTAAATATCTATAAAAATAAATTTTCTAGGATATAAAAAAAAAATTAAAGACATAATATAACAATATTAAAGTGCTTAGACTTTCCTTTGTAGAAAATAATCCTAAAATAAAATCTCATCCTTTTGATTTATAATTCTCACTAGATTTCGATTTTCGAAACCAACTATATACTGTTAGACAGATGCAGGCTTCAGCTTCAACTTCAGCAGAAAAATACAGTTACAAGCACATGAAAGTATATTGATTGAGCTTAGGATAAATAAATGATGATATTTTCTTGAACATGGAAGAGATGTTCAATTTTGAGCTCCAAAACAAAAATGGCGTCATGAATGGGACACTTGATAAAATCTCCCAAAAATTGGCTGCTATTTTATCAACATATTATAAATATTTATTTAATATTTTGAGACTTAATAATTGTACCAATATATATCTTATATGTGTTTCATTCTAAACAATAAATATTGTTTTATTTATGTGATGTTGACCATCAATAAAATGATGTTGGCACAAGTCAAATAAAAAAGTAGGCAATAGAAGGACTGCCTGCCGACCGATGTGAAAATTTAAGCTATGGAAAAACATAGCTGTTATGAATTTCCGAAGTAGCTAGAGTCGGCAAATCAGGCGATTTCTACTTTTTTAACATTTCTTTTTTTCAATTTGCATTTTCATATGCAATATGCAATATATGCAATTGGTAATTGGCTTGGTAGTCGGTTGGTAATCGCTTCGGTAATTGGTAATCGGTTAGTAATCGTTTCGGTAATTGAAAATCGGCTTGTACTCGATTCTGTAATTGGTTGGTTATCACTTCGGTAATCGTTTGGTTATCGCTTCGGTAATTAGTAATCGGTTGGTAATCACTTCGGTAATCGGTAATTAGTTCGGTTATCGGCTGGTAATTGCTTCGATAATCGGTTGATAATTGCTTCGGTAATCGGTTCAGTAATCGGTTGGTTATCGCTTCGGTAATCGGTTGGTAACCGCTTCATTGATCGGCAATTGGTTCGGTAATCGGTTCGTCATCGCTTCGGTAATCAGTAATTGGTTCGGAAATGGGTTGTTAATCGATTCGGTAATCGGTAATTGGCTCGGTAAATGCCTCAGTAATCGGTAATTGGTTCGGTTAACGGTTGGTAATCACTTCGGTAATCGGCCTGGTAATCAGTAATCGATTCGATAATCGCTTTGGTCCTTGGCTTGGTCGATGCTAGGTAATCCCGAAAAAGAAATGATGTACAGCAATAATTTCTGTTACGCCAACAGCGTGATGATAACGGTAACAGCGTGATGATACCGCGAATTTATAGTTTGGCTCTCTATCAAAAAGTACTCAACGCGCCTAAAGAAGTTTTCACTTCAAAAAATCTATTGAAATTAGCACATCAGCAGAATTAAGTTCGATTTAAAAATACCGAAATAAATAACCGTTTTTCTAAGTGGTTATTACCAATATTCACCTTTCATTGCTTTAAGCACAGTTCCAGAATATTGAACAGTGACATTTTATCCAAAAAAAAAAAATTATATTGAATTTATATTAAATTCCCAATTAGTAATTAAAAAATACCATAAAAGGCCATTTCCATTGAAAAAACTAAGATAATTGAGCCGTGTACGACAAATAAAAAAACATATGTGAATATTTAATAAAAGTATCGACACAAATGCACATACTAATACACAACCACAAAAAATAAAAACAAAAAATGTTATTATACATTCATGACTGGCACGGCTTAAACATTTTTTTCACCAACGTTTATTTTGAAAATCATCTAATATACTAAAACTACAATCAATTCTAGGTTGCAGCAGTCGTAGGTAATCCATCGATAATTCGACACTTTATCAAAATGGTATGGAAATAACTTATCACCGAAGCCGTTTGGGTTATTATAAATAGACTCTTCATGATTATTAGATTACTGTATGAATAATTATACAAGACAAACCGAGAAAATATTTTTTTGGTTCTACATAAAAAAACTTAAAAACGGTGCAAAAATTGTACAAACATGTTGAATAACCTCGTCTTATAACCTGGAGTTTGAGTTTTTTACGAAAGAAATCCCCAAAAATCCAAATATACAAAATTAAAAAAAAAGAACAATATCATAATGGGCTATTATCTCAAAAAAAAAAAAAAAATAAAAAAGCCAAAACTTGGTAAAAAGTTAAAACTTTTTTCTTTGAAATAATGTATAAATTACCAAATAATTATTAAATTTATCGCCCAAATAAAAATTGGCATGCTAACATTAAAGCTTCGGAGTTTTAATGAACAACTTGGGAGGTGGAAAAGTGCCAAAGTCATCTTATATATTATACTATGTTTTTTGTTAATTTAACATACGCTTTTTTTCTCGGTGTAATAAACTCATGGCATCGTATCATACCATCTTACTGAACACATTATACCATCCAATCATGACATCCACTATATAATACCCATTATACAATTCCTATCATCCGTCCCCATCATACCATAAAATCATACAGTACTCACCATACCATACCAACCATACCATGCCACTATGCCGCCAGTGTCCGATTTAAACTGAAATTTTGGAAACTGAATTTCGGGCCTTTTGTTATGTCCGTCCAAGACCGAAACCGAAACGAGTGTTATATGAAAATAAAAATTTTTTTAAATAGTTTTTTGTTTTATTAAAATTAAGCAGTAAATAACTTTTCAAACATTAAGAATAAAAAATTTAATAAAAAATGAATATTAATCAAATTTTTTCAATAATTACTTGTCGTATGTCGTACAAAATATGAGATTTTGTTTAAAGTTTCCGTTGCGACCTTACTGAGGCACCCGTTGAACACCCGTTTTTTTAATTCAAAATAAATTCCTTAACAATTTTATTGCTTCAACTTTGTTTGATTTGTTCATAATTGGAGTACTTTTGGTGCATCTAATACTATATAATATCAAATTTGTACATTTTAATTCGACTAATTTAAGAAAAGCAAGAATAGTTCCGGGACACCATTTTTAAATCCCGAAAATCTTGTGATAGGAAAAAGCCCAGATTTTGCCCATCAATCAAAACTCATCATAACACAGCTGCCATACTATTATCATCCTACCATACTAATAAATCCCAAGCTCATACCATACCATCACATCTCCTTTTCGGACTTGGATTTGCACGCCCACCAATGCGTTGACACGTTTATTTCTGTTCTAACTTCAAAAACTTTCAAATGAAAAACTTCCTTTAAATTCCTTTAAATAATTTACAAAAAACCAAAAAAAATATCGTTTTAATATACAAGGTTCACTTTTGTACGTGTAGTCGTGTCACTCTTAGTTTTTACCGTTATCTTTTGTTTAAAAATTTTATATTGTAACCCAATTTTTGTCCAAATAATTTTTATAAAACCAAAATTAAATCGATTTTTAAACTTAACACACTTTAACTTTTGTGAAAGTGGGTGTGTCAAGATAATTTTTTCATAAGGTTATATTATAATTTTTATCATTTTAGTGTAAATGTACATATTGAATTCCGTTATTTTCTTCTATATATTCTATATATATATTCTATATATTCTATTTATATATCCTATATATTGTTACAAGTAAATCACACCCACTTCTGTGACTTAGAGCGTGTTTCGTTCATAATTGGAAACATCTCTTGTTAGAAGTCTGGTACCACAAGTACCAAATTCATTCTAAATAGTAAGTACAAAATAAAAGTCATATTATTTTATATACCTCATAACTACTTTTGCTTGAATGGGCGTGTCACTGCACTGTTAGTAACCATCTTTGTTACGATTTGATTAACCTGCAATTCAAGTTTTATCATTTTAGTAAAGATAAAACTCTTATAAAGCGTTTTAAGTTTCATTGTCGTTTATTGTTTTGTAAATCTAAATTCATGTTTTGTAAAGCAAAATTTGTAAATTCTATATCGATTGATGTATGTATAAAACTATGATGCTTGAATGGTAGTCGCGTCAGATACCGATTAGCTCTACATTTCAGTTTTCAGACCTATATTGTAGGAAAAACCATACATTTTGCAGTTTGAGTTCATTCTGAGAATTTACACCCAAATCTATGTAAATATTTACTTCAAAAATTACAATATAGGAAATTAGAATATTTAAAAATTAAAAAAGTAACATTAAAATATCATCACACAACATCTAACTCAAACGTGATATAATCGTTTAAATTGCTATAATAATTTTATGCTCGAATAACTAAAAGCGGTTTAAACAAAAGCTAGAAAAATGTTAGCAATTATTTATGACACACATTTGAAAAACCATATCGATAAACATATATCAAATTTATAGAATCATTACACACAATTTAGCCAGTAGAAGAACCGCAGCAGAACGTGACAGTACTACATTTGTAGGTGTTGCCAATATTATGGCCAACCTGCGCGGCTCATGCCTCTGAACTTTTTTAATTGACATACATATGTGCAAAAATGTTTGCCTTAAAACGGAAACTTTCAAAAAATTTAAACAAAAACCAAGGTCATTTATAAATAAGCAAGTAATTAGCTGAGTTAAAACAATTTCAAAAATCTTATATATTAAAAACGTTCTACGTTTTCAGTATTTCCGGTTAACCAGTGGAACACTCAGTAGAAAAAAAAGAACTCTCAACTCGTGGCATGAAATTTAAATTAATAACAACGTTTTACAGCGTCACCATTAAAGCTTAACAAGCAAGAACAAACACGGACACACCCATTTTTTGTGAAAATTGGTGGTGATGCTATAAAATGAAAAAAAAAAGTTGCTACCAAGAAGCAGCGACATCAAAAGATGATGCAGAGATTACAGTAATGACGTTTATGATGAAAATGAGGATGTGGATGATGATGTTGCTGATGGAGTGCTGATAATAAAGATGATGTAGCAGTTATAATAAACTGCTTGATTTGTTGCAATTTATCAACGAAAATTATACAAAATATAGCAGGCAGCGTTTTGTGTTTTTTTTTTCTTTCATTTTGGCCACTTGTGAGTGCATTAAAATTGCATTTATTATTAAAATAATGAGGATATGAATGAGCCAACATGATTAAATGACAACATTTCAAGTAGCGGCGAAGTGACAGTTGTAGAGATTTATTAAAAATAAAACGAGCCATGAAGAAATAAAGCAAATAAGAAGAAATAAAAAAAGCAGTTGAATAAAAAATGCACAGCAGTGACCGCACTTTTTTTAATTTAATTAAATTAAACTCAAACATTGCAGCACGTACGCGAGCTATAAAGAATAAAGCAACAACATCAACAACATAAAAAACAACACAAGTTGAAGAATTGACTCCAGAGTAAAACTCTTGAAGGCGCAGTCATCAAGTGCAATAATTTGCGCAGACACCAAAAGAAATGAGCTGCATGACAAATTAAAATAATTTCAAAGAATTTTCTAATGCTATTTTAATAAAAATTATTCGCAGCTGCTTAGTTCAATGACTTGACACATTTTATGATGAACTATTTTTGATCCATGTAAATATTGTTATATTGATGTTGATATATTGATATAATGATATAATGATATAATGATATAATGATATAATGATATAATGATATAATGATATAATGATATAATGATATAATGATATAATGATATAATGATATAATGATATAATGATATAATGATATAATGATATAATGATATAATGATATAATGATATAATGATATAATGATATAATGATATAATGATATAATGATATAATGATATAATGATATAATGATATAATGATATAATGATATAATGATATAATGATATAATGATATAATGATATAATGATATAATGATATAATGATATAATGATATAATGATATAATGATATAATGATATAATGATATAATGATATAATGATATAATGATATAATGATATAATGATATAATGATATAATGATATAATGATATAATGATATAATGATATAATGATATAATGATATAATGATATAATGATATAATGATATAATGATATAATGATATAATGATATAATGATTTAATGATTTAATGATATAATGATATAATGATATAATGATATAATGATATAATGATATAATGATATAATGATATAATGATATAATGATATAATGATATAATGATATAATGATATAATGATATAATGATATAATGATATAATGATATAATGATATAATGATATAATGATATAATGATATAATGATATAATGATATAATGATATAATGATATAATGATATAATGATATAATGATATAATGATATAATGATATAATGATATAATGATATAATGATATAATGATATAATGATATAATGATATAATGATATAATGATATAATGATATAATGATATAATGATATAATGATATAATGATATAATGATATAATGATATAATGATATAATGATATAATGATATAATGATATAATGATATAATGATATAATGATATAATGATATAATGATATAA